>OV816024.1:195366569-195966569 GCA_929113105.1 Agrypnus murinus
TTTGCGTGGAGACGCGTTGAACGTCCTGCAAACAATCCCAGCAGGACAGGAAAATGATTACCAATTGTTAGTGTCTAGATTGGAAATGAGATATGGAGACGCGCATCTTCAACAAGTGTATCACGCGCAAGTGAAGAATCGTATCCAGAAGAATGGAGAAAGCCTGCAGGAGTTTGAAGCCGATGTTGCGCGGCTTGTCCGATTGGCGTACCCTACGGCACCAGATTCATTTCTGGGACAACTGGCTGTGCAGACCTTCATTGATGTGTTAAGAGACGGGGAAAAACAACAATCATTGAGGCTAGCACGACCAAGAACAACTGATGATGCGCTTGCTCACGCCTTAGAATTTGAAGCTGCAAAACAAGCGTCCCGAGGTCACGGGCGTGTTCGGACTGTTGTGGAAGAAGATGAAGGTTCTAAAGATCGCCTAGAAGAATTATTAATGAGAGTTCTTCAGAAGGAAGAGAACCGTAAGAAGAATCATCAAGAAGTTCGAGGGCCTCGTTGTTGGAACTGCGGCGAACAAGGACATGTAGAACGCCGTTGTCCAAAATAAGAAAAGTACAATCGTCGGAAAAGTTAAAAGGGGTTGGCAAGAGGGGGCGAACGTTGACTGCGAGTGAAGATGCCCCGGAGATCACGATCCATGCCGTAACATCAAAGAATAGTAACGGCAGTTTGTTTGTATATGGAAAGATTGCAAACCGAACTGTTCCACTACTTATTGATACGGGGGCGACAAAATCCATCGTACGCCCTGATGTTCTACAATCAAGTATTAAATTGTTACCGACAACTACTCAACTCCGTACAGCAACAGGTGATACCAACACGCGGAGTGGTGAAGATGAAGATTGGCATTGGAAGTGAAGAACGTGATCATGAGGTGCTGGTAGCCGATATCACTGATGACTTCATCTTGGGAATGGACCTCCTAAGAAAATTTGGTTTTACGTTGGATTTGAAAGAGGGTGTTTTGAAGGTCGGTAATTTGCACCCACGAGAAGATCCGGTTGTAAGGGTTTTGCTGACTGAAGATGTGATATTGCCGGGTCAAAGCGAGATGGTTGTCGAGGCGGGTTTGGATGGAGATCTTCGGGTAGGATGTGTGCGAATGATGGAGCCTGTTTGTGATAAGAAGATCCATAGTGGCATACTGGTGGGAAAAGCGCTGATCAAGGTTGGAAAGAGAGTACCGGTGAGAATTATGAATGTTAATGTGGATCCGGTGACATTGAAGAAGAGTACCCTTGTGGGACAGTGTGTGCCAGTATTTCGAGTAGCCAGGTGTATGGCTGATGTTCCAAAACCAGTGCCCAAAGACCATGGTGGAAAATTAGTGGGTATGGTTACTAGTTCGTGCGAAGACCTTAACAGAACGGAAGTGAAAGAGGTACAGGGTTTGGTTCACCGATACCAAGATATCTTCGCTCTTGACGATAGCCAGAAGGGACGAACAAATATAGTAAAACATAAAATCAATACAGGCAACTCTATGCCTGTCCGTCAGCAGCCGAGGCGTCTACCTCTAGCAAGGCGAGCAGAAGCCGAAAAGATTATTACTGATATGGAAGAACAAGGGGTCATCGAGCCATCCAGCAGTCCTTGGGCATCACCGGTGGTCCTGGTCAGTAAGAAGGACGGGTCAACGAGATTTTGTGTGGACTATCGGCAGCTTAATGACGTGACCAAGAAAGACAGCTATCCCTTACCACGCATCGACGACACGTTAGATACCCTGTCTGGTTCACGATGGTTTTCGACTTTGGACTTGAAGAGCGGTTATTGGCAAGTTGAAATGGAACCTGAAGACCGGGAGAAGACCGCGTTCACTATTGGTTCCGGATTATGGCAGTTTACAGTTATGCCTTTCGGTCTATGTAACGCTCCGGCCACCTTTGAGCGTCTAATGGAGACCATCCTGAGAGGGTTGTCGTGGAAGACCTGCCTGGTATACCTAGATGATGTGATTGTAGTCGGAAAATCATTCAACGAACATTTGAAAAATCTAGAGGAAGTGTTCCGAAGACTACGTGGAGCCAATCTGAAACTGAGTCCGAAAAAGTGCCACATATTCAGAAAGGAAGTGAAATATCTCGGGCACGTCGTATCACAAAATGGAGTGGCAGCCGACCCCGATAAGATTCGTGCAGTTCAAGAGTGGCCAACACCGAAAGATAAACACCAAGTTCGTAGTTTTCTTGGGTTATGTACCTACTACAGGCGTTTCGTTCCTGGGTTTGCCAATATAGCGAAACCTCTGACAAGGTTAACTGAAGATGGGCGCGAGTATGTTTGGAGCGGAGAGTGTGAAACAGCTTTCCAACAGCTGAAGCGTGCCCTGACAACAGCACCAATATTGAGCTATCCACGGACAGAAGGGAAATTCATACTTGACACAGATGCAAGTAATTTGGCCATTGGGGGGGTACTTTCTCAGATACAGGATGGACAAGAAAAGGTCATCGGCTATTTTAGTAAGGTTTTGTCGAAAGCCGAAAGGAATTATTGTGTGACCAGAAAAGAACTATTGGCCGTCGTGAAGTCCGTTGAGCACTTCTACAAATACTTGTACGGACGGAAGTTTTTATTGAGGACGGACCATGCAGCGTTGAAATGGCTTCTACAATTCCGTAATCCTGAAGGCCAGGTCGCAAGGTGGATCGAACGATTACAAGGATACGACTTTGACACCGAACATCGAGCGGGCACTAGTCATCGAAATGCCGATGCTCTTTCAAGAAGACCCTGTCCAACGGATTGCCGTCATTGCTCTCGTTTGGAAGAGAGGGTTTGCCAAGTATTAAGGACTACCATCGTCAACGACAATTGGTTGCCGGAAGAATTGCAACGACAGCAGGAGGCTGATCCCGAACTAAAAATGGTACTGGAATGGAAGCGCGTGGGAGAAAGACCTGCCTGGGAGGCCGTCAGCCCTTTCAACAGAACGCTCAAAGCATATTGGGCCCAATGGGAGTCCTTGAAGGTGGAAGACGAGCTCCTGAAGCGAGTACTGGAGAGTGAAGATGGCACCACCATTAGGTCTCAGTTCGTGGTTCCAAGAAGCCGAGTGGCTACAGTATTGCGACATCTCCATGACGGTGCCTCAGGAGGACACTTCGGTGTGAAAAAGACTTTGGAGAAAGTTAGGGAGCGTTTTTATTGGGTCAACTGTAAAGAAGACGTGAAGGAGTGGTGCCGGAAATGTGAACTATGTGCCACTGGTAACGGACCCTTGGGGAAACGAAGAGCACCTATGAGGCAGTACAATGTGGGTAGTCCTCTGGAAAGAATAGCTATAGATATTGCCGGACCATTTCCCGAAACCGACGATGGGAATAAATACATATTAGTGGCAATGGACTATTTTACCAAATGGCCAGAAGCATATGCCCTACCAAACCAGGAAGCTGCGACTGTTGCTGACGTACTAGTCAAAGAGTTCTTCAGTCGCTTCGGAATGCCCATGGAGCTGCATTCGGATCAAGGCCGCAATTTTGAGTCTGTACTCTTTGGAGAAGTCTGTAGATTGTTGGGCATTCGCAAGACTCGGACCACACCGTTACATCCGCAGTCCGATGGAATGGTAGAACGCATGAATCGGACAATGGGCAAATATTTGGCCAAGGTCGTCTCCGATCATCAACGAGACTGGGACCAATACCTGCATCTGTTCCTGATGGCTTATCGTGCATCGGTCCACGAAACAACCGGTCAGTCACCAGCGTCTGTAATGTTTGGACGCGAGTTACGGTTACCGTGTGATCTGGAATTTGGGTCTCCACCTATAGAGCAGGAGGTAGCCGGGAATGATTATGTCATCAACTTAAAGAAGAAGTTGGAGGATATTCACGACCGAACCCGAAATAATAGTCGAATCGCGAGTGACCGGATGAAGGCTACGTACGATGTGAGAGCCCAAGAAGGAGGGTTTCAACCTGGAGAGCTTGTCTGGTTATACAACCCGCAAAGGCGTCGTGGCTATTCTCCAAAGTTACAGCGAAATTGGGAGGGTCCATACCAGGTGAAGAAACGAATAAATGACTTGATTTATCGCATCCAGAAATTGCCAAGGGGGAAACCAAAGGTGGTACACTCCAATCGTCTGGCGCACTATGAGGGAAATAATGACGCAGTCCCGGATCGGAAAGATGAGGCTGAGGTGGCTATCAATACCGTAAGGCCTGAAGATGATCAGCCAACCTTTAGAGAATTTATGGCTGCGTTCTCTGGAACTAGAAAAGCGCGATTCGGAGTCACGACTGAGATGCAACAAGATCTCTTCCGGGTCCCTGGTAATTATTCAATTGCCCACTGTGTCTCCGCGGATCTCCGTATGTCCAGGGGGATCGCAGTAGTGTTTAGAAATAAATTTGGACGGCTGAATGAACTTCGAGAACAAAATCCCTCTGTTGGTAAATCCTTACGCTTGCCTGATCATGACCGATCCATTTACTACTTGGTAACCAAGCAGTTTTACTACCAGAAACCGAGTTACGCCGACTTGTGGAGGGCACTATGGAATTTGAGGATCGAGTTGCTTACCAGGGGAATTAACAAATTGGCAGTTCCCAAACTCGGCTGTGGGCGGGACCAGCTGGATTGGAGAATCGTTAGAAACATGCTGGAAGTTGTCTTTAGAGGTACTGACGTCAAGATCTTCGTCTGCAGTTTTGACCCACAGCCCGCATTAAGGCCAACGAAGAGTGTAGACTGTTATTTCTACCGTAATGGAACGTGTAGTCGAGGTGAAGACTGTCGATATCGTCATGACCCATTCTACAGGAACCAGAGCATAAAACCTGTTCTGGGACAGAACAGACTTGAACAGGGGGGCAGTGTAACGAGTGCAACGCATCGTCTGGTCCGGCCGTCACTGGGTTGTGGAACATTCCGGAGCCGCAGCGCAATGCACTCAACCTTCTAGTGTATTCGATGTATACCGGTATGTTCGAGCGACTTCTAGAAGAATTACATGGGGGTATATAATCGACGGCGGATAAAAGAGAGTCAGTCAACAGCGAGTTATTAACTGTGTTTAACGAAATAAATAGTAACTGTAAAAGATAAATATTATATTAGAAATTCATAGTCTGTAAATAATAGTTTTAATGGTTTATAATCATAGCGTTAATTTATAGTGTATTCATTAGTGTATAGAAATAAATATTTGTTTGTGAATAGACGATTTAAACAGCACTTGTATTATTATTTGAAAAAGAATGTTACAGTTATATATTTTTTCGTTACTTACTTATCTGAGCGATTTACAATCTGATCCAGAGAGCAATAAGAAAATATGATAAAAGTGGAACAGTGAGTGGAGAAGTAATCCAACGACTACACTCAAAAAACAATACTGCGTAATTTGTTTGACTGAATAAATCATTTGAAACACGGAAGAACAAAAGATATTAATAACTGCATATACACTTCTCCAAGAAATTAACGCACCACCAAAAAATAACCAAAATTTTGAAGTTAATTTGTGTCTAGACCATGTGTCCGATTTCAATGATTCTTTTTTTTATGATACATTTTTTATTCGAAAATGTGAATGTACTATTGCTTTGCAAAAGAAATTATTTTTTATGAATACAGTGTGTAACAATTGCTACGTGTTTTTTTTATAAAATTTGTAACACCCTGTAACGTTTAACAGTTACATCAGCAAGTTAGAATTCATATCGTACTCTAGCCTTATCGTTTCTTAATATTCTCGTTTTTGATTCACTTTATTATCTCTATTAGTACCGGAAAAACACAATTTTATAGCATAACAGGATTTACGTAAAGTTAATACGTATCAACACAACAAATTAAATGAACATAATTAAAATGTCAAAACAAAAGAGTGTCAATAGCGAGTATTTCCGCCTCTAGCACGAATAACGTCTTGGCAACGCCGATTCATACTTAAAATAAGCGACCATATTTTAGTTTGGTTCAATTCTTCCCAAATTTGAACCAGTGTTCGCGCAACGTCTGCTAAAATGTTTATAATTATTAATTATTAATTAATTACGTTCTTCTTGTAATCTTCTCCCAAGTTTGTCTCAGAGATTTTCAATTGGATTTTGTCTTTACAATAATGATAGAAGGCTTCGTGTATATAGACGTGTATATAATGAACGATATTCTCTGTGCAATTTCTCCAATACAATATTTGGCGGCGGATCTGTGATGTTCTGGGCAGGTATTTCTTTGACCGGTCGCACGGAACTTGTCGTCATAGATAATGGAAGCCTTACAGCTGAACGATACATACGACAGGTTTTAGATAACCACGTGGTTCCATATGTGCCATATATAGGCAAGGAGTTATGTTAATGCAGGATAATGCATTAATCATTATTATGTCATGTGCTCGAATTGTGCAAGATTATATGGAAGATGTCGGAATTGATACTATGGCATGGACAGCCAGAAGCCCGGATTTAAATCCAATTGAAAATCTCTGGAATAAACTTGGTAGAAGATTACAAGAGGATCGTAATCAATTAAACATCTTAGCAGACGTTGCACGGAGACTGGTTCAAATTTGGGAAGAATTAAGCTAAAATGAAATCGGTCGCTTATTTTAAGTATGAATGGGCGTTGCCAAGACGTTATTCGTAATAGAGTCGGAAATACTCGCTATTGACACTCTTTTGTTTTGGCATTTTGCTGATGTTCATTTAATTTGTTGTGTTGATACGTGGTTGATACGTATTAAGTTTACGTAAATCCTGTTATGCTATAAAATTGTGTTTTTCCGGTACTAATAGAGATAATAAAGTGAATCTAAAACGAGAATGTTAAGAAACGATAAGGCTAGAGTACGATATGAATTCTAACTTGCTGGTGTAACTGTTAAACGTTACCGAGTGTTACAAATTTTATAAAAAAACACGTCGCAATTTTTACACACTCTATTCATAAAAAAATAATTTCTTTGGCAAAACAATAGTACATTCACATTTTCGAATAAAAAACGTATCATACAAAAAAGAATCATTGAAATCGGACACATGGTCTAGACACAAATTAACTTCAAACTTTTGGTTATCTTTTGGTGGTGCGTTAATTTTTTGGAGAAGTGTATTATGGATCTACATCGGTAGGCCAATGTCTATCTAATCTTCTACTTACTGCTGGGGGAACGGTCAAAGCATCCACCTCTTCGTTAGGGTGTCCAGGAAGATTATTTAAATATCTTCTGGTAAACTTGAGTATTTCTTCGTCAACTAGTGGTATACCTGAGTCCTCGTGCAGAGTTTTATTGGATACGTACCAAGGGACGTCGAATATCATCCTCAATAGTTTGGAGTGTAATCCTTGTATGACTTGGTATTAGAGGGATTTGCACAACACCACAGCTGAATTCCATAAGTCCTAATGGGCCTTATTTCACACTTGTAAAGAAGACCGCTCTCAAGGATAAGAGTAAGTCCTTTTATCGTATCACCCACTTCCCTTTCCGTCCCGATTTCTTCCTTACATCCTCACCCCTTTTTTAAATTTGCTGTGTGTAACCGGGTGGTCTCATCCTATCTCTATCCTCTTTGTCCTGTCCATTGAAAACTACCTTGCGCCACTTAGTAAAGTGACTTGGTGCCCCGTCACCGCAACGACCTCTACAAGGCGCTTACCGAATTCAGAGACCGAACCAAGAAACACGCTTACAGGTGTAATAAATAATTACTTTTTTGCTAATGTTAACTAAATACAACATACTTGGCCGTTGACAAATAATCAGCGTACTTATTGATTTTATTAGATCTCGGAGAAGTAGTATCAGTGGTATGGAAATATGTTTATTGTTAAGGATGTTTGGGAGGTACAATCGGAGGCAAAAGTACTGAAAATTAGAAATTCATGAATATCTTCGTTTTACAGCACATTACGAAGTAAATTAATAGTTACAATGCTAAAAACGAATATATTATTTAAAAGAATAGAGGAATTTTTACTAATAATGTTGAATGAAATAGAAAATAACGAATAATATGGTAAAATTTTAAATAACGTTTGGCAGTGAATATGCCTTGATTTTAACTTTTCGTCAAAACCATATTTGATTTAAATCTTTATCAATTATGAACATATAATTATTAATTATGCTTGAGTGTAAATTAAAACATTAAAATATTGTTTATTTTTTATAATTGTAAATGATAAATATGTTTAATATTAATAATTCAACGTTCTATAAAATATGGAAAACGTGACAACAACGTTGATTTTATAAGTTGGTAGCATAAGTATATCTTTCTCTTACATAATTAAGAGAGAAAAATCTTTGGGCATCAGTCAGCAGTTGATTGCAATTATGAACTATTTAAACTAGATGGAGCTATTTAGGTATTTTCTGTAAGGTTACTAGATCAACACACTACGTGTTAAGGTAACGCCATTAGTGATTTTTTATATCCATCCTTGCCGCACAATTTTCTCAAGTTGGGGATAAAAAAAACACAGTCTAAAAATGATTTGATGTAACTTTGACAAAAACTACTGTCACAATTGTTTACTGCATAATTACCTTCACTATCAAGATCCATCTCGTTCGTTATACCGTTAAAGTTTTCGATTTAAGTTTGTTTTAAAATAGTAGTTCCATTCGTTTTTCTTTGGTCTCGTTATATTTTTCATTTTAGTTCAGTTACGTTTATTTAAATAGATAGGTAGGTAGTTTAACATGGTCAGCAACAAGTGTTGTGTTAAGGGTTGCTCAAGTTCTAGAAAAAATGGTTCCAAATTGTTTTCTGTTCCGAACGGTAAGTCTCTTGTTGTTTATCCCTTTTACCCGCTAACTAAGTTTAACATTAGGAGCTAAGAACATGGTGCGTAGAGAACAATGGCTAAGAAAATTAAGACTTTCTGTGGCTTCATGTGTCAAAAGTGAACTACAAATCTGCTCAGTAAGTACCAAAAAACATGATTTAGTTTTTGTATGTCTCGTGCTTATGTATTTGGTAAAATATTATTTTAATTTTCAGAAACACTTTAGTAACGATGATTTTTTCTTGGCCGAAAATTTTCAACGGTTGAAGCCTGAAGTTGTTCCTCATCTTTTATTGGAACCTACGGATCATGGTATGTGTCCTGTTTGTATATAATATTTATAAAAAATGTTTATTAGTGGATGAAAATCTTGATTTTTTTTACATTATTTTTAATATGTATAATAAATGTCCACTTATTGCTTTTTTTATGTATAATAGACACAAATTTCATTATCATGCTGTAATAGGTTCTACTTAATTCAAAGATATCATTTTCGTGGTTCTGAAATATTGGAATAAAAGTAGTGATAAAGTATTAGGTACAACCGTTCATTTAATTTGCAAATCGGAATTTGAATAAACATTTTTAGCAATAATTATGTTTTTTTATCCAGTAGTACCCATCTACATTATCTTTTTCCGCTTTAGTTGCTGTAAATCACCCTGCAACTGAATTTTTCCCTCAACTTCCTGTTCCTGAACCTTCCTTTAACGAAAACGCCGCTGTGCCTCCCAATGTTAGGTTTACGATCGATAAGGACAAAATTGTAAATAATGAAGACGATGCGTTAAAAAAAATGAAGGAAGAAAATGAAAAATTCAGAAGGCAAATTAATTCACTTAAAAAAGAAAATGCTCGACTTAAGGAAATCAATCAAAATATTACCAGTGGATTGGCGAAATTACTAAATGAGGATCAAATTAAATGTTTGAAAAATGGTTCTATGAGAGGCTCAACATGGTCCAGAGATACTTTAATGAAAGCATTCAAAATTAGACTGACATGTGGTAGCACTGGATACGACGTCCTTAGGGAAATGGGTCAACCGTTACCTTCACAGCGTACTCTTCAACGTAGAATTGAACATTTAAAATTTTTGCCTGGCTTACTTAACGAAATACTAACTCGATTAAAAATTAAGACCGAGATCATGAAACCTGAAGAGAAACATTGTGCCATTTTATTAGACGAAATAGCAATAACTCCAAAATACGATTATGACCCAAGTACAGGATTAGTCCTTGGAAATCCAACTGTTCCTTCAAGCAACGGGCAATTTGAAGAACTAGCCACACATGGTTTAGTCTATATGATAGCTGGAGTTACAACTCGCTGGAAGCAAATAGTAGGGTATCAGTTAACTGGCAATTCTTTTGATGCAAATTGTATAAAAACTGATATAATTAATTTAATTCATGAGGCAGAAGCTATGGGCCTTAAAGTGGATGCTGTAATTAGCGACATGGGAGGCCAAAATCAGGCCATTTGGCGTTTATTTGATATTCATGCTGGAAGGTTCTCAAGAGTTAAGAATTGTTGTGCACACCCTTGTGACACTTCTAGAAATTTATATTTTCATCCGGATCCACCACGTGTTTAAAAATTTGCGGGATATTTTAACTAACGGTTATGAAATTTTTATTCCCGAATATATCTTGACAAACCTAGGTTTACCAAACGCTCCTGTAAAGATCTCATATGTGAGAGAATTATTAGATCTGGACAACGAACTGGACCTAAAGTCGGCCCCTTATTTAAATGAATCATGCCTTAAACCCAGTCACTTTGAAAAAATGAGCGTGGGACTTGCACTCCGCTTAATCAATCATGACACGGCTGCAGCCCTAAGATATTATGTGGAGAAAAATAAACTTTGTGAAGAACCACTTGTTACAGCGTGGTTTTTTGAGAAAGTGCACAAATGGTTTAATGTTGTTACAAGTAGATCAAGAATGACTGCTATCACTAGAGAGTCCAGCAATTTCGAAAAAAATCTGAAGTTTCTTCAGGAAATAATTGATTTATTTTATGTTTTAAAAATTGGACCGAAGCATGCATGGAAGCCTGTACAAACTGGTGTTATACTGGCTTCAACCAATGCTGTGCAACTTTCAGAGTATTACATAAAAGAAAAAGGATTTTACTATGTTTGTTTGGGCAGGTTCTCACAGGATGCTTTAGAGAACTTATTTTCGATGGTGCGGTATATCAATCCTATACCAAGCCCCAAATATTTGAAAATGGCTTTACGGTTAATTTGTGTAGCACAGTTTTTCAAACCAAATAAAAGAGGAAATTACCAGATAGATGACTGTGAATATTTGGTTGATTTTTTTCAAAATTCAAATGTGTCATATATGGAAAACGAAGGGGATGAATTTTCTGATGAGAGTGAAATGGATTTAGATTATGTAGATGAACTGGAAATGGACGAAATACAGAGCTTGTACTACCTGTCAGGACGAACTGTTCATCAATACATAAAACTCAAAAAAATTAAATGTGCAACATGCTTGAAAGTTATAAAAACAACTTCTTCCGATCCAACTATTTCTCAGTTGAAAATTTTAACAGAGTTTAAGGCGTATTCAAAGAACATTATTTTTGTCACAAGGTATGATTATTTTTATAAGAAATCTTATACCTATTTTAAATTGAAGATTGTATATTTTCATTTTTAACTTTCAGTGAAGTCTTGGAGCTTTTAAGAAAAGCAGAAATGCACATAAGAAAATATGCCTCAAAATTAATACAAGAAGAAACCAAACTAAAGTTTATAGTGGCATTATTTTTCAAATCAAATGTATTTACTTTTCCAACTTGCCATAACATTGCCTATGAACTTGTAACTATTTATTTTAAGTCAAGAATTTATTTTATGTTGAGGAAAGAAAATAATACCACGGTAAATTTAAGACAAGGACCTGCAAAATGTGACAGTAGAAGTATGGGAATGAGAAGAGCACTTCAAAATATTAAATGATTTTTCTTATTTTAAAACTGATTAAAAATATTGTAATTTAGAACTTGGTTTTATTGGGAATTTTTGATTGAAAACAATCTGCAACCCATAAAACACCTCTGATTGTCAAATAAATGATATAACCTAACATATTTTTTGACGTTACGGTACTTTACAGGTAAGCCATTATGTCAAACAAAATTCCCCAAAACTATTGTCTTCTTTGTTGCACTTGTGTAAATTGTATTTGTTATTTTCGTCTTACAATTTTCTCAGGCGAGGAATGAAATGGCGTTACCTTAACACGTAGTGTGTTGATCTAGTAACCTTATAATTTTCTGAAGCCTGCATGGTTTGTTTACACATAGCACGAAACGATATGCGTGCTCCGAACGTAGCCGAATTTCATCCTAGTGCTTAGTGGTTTACTCGCCGCAGCACGAATGTTTCATGTTGGCTTATTTGTTTTCTGTGTGTTTCGTTTTTTAACTTATTGTGACTATTTTAATTTAAATAATGGTGCGACAATATGTTTTGTGCAAATGATACGATATGAAGGAAAATCAAATATCATTTCATAAGTACCTAAATTCTAAATTATGATAAAGCTAGGTTATGTCACATGTTTTGTATGTCAGTGCTGTAACGTCTGACGGGGGCACATAAACTTGTTAAATATGTTAGAAACAGAAGAGACCTTATCTCAATTGCATTGCAAGCAAGGGAAGAATTCAAAAATTTAATAAAGGCCTCGCCCTTTTTAATTAAAATATGTGAAACAGGAGAAAAAGTCTTTAGGTTACATCAAAAGATTGAATCTTTTTCTAAGCTACAACAATCTAATTAACAAGTTAATACTTTAGACCATATCCCAATTATCTTCATCTTTGTCAGATTACTGTGGTGATCATCTTTATAATTCTGAAGTAAGAGATAACTATGCTACTCAATTAGTTAAACGTATACTAAAAAAATATTTTACAATTCGTATACATCGTGAAACTACCAAAAAAAAAACTGGATATGTCCTGGCATAACAGAGTTAGAAGCATGTTAAAATTTAAAAATGAATAACTTAAAACTTATTATTAATTAATAGTAAATAAGTTTTATACTAACTATTATATTAAGCACTTGTATTAATCAGGTATAGTATAAGTATTATAATTATGTAATTATAATAAATTCTATAAAAATACATCTGTGTTTTTGTCATGTAGTAGTGCAAATGAGTATTAGGAACATTTATATCCAGCAGAAGATTAAGTCTAAAACTAAGTATTTCAGTGGATTCCGAACCACCTTACTACAACAACAAAAAGGACAAATTGCTTTCATCGAAGAACTCCGAAAGCTGTAGCTGCAACTATCTTAGCTTTAAATATTGTAATATTTAATGACTCCTAACAACAGGTAAATAGGGGTCATTTTTTCAACTTTACAGATTTTGCTGACTCATTAATTCATTCATTTATACAATTTCCAAAACTCAAGGAATGGGCACCAATGATTTTTTTTGAAGCAGGTCACTCATAAACCTATTTAATTTAACACAAGTTTATTGTAATTAAACTTGTACTAAACTATTGTAATTATTGTTAAGAGCCAGAGCAAACAGGAGCTACTTTCTACTACCTATGCCAAATAGGTAGTAGAACTTACTATTATCCTTGCTTTACTTTATTATAGTCTTAACTAAATTATGTTTACAAAAACCAAAAAGGTAGCAATTAGCTGTAGGAAATAACTAAATACCGGCTTCATGCTACCATAGTCGTTTAGGACAAATAATGTGTGGATACGTAGTTAGGATTTTATTTTATTTACATTTGTAGTAATTATAACTACTAACGCAAATTACGACTTTATAGGCATCATTTGTAGTTTACATTACTGCTATTTCAGAATTGAAGCTCATAGTGGATATTGGATCTGTCTGGAATGTACAAGCCCCTTTTTAACAGCACGCCACTGCGCTCGACGAAAACTATTATAACTCTCAGCTGAGTACAGTGTTGCCGCATTTTCTTCCACACCAATTAATTTATATCACAAGTGGTCTGATTTTTTCCGACAAAATTTGTCGTTTCAGATATGAGTAGCTTTGCAACGAAAATTACACGAGTCGACGCAGGAGACGAGTGTAATTTTCCAAAAGCAAAAGCTACGAATGTCTTAAACGATAAATTTTGCAAGAAAAAATTAGACCACGAGTTGTATTCGGCTTGACAATCCACCGAGCACATTTTTATTTAGCGTGTGTAGTTAATATTAATTTAATTAAATTTGACATTTCATTTTGACAAGTGGTTTTTTCTTAGTGAAAAAACCACTAAAGGTGAAATGGTTTCGAAACAGCACAATGCGCAGAAACCGAAATACGTATGAGCGATCGAAATTGCATCGCACGCGCGTGTTTTACTTAATGCAGTAGCGTCGGTATATTTCCATTCTGTCTTGTTGAGTGTGCGTTTGGAGGTTATAGGTGTGTTTACGTTTGTTGTTGAAAGTTGAAATCAGTTCTTTTCAGAGCTTCTGCATATTTATTTGCGAATCGTAGGTAAGTTAATAACTGCTGATGCAGAAGATACGAATATCACATAAATATTTATTGTAGTTGCCGCCACTGTACTCGCAGCTGACGTTCGCGCATATTTTGATGAGTCATTGTGATGTTTCGAAACCTCGCGCACTCTAGTGGTTTTTTCACTATAAAACTAATTTCATTGGTCCTAATTTGAAAAATTCTGTAATTTGATTGGTTACAAATTTTCGAGTTGGATTGTCGAGTAAAAACTAGATCTTCGGTTTGTTTATAATTCTTTTCTCAAGAACCATTTAGTGAATGTTTATAAAACTATGCAAAATAGGTTCCATGGAGTTCAAGTTACGTAATTTAAAAATTTGGGACGCTTGGTAGCTGTTTTTCCTGTAATTGAAATGACTTTATTCTATTATGTGAGCGAATCTCCATAAGATCACATGTAAAATTACAGTTACTTTAAATTGCAATAACTTTTAAACGGCTTAGTCGATCAGATTGAAATTTTCACTGCAGTTTTAGCATTAAATAAGGAAAATTATACTAAATTTTTGTTCGTTTCGTAGCATTTGGACATACCTCCTAAACATCCTTAAGCACCCGGCACATTGTTTGGAGGTATAACGAATACGAACTTACTTCATTTTAAAAACATTTACGTGTTACAAATTCAAACAGCGGTTTGTTACATATTAAATACCCATAATGGCCATAGTTTTTAGTTTTTACATTACTGTTTAATCGGAGCAGATGTCTAAGGGGGGATAGCTTTAAATGCAGAATATTACATTGAAATCAATAGTTACCAAAAGCCATGCAGTGCAGGCGCCAAGAGGCTTTCCGTATAAAAAACCCAATGGACTCATTCTGATTATTAATGCAAGTTGAGAAATACCTAAGCTTTGATATTATAGAGGTTGCCGGATCAAATCAATGGTCATTTTTTTGTCATTCCCCATTATAACAGTTAGGATCAATCCATATGAAGTAGTGGAGTACTAGTCGTTCGACTATTTCAAGACAGGATAATTTTTTGTGTGTTATCACCCTTCAGTATTGATTGATCAAAAACAGTGTTAATTTATTTTAATTCCTTTTGATTGAAATATGACAGCCATATTTGTTTCGTAGTGCATGATATTACTTGTAGTTTTTTTATGTAAATGTAAATCTTGAATCTCGAGAAAGATTGAACCTACAGACATGCTGTAAAAACCATTGTATTGATCAGATGCCGGACTAAATTTTTTCATCTAAACATAATTTTTGTACGATGCTTACTTATAGATGTGATTTAACGCCGAAGTTTCACAATGTTTTTGCAAAAATCTCCGCTTTTTAGGGGGGGGGGCGTATTTCCAGATAAAGGGATAGTCTTAGGGCCGATTTTCTTTTTAAAGGTACACTGTGAGGTGTAATTTATGTATAAAATATTTTAAATCTGAAACTTCACTATTTTGGTATTTATGCGCTTTTGAAGTTCTCGTTTTTTCGTACAAATTGGTGATTAATGGTCTCGATCAATCTCGACTGCTAATGCACAACAGAATATGATGGCAAACTGTGGTAAGAATCCAAATTTTGATATTAACCTGAGAACAAAGTTATGTTCAGTTGAAAACTGTAAATAAGCTGTTTTCATACGGTTTAGGACGCTTTCGATTTCAAAAATCGTCGGATTGTTAACCAAGCTGAACTTGTTTAATGATGGTCCGAATATAGTCTTTTACGATTTGCATTGGCGTAGGTAGGGGAGTTTCATCGGGAGGAGGAGGCAATTTCATGCAGTTTTTTACTTCATACTTTATCAAATCAACTTTTAATACTAATAACTACTTGGCTGCTAAAGCGATTTAATCAATAACGGCCTACTTCAATCTGAAATACTACAGAAAAAAATAAATTGGTCGCTCGACCATTTCAAAAAAGGTTAATTTTGCGTGTGTTATCACCCTACGTATTGGTAGTGCGAAACCATTGTTATTTTATTTTTATTCCTTTTGATTGAAATATGACTGCTTATTATAACGCAGTTACAAAACCACCATCGTAAATTATGTTAAACAAAACTTTACTCCGAGTAATGTATTTTTCCATAAACAAAAGTATGTTTATCAATACTATTTTTGAATAAATTCAAGTTTAGGTACTAGAGATTCCTATAGATTAGTCAGAAACGTCTTGATAATTCATTTCCTTAATTCTATATCAATGCTAAAGTTCGCCGACTATGTTTATACTAAATTCCAATTTAAAGTTGGTAGTAGTTTTTAAAATGCTCTTTAGAGCATGAAAAGGGAGTTAGATTTCACAAATATTATAATCGTTATGAAGCTACGCTTCACGATATTACATGATCTTCTGGTGCTTTTAAATATTTAAACTTGTCATAAGCTATAGTTTTTTTTCTATTTTCATCACTTAAGATACAATATCATACCGTCTAGATTTATTAATAAGTAATGGTTTATCCTTTACTAAAAATCTATGTTTAGATTTTTTATGGGTTGTGGATGCTTTATATAAATTGTGAACCATTTGGCCCATTGCTACGAAAGCAAAACGGAAAGGAATAGAGGAAATGAGAAACATTGTTCCTATTAACTACAATCCAGTTCAAGTTGATGAATATTTATCGTATGTAGTGAAATAGGTGAATAGAAAATGATGGACAACACTAAAACCTTATTGCATAATATGTGAGAAAAGGTGCTATTTTGTGCAATTTACAAAAGGTATTTACAAAAGTTATCAGTTTTTGAAACAAGACTATTTTGGACTAAGTTTTTGTTTTGAAAGGTTTCAATAAAAATGAAAATCGGGATTTTCGTTTTTATTTTTTTAATATATATTATGTAATTAGGAGACCAAGCGATACTTTAAATCCGAGAAGATGTATTATAACGCTGAGGCGCCAGCCGAGGCGTTATAACACCTTCGAGGATTTAAAAAAGCTTGATCTCCGTATTGCATAAGTTGTTTTATTTTATTTCGTATTTCAATCCTAATTTCTCCCTTTTAAAATTCATCCGAATTTATTGTATAATGAATCATAAGTGTCATCATACGCGTAACCAAGGGGATAAAAAGCAGCATGTCACGTGTGGCTGTTATGCAACATCAAATGATTTTTACGTTGCCAACAACAACGGAGATCAAGAACGTCTTGAACTCCGGTGTCATTGACAACGGAGATCAAGTTATACTTTATTTTACTAATTGTAGTATATAAACAATTGTTTGAAATACGAAATGAAATAAATGATAAAAGATCATCTTTGCAGATAATATAATACAACTGTCGTAATTCTATAACGCCAATTTGAGATTGTCAGTAAAGATTATGCAGGTCTTCAAAAGTAAAATGTAAAATTCACAATTCTCATTATTTGTACGTTGCATTTTAACATTCACCTAAAGTATCGAGCTTAAATTTAATAAAAATTTAATAATAGTTCCAAAAATTGCCAGTTAGAAATGCAGATTAAGGTATGTTACGTGCTAATTTCATAGCACCCTGTATAGCTATGCTTTTGTGTTATACAGGGTGATTCAGAGATAACTGATATCCTTTAAATGGTAGGTAGAGGGGAGGCAGTAGAGCTAATTTACCTTGACAAGTATAAGTCAAAAACGAATAGTTTTCCAAAAAATGAATTTTAAAGTTTCATGAATTTTGGATCCAAAAGGATCCAAGGTCAGGACAGGATCCAAAATTCAATAAAACCTTAAAATTAATTTTCTGGAAAACTTCGTTTTTGAACTATACCTGTCAAGGTAAATTAGCTCTACTGCCTCCCCTCTACCTACCATTTAAAGGATATCAGTTATTTCTGAATCACCCTGTATGTTGTATAGCGTTTTCGCATTCTCTCTCTGTATAGTAGCCATTTTAGTTTGAAACTAACTTCCTGTTGTTGATAAAAGACTTCACTTCGTTTTGTTGGTTCGTCAAGCAACTTCTTTAAAAAGAATGTTTTAGCCGCATCGCCGTTAAATTAATTTTCTCTTTATGTTGTGAAATGGTAATTGCATTTGTGCAGATCTATAATTAAGTTTTGGTGTGATTTCCAATTTTATTAGTAACCGTATGGAATTTTTCCACTACTTCTTTTGAAGGTCAGGAACACGTTTTCAAGCAGGATTCGATATTTATTCGACGTTAGCTCACCTTCCACCTAAGACCTTTATCTTTCTGGTTTATATTATTTTTTTTATTTTTACCTCTACCCACTTTGTTGTATATTTGGGTTGTTAAAACACCACTACATTGAATTTTCCCACGTACTTACCTGGTAGGTGGCGTTCCTATCCAGATTTGAAAAACACCTGTATTGTGAGTCTCTTATATTATAGCAACTATTCGTAGCAACAATAACGTTTGACAATCCTTTATTGTAAATATAAATCATTTCTGTATATTTGTATATTATAATTTTTCTGTGTTAAATGGTTTTCCCCAGTGTGCGTGTAAGCACTGATATCTATGTATCTATTGCATATACCTATATTATATGATCAGTTTACCTTGTTAAGAATGTTTGCGAGAGTGTATACGTATAGCGTTTGCTCCGTATATGCTAAACAATTAAAATCTGATAATTAATGATTGCGCAATCTCTATATCACAGGTATTCGCGTTAATTTACCGTGCCAGTTACATTTTTGAGACTTGAACTGTTAGCCTATATTTATTTATCTATAATAATTATTATTTTTATATTAATTTAGAGTAAATAGTGGACGCTCGCATGAATTCTCCCTCCGTTCAAATTTGTATATAAAAATCAATAACCTACTTTTAATTTTTGCCAAGCTATTTCACCTTGATTGAAATTATCACACCTGATTGATTTACCTGATTTGCTAGTTTGTTTATTTGTTAATAAAGGACTGTATATCTTACTTGAATACTTATTATTTATATGAGTGGTATTTGAGGTTTATATTTACAGCCATCGAGGAATCAATATTGGGAAAAGTCGACCACATTGGTAGTAGTCGCAAATGTCTTGTATTTTCAGATTTTGTCGGAAAATACTAGAGCTATTTTAAACGATTCTTGGTGCCCATTACAGAAGACCTATTGTGAGACCCACGACCTCACACTAGTTAGCTGGCAGCCGACAGACTTAACTGCGGTTTAGGGGTAACTGCGGGTAAAGGTTGTTACCGTTTTCCAATTAGTGATCCCCATTTTGTGGGTAACAGATACTAAAACAACTCAAACTCAATAAGTCGTGACATTAACTAACTGAAAAGGAGTTAAACCGTATATATCTTCAGTATTCGACAAACAAAACAATTCTACTTGCAAACACTTGCTCGGTTGAAATATTTCGTGGTTATAATTCCTTGCTTAAAAATTAATATTATGACCTTAAAACTTCGAATGACAAGTCCTGACGTCGCGTCGGTATGTATAACTAAATCACACTAATTTTTTAACTCTAGAGAAAAATTGCTCGCCACTGACCGTACGTAGCGCATAAATTCTTTAATTACAAACATTTCTTTAAATAAACAAGCATTTAAACAAAGTTTTGAAGTCGTTTAAAATCATCCTCGCTGTCCTGATTAATTAAGATGCCGACTAAGTTTTTAATTGCAGCCATACTTACGCTTCAATGTCTAATATAACTTTGCAATTATTTCTTGGTCCTGAATCATTTATTATACTTATAAATATCCCAAAGAATTATAAACATGGTTATACCTTTTCCCTAATCATTTTTTAATTGTTACAAGTAAAAAATCAGTTCCGTGAAAAGTTGTTAGAGTACTGGGTTAAGATTTTAAAATTAAAATTTATAGTAGAAAAACGTTTTTTTCGCTCTATTTTTATAACAAAAATAATTCTTCACTAATAAAATCATAATTATTAATTAACTCTACATAGATTAGATATTCAATCTAAAAGTATAAAAAGATTTGCTCTAAATTTAATTTAAAGAAAATAGCCGTTAAAAAGTAATCTAAATTGGCAAAAAAAATTTAGTGTTCATGCTACTCTATAGTAAATAGTACGAGATGGCACCAATACATTTGACAGTTTATTTGACAATAGAAACGCGTTTGCAATAACGGCACTAACAAAAATTGCCGACACACAAAAGCCTTATTGGCTTTTATTTTCATAGTTACAAATAAAGTGAATAAAATTTATATTCAGTATTAAATAATTTACTGGGTTTTAAGAGTTTTGAAGAGAATTAATTAAAAAGTTTTAATTTACATTTATTGATTCCACCAATATTTCGGATGTAAAACGCTATCCTTTTTCAAGGTATCTCAAACTACAAAGAACAATGAACACTATTAACAAGATACGATAGAATTGAAAATTTAAAAACTTTTTTGCTTATTACAGTAAATTCATAAAAAACATATAATAATAACAATAAGTCTTATAATAAGTTTCAAGTGTTAAAATGTAAAATTGTTTAAGTTATATTAATAATTGAAACAAACTGAGAAGTTTCACACGCAGTAAAACGACATGAACATATTTGCAATAGGTGTCCTAGTTATAACTGTTGAAACTTTGCAATTTTGTGTTTCAAATAGTCACATTACCTTTAAATTGTACCTACATTAAGTTATTTTAAGATTTGTAAAATTTTTAAATTTTACTCTTCTTGAACTCAACCGGTTTTTTTAAAAACGTCGATATTGTTTTTTAAAAATACACATTAATATGTGTGATTCATCTTCCGATTTTCATTTGTTTCTAAGCTATGACGTCATCTCAAAGAAATTTTTATTTTAATAGTGGAATCCGATAGTGATTTTTCTTCCCTTTACGATCATGCAAATAAATCATAAGGTTGCCTAACAAAATTCTGAGAAAAATTGAGATGAACATTTAATGTTGATGGATATTATCGTATTTAATAGGAAATAATTCTAAATTATCATATTAAAATACTACCACATAAAGTTAGATTAAATGTTAGTATTATCCAAGATAACAATAATTCAGATCTTTCTGCGTTATTTTAATTGTTCAGTTTAGAATTTTTCGTTTATTATGGTTTAAAAGTTAAAAGTACCATAATATCAAAATTAAATGTTCAGCTCGATTTTTCTCAGAATTTTTGTTATGCAACCTTATGATTTATTTGTATGATCCACAAAGGGAAGAAAAATCACTATCGGATTCCACTACTAAAAATCTACATTGTCATTTAAATTTTTTTGTGATCAAGTCATAACTTAGAAACAAAAGAAAGTCGGAAGGTGAATCGCACATATTTATGTATTTTTAAAAAATAAAATGGACGTGTTTCAGCGTTTTTAAAAAAACCGGTTGAGTTCGCTTTTTTTTAATATTCCATACTTGATGAAGTGGCAATACTATTGAAAAAGAAAGATATAAGCTGGAATGAAGCAGAGAAAATGGCACGAGATAGGAAGACATGGCAGAATATCTGTAGTAACACTTTAACACCATAAGGTAGAAGAGGACAGATTATGTATGTATGTATGTATGTGTGTATGTATGTATGTATGTATGTATGTATGTATGTATGTATGTATGTATGTATGTATGTATGTATGTATGTATGTATGTATGTATGTATGTATGTATGTATGTATGTATGTATGTATGTATGTATGTATGTATGTATGTATGTATGTATGTATGTATGTATGTATGTATGTATGTATGTATGTATGTATGTATGTATGTATGTATGTATGTATGTATGTATGTATGTATGTATGTATGTATGTATGTATGTATGTATGTATGTATGTATGTATGTATGTATGTATGTATGTATGTATGTATGTATGTATGTATGTATGTATGTATGTATGTATGTATGTATGTATGTATGTATGTATGTATGTATGTATGTATGTATGTATGTATGTATGTATGTATGTATGTATGTATGTATGTATGTATGTATGTATGTATGTATGTATGTATGTATGTATGTATGTATGAATGTATGAATGTATGAATGTATGAATGTATGAATGTATGAATGTATGAATGTATGAATGTATGTATGTATGTATGTATGTATGTATGTATGTATGTATGTATGTATGTATGTATGTATGTATGTATGTATGTATGTATGTATGTATGTATGTATGTATGTATGTATGTATGTATGTATGTATGTATGTATGTATGTATGTATGTATGTATGTATGTATGTATGTATGTATGTATGTATGTATGTATGTATGTATGTATGTATGTATGTATGTATGTATGTATGTATGTATGTATGTATGTATGTATGTATGTATGTATGTATGTATGTATGTATGTATGTATGTATGTATGTATGTATGTATGTATGTATGTATGTATGTATGTATGTATGTATGTATGTATGTATGTATGTATGTATGTATGTATGTATGTATGTATGTATGTATGTATGAATGTATGAATGTATGAATGTATGAATGTATGAATGTATGAATGTATGAATGTATGAATGTATGAATGTATGAATGTATGAATGTATGTATGTATGTATGTATGTATGTATGTATGTATGTATGTATGTATGTATGTATGTATGTATGTATGTATGTATGTATGTATGTATGTATGTATGTATGTATGTATGTATGTATGTATGTATGTATGTATGTATGTATGTATGTATGTATGTATGTATGTATGTATGTATGTATGTATGTATGTATGTATGTATGTATGTATTTTTTTTTTTTTTTTAAATACATTTATTCTACATGCTCCATTGCAATATTGCAACACTACATGCATTTTTGAACTTTCATAATAATTAAATTTTTAACATTTTAACATTAAATAAATTTAACATTAACATAATAACATTTTAACATTAATGACATTATAACAATAAAATAATAATAACATTTTAACATAAATAATGTAACATAACAGAAAATGGGTATATCCCAATATTTTTCAATATTTTTCAAATTAAAATTTTGTTTTCATATTTATGTTTCTATTAAATCAAATTTAATCTTTTTAACAAAAATTATGAATGGTCTTAGATAGTTAGTAATTAATTCCGCTTTTGTGACAGGCCAGTTGCCACCATTTAAAATAATCGAATTTATTAAATGTCTTCTCTGGATTCTTAGTTTGTTGCATTCATATATTAGATGGTCAACAGTTTGACTTTCGTTGCCACATGAGCACGATGGGTCGTCTATAATTTTAAACCGATGTAAGTAGCTTTTTATTCTACCGTGACCTGTTAAAAATACTGTTAATTCTGGGAATGTAGGTATTTTTGTTTTGAGTTTTTGATCTATAAATGGAAAAAATGCTTTTGTCTGTAAACCTTTTTCTGAGTTAGTCCATCTTTCTTGCCACTTTACCACACTTTCACTTTTAACTGTGCTAACAATTTCACTTTTTGGAATAGCAACGTAAACCGCAACATCTTCTGGTTTCTGAGCTGCCTCCTTCGCCAGTTGGTCTGCAAGTTCATTACCTTCAATGCCCACATGTGCTGGAACCCATTTAAAATAAATATTCCATTCCTCTTTTGTAAGGAAATTGATTCTTTGTCTTATTTTTTCTATTATGGTCTTATGATTTGAATAATTTTGAAGTGATTCCAGTACAATTCTGCTATCTGTGTATATAGCTAAGGTTTTATCTTGAATTTGGATGTTTTCTAAACTAATGAGTTTTTCCAGCGTTTTGAGGATTGCTACACCTTCTGCTTGATTGTTGCTGCACTTCCCGCTTAGTCTGTATTTTAGTGTACATATTAGTTGTTTATTTTTAAAAATTGCTGCACCGGATCCCACTTTATCTTCTTATGTATGTATGTATGTATGTATGTATGTATGTATGTATGTATGTATGTATGTATGTATGTATGTATGTATGTATGTATGTATGTATGTATGTATGTATGTATGTATGTATGTATGTATGTATGTATGTATGTATGTATGTATGTATGTATGTATGTATGTATGTATGTATGTATGTATGTATGTATGTATGTATGTATGTATGTATGTATGTATGTATGTATGTATGTATGTATGTATGTATGTATGTATGTATGTATGTATGTATGTATGTATGTATGTATGTATGTATGTATGTATGTATGTATGTATGTATGTATGTATGTATGTATGTATGTATGTATGTATGTATGTATGTATGTATGTATGTATGTATGTATGTATGTATGTATGTATGTATGTATGTATGTATGTATGTATGTATGTATGTATGTATGTATGTATGTATGTATGTATGTATGTATGTATGTATGTATGTATGTATGTATGTATGTATGTATGTATGTATGTATGTATGTATGTATGTATGTATGTATGTATGTATGTATGTATGTATGTATGTATGTATGTATGTATGTATGTATGTATGTATGTATGTATGTATGTATGTATGTATGTATGTATGTATGTATGTATGTATGTATGTATGTATGTATGTATGTATGTATGTATGTATGTATGTATGTATGTATGTATGTATGTATGTATGTATGTATGTATGTATGTATGTATGTATGTATGTATGTATGTATGTATGTATGTATGTATGTATGTATGTATGTATGTATGTATGTATGTATGTATGTATGTATGTATGTATGTATGTATGTATGTATGTATGTATGTATGTATGTATGTATGTATGTATGTATGTATGTATGTATGTATGTATGTTAGATTTTAAGTTTCAGCGGATATTATATGATACTTCACTATCGTTCTTCGGGTCTTATGTTGTATATTCGCTAAAACTTTTGTATTTTCGAAATCTATGTTATGAGATGTACCACTTACATGTTGTGCTAGTGAAGACGTTCTCTCATTTTTGTTGACTGCATTTCGGTGTTCTTCTCTTCTTACTTGAATTCTTCTGTTGGTCTGCCCTATGTAGGATTCCCCACAGTCTTTACATGGGATCTCGTATACTCCTTGGCTTTCTAGTGGTATTTTTGTTTTTGCGGATGGTAGCATGTTTCCAATCTTTTTGTCGGTGTTGAAGATGGTGTCGATGTTGTGTTTTCTCAGCACTCTAGTTATTTTGTCCGTGGTCCCTTTGATGTACGGTAAGTGCGCTTTCGATACCGCTGTTTCTTCTTTCTTTGGCTTTGGTTCCCTTGGTGTTAACGCTTTCTTGATGTTTTTCGACGAGAATCCATTTTGTTTTAATACCAACATCACCTGTAATAGTTCTTGATGTTTATTATAGTCATCAGTCAATCGTTGCGATCTGGTTATAAATGTCTTGACTACTGACTGTAGTTGCGCTGGGTGGTGATGTGACTGCGCGTTCAGGTAGCGATTTGTGTGGGTTGATTTTCGGTATACTGTGTATCCCAGGCTGCCGTCTTCCTTGATTATAGATACATCTAGGAAAGGTAGTTGATTGTCCTTTTCCACCTCCATTGTGAACTTGATCTTCTGGTGTATGTTGTTTAGATGCTGTAAGAAGGTCTGCAGTTTCTCTTCTCATATGGGTCTATATAATAAAAGTATCGTCTACGTATCTTAGCCATAGTTTAGGTTTGTCACTTGCCGTTTCTATTGCTCGGACTTCTGATGAATGGGTTCGCTATTACCGGCGATAAAGGTGATCCCATAGGTGCTCCCTCTACTTGTTTGTACCGTTGATCTTTGTAGATGAAGTAGGTGTAGTTTAGGCAGTGTCTTGTTAACTCGATGATTTCATTTGGGACTTGGTATTTCCGTTGAATCATATCTACTGCTTCCTTTACTGGAACATTCGTGAATAAAGAGGTTACATCAAAGCTTACTAGCAGATCTCCTGGTGCCACTGTTATGTCTTTTATACGCTCGATAAAGTGGCTTGCGTTCTTTACGTAAGATTCGGCTTCTTCGGCATAAGGTTGCAGTTGCTTGGCCAGGAATTTCGCTAGAGGTTGCAGTGGTGATCCAATGGAGCTTACGATGGGTCTTAGTGGTACACCTTCCTTGTGGACTTTTGGTAATCCGTACAGCTTAGGGCATGATGACGACTTCTCTCTCGGAATTAGTTGTAAGAACAACAATTACAGTTTGTGTCTTGTATCTGAGTCTCAATTGGAAATATTCTTTTGATAGTTAACTTATAATCTTTTTGTTGAATTAAAGTGTCAATCATGTTATGGTTATAATGGTTTGCATGTACTAATTGTTTGATGATTGAAATTTCTTTATCAAAATGTGATCGTTTCATTGGAGTAGTTAAAGCTCGGTGTACTAAAGATCTATAAGCCGCTATTTTATGCATTTTATGATGACATGAATCGTTAGAAATAGTGACGTCTGTGCTTGTGGGTTTTCTGTATATGGAAAAATCAAATTTTCTGTATATGGAAAAATCAAATTCATTGTTTGTATTGATTGTAATAGTTAAATCCAAAAAATTAATAGTTCTATTTTGTTCTGTTTCTACTGTAAACGTGATGTTTGTGTGAAGACTGGTAATAAGAATAAAAATTCATTGATAACCTCAAAAGAACTGTCGAAACAAGCTAAAATGTCATCAACGTAACGAAACCAAAAAATAATGTGTTTAGAAAGATCTAATTCAAATATCTGATCTTCCAAATTATCCATAAATACGTTAGCTAATAGAGGACTCAGAGAATTACCCATAGGTAAACCATCTTTTTGTAAATAAATTATATTATTAAAAGTGAAATCATTTTGACTGATGATTAATATTAACTAGGAAATTATCTAACAAAGGAATACAGTTATGTGGTGGAATCTTTGAAAACATGTTACAAATGTCAAAGCTTACAAGTTTTGATTGTGCTGGAAGATGTATGTTTTGTAGTTTTTCTACTAATTCTAATGAATTTTTGACAGAGTATTTCGATTTGTATCCTATGATGTTAATAATATGGTTGAGTTTCTTGGACAAGCTGTGATTAGGTGCGTTGATATATGATACTACTGTTCGTATAGGCATGTTGTGTTTATGTGTTTTAATCAGTCCATATAGTTTTGGTGGTTGTGGGTTTTTATGTATGATTTGTTGTTTTTCTAATTCGTTAAAGCAGATATTGCAGTTTGCTAAAGCTTGTTTTATTTCTTTTTGGAATTTTGTGGTAGGATCTTTGTTTAAAACATCTAAATTTTCTTTATTAATAAAATCATTAACCTTTTGTGTGTAAACATCTTTCGAAAGGAATACCAAAGTGTTACCCTTATCTGCTTTAACAGAAATTAAACTGTTTTCTGTAATTTTATCTCTGATAGATTGAAATAGTGACAGGTTAGATGTTTTATTCTGTGTTTTGTCCTTTTTCAAAGATATTTCTTTTATCAGATTCAAGATTTGGAATTTGGCATAATTGTTGTGATCGTTTCTGAGTATAGTTTCACATTCAACAGCCAAGATTTCTTTAATTTTGTTAGTGAATTTTGGAAAAGGACAAAATTTGAAGCCTTTGTTAAGAAATTGTGTTTCTCTGTCATTGAATTGTGTATCTGATAGGTTTATAAAACGTGGATAGAAATTTATCGTATTCTGGTTATTATAATTACTTTGTATTGAACGTTTTTGTTGGGTAAGGTTTTGTAGTTTCTTTTTCTGAGAATTGTATTTTTGAAATTTAATATGACTGATAGTTTTTCTAACATCAAAATTTATGTGCAAGTTCTGTGTGGAGTACCTTTATATAAATGTGCAAATTGTCTCTAAGTCTAAACCATTTCTTTGCTTCTTCTTTGACCCATTTTTTTGCATTTTTGATAATCTTTTCAGTAATGTAATTAGTAGTCATGGTTGTGATGTTGACATATTGATATTGACATGTTTTCGAAGATTCCACCACAAGACTGTATTCCTAGTTAATAGTAATGTAGAATTAGTAAAAAGATTGGAGTTAATTCAATTATTTGATTTTTGTATCAGTCAAAATTATTTCACTTTTAATAATATAATTTATTTACAAAAAGATGGTTTACCTATGCGTAATTCTCTGACTCCTCTATTAGCTAACATATTTATGGATAATTTCGAAGAACAAATATTTGAATTAGATCTTTCTAAACACATTATTTTTTGGTTTCGTTATGTTGATGACATTTTAGCTTGTTTTGACAGTTCTTTTGAGGTTATCAATGAATTTTTAATTCTTAATAACAGTCTTCACCCAAACATCACGTTTACACTAGAAACAGCGCAAAATAGAACTACTAATTTTTTGGATTTAACTATTACAATCAATACAAACAATGAATTTGGTTTTTCCATATACATAAAACCCACAAGCACAGACGTCACTATTCCTAAAGATTCATGTCATCATAAAATGCATAAACTAGCGGCTTATAGATCTTTAGTACATCGAGCTTTAACTACTCCAATGAAACGATCACATTTTGATAAAGAAATTTCAATCATTAAACAATTAAATAGCACATGCAAGCCATTATAACCATAACATGATTGACACTTTAATTCAACAAAGAGATTATAAGTTAGCTATCAAAAGAATATTTCCAATTGACACTCAAATACAAACCACAAACTACATATCAATACCATACTTTGGCAAGATATCAGAACAAATTGCAACTATAATACGAAAAACCACCAGTTACAAAATAACCTATAAAACTAACACCAACACTTTTTCATTTGTATTCAATGCTAAAGACAAAACACAAGATATCATGAAATCCGGCATTTACCGTTTGAATTCTTCTTTTTGTAACTCGGTTTATATTGGACAAACACTTAGAAATTTCGACATAAGATACAAAGAACACGTACGCTCTTATAGTCTTAAACATCCAGAAAAATCGAGTTATGCCAAACACATTTTGGAACAGAACCACCCAATGACACCTCAAAACAACATTAAATTCTTACATTTTTGCAACAACAAACACAAATTAGACATTTTAGAAGCTTTTGAAATATACAAACATAAACGCTCAGTACCTTTAATGAATGAACAAACTGAGCTTAGTAATTCTCCTTTATTAGAAGTATTAGATATTTAGTTTTTGTCTGTATTATATCTAGTTACCTATTTTCTGTATGTATTTATCCTTAGCAACGTGTTTGTTTATATATCGTATCTACTTTTGATAACGACATTTTAATGTCGAAACAATATTGTCAGGTTAGGATAAACTAATAAAAACTGTGAAACTTTGAATTAATCTTTTAATGAGAATATAAGTACATAATTATTTTTATTCAAAAGTAAAAGTCATGAAAAAATCATAACAGAGATTGTATTCATCTTTCAAAAACTATTATCTAAATTTTTATTTAAATAAAATTAAAGTTATTGCAAAATAGTTAACATAATATTTTGTTTATAATGGAATAAAACTAAAAATGATATTTCTTTGCCATTTGCTAACAGCACCGTTTTTAATGCAGAGTCTGCTCGTTACAATAGTTTCTGCTGGTGATTTCGAGTTTTCTATCTGAAATATTGTTTCTTTTTATAAAAAAAGGGAAGTAAATGTTAAAAAAAGAACTGGTTGCAATGAGCAAATGCGAAATACCCAATGCTGATCTCAGAATTTTAAACAAACACAGTAAGGAAGATCGATAATGTTCGACTGCAGAACTTGCTCATGAATGGTCGAAATAGTATATAGGAAGACTAATTTCAAAATTTACCTTTTCATTTTACAAGGTACATTTTAAAGTACTCAACGATGCTAAAAATATTTTATAAAATTCAAAACATAATCTACTTTTTAAAAATAATAGCAAATGGTTTGCTTTCTACTTACGTCCTTTTACAACGCATTTTACAACCTTCTTCATCAGTTAGCTGATGGTCCTTTTTAAAAAGCCGAAAATAAAATACAAAACTTTTTATGAACATTTTTGGTCAGCAAGCCCCAAAGTCATAGGTAAGGAAAATTAAACATCGTGTAGTATAGAGATTAAATACTTTGCGCTATTGAAAAGCTGTCAGACGGTTTTTCTCCGTGAACAAAGTAACACGGTTACCGAAATATTTATTGGCGTAAGTCAATGTGCCTTTCGATGTTTGCTTTTCTTTTATTTTGTGACTAAGTGAGGACATTTGTATGTAATATAATAGGAAAAGCGGACTTGCATTATATCGCTTCGAAGAAAAAGGCATAAAAATAAATTTAAAAAAACGTATTGTGTGTGATTTTTTGGTCGATTTATTCTCTAGCTAGAGAACGTACTATTAAAGAATTCATGAAGATTTGTTATTAATTGGATATGTATAATTATCTTTTATATTATTTACGTGTCAAAGTATCCTAAGTACGTTCTAAATTTAATTGTTTTCTAATTCTATACACACGTCATTACAAGCAAACTGTTCATGTCCCGTTATTTTGTGAAACAAAAAATATATATTTTTGCTATAACAACCAGCTACAGGCAAAGATGCACGTACTAACTTATATTAGTTTCCCGTCATGAACCAATAAACGACACCAATGCTCAATCAATAAACCATAATATTCTCAATTAATAATTTTTTAGTATCTTACAATTTCATACCACATTAAACGTAAAATCAATTATGATTTTAAATTGCACAGAAAAAAAGTGTTAATAGTTAGTATTAATTTTTAATTAACTCTTATTCAATTTCCATCTATTCTGTCAAAGTCACATACTTTACCATTTAAACTTTCATGATAATATTCCACCCTTTTCTAAATAATGCGTGTAGAGAATTGGGTTAGATATTTTGAAAGATACTTTCATTATTTATAGTGTTTCAGAATTTCTACTGGTTTTGGTTTTAAATTTTCATACTTGTACAGCATGCCCTTCTCATTTAATTAATTAATGCAGTTCCCATAATCCTTTTATAAAAAGTTTTTTGAATAACAACGGAAAAGGTAAAATTTTATTATTTTACATTTAATTAACGCGGATATGCATAAATAAACATTTTTTTAGGAAAACCCCAAATTATTTATAACGGCAACCAAATTAACGAGGTTGCGTCTTTTTTTGGTAGAATTTTTGTTTAATTAATATTTACATAAGAGAATTTTGATTTGTGGAGGTATTAATATAATGAATTGAATACCTCATTAGCAAAAGTGGAAATTTCTTTGAAGTGCTTTGCCGGAAGTATCCAAGACAACACATACCTGTCTAATTTTATGCTGATCACAGTTAAAACTGCACGATGCGTAAAATTACCTTGAAATCAGAGAAATCTTTTGGTATTACAAATTAATTAAACTCGTAGAAACTTTTTATAAAATGACTATGACTAAGTTATTGTAGTACTTGGAAATGTAATTTTTAATCACTAAAACTTAATTAGAATTATAAAAAATGTAAAAACGTAATAAGCGGTTTCTGGATGTTAATTTCTGTAACATTACACTTGTTTGTTTATATTGATAATACCTTTGATAATGACAGCTTAGCTGTCGAAACAATTGTCAGGCAGAATAAAATAAACTTGTGAAATCTCTTATAATGTTATTCATTTATTTCATAAAGTTATAAAATTGACTTGTAGCGTCTTCCACATTAAGAAAAACTAGGCAATTACTTTATGTATTAACATTACATACATACAAAGATAAAAAGAAAGTGTAACAAATAATAAGGTGAAACACCCTGCGCATATTAGATTCAATAAATGGTGAACTAGTAACTGATGACATTACTTTATGAAGAATATAAAATTCAAAAGGTCTGTATTCGAAAGGTTTTGATCGAAATTACATTTTAAATCTGCTGAATGTCTAGCGTTTTTAACCTAACGCAAGAACAAGTTAAGGTTTGACACAAGATACCTAATATTTGAGAATTACGTAAATTTTCTTTCAGCTAAGTACACTGTGAAAAATATCACTAACTATATTATAGTAAACCGATTTTTTGTTGTTCTAACCTAATTTTAGCAGCGTTAACTAAAAATCTAGGTCAGAATGAACAAACGATTTGTAAAGTGAACTATCTAGTTATGGTTAATCGGTCTTTGGCAGACTTTACTCGGCTTCTAGTAAAATCAACCATTAGTGTGGGTAACGTCAGCTTCACTAGGAATTTACTTTAATTGGGTTAAATCTACACCATTCGAAATAGTAGGATTCACTTTGTATTCAAGTTGTATTTACCATATGATGTTGTCATACATACGTACATAAACAAAAGTGCCTTTGTTATTTGATATCCATAGCATTTATCAAGCACGTATAATGGATTTATGTTTTGATAAAACGTCTCTGGAATTAAATTTTATTTTCTAGTTTTAAATATACAGCTTATATTGGGTATTTGTGAAGCTGCTTTTATTAAAAATGCTATATCAGCTTTAGCCTGCGAAAATTAAAAGACATTTTATATTATGTCTTTCAAACGGACTTCAGTTTACCGAGTGTGTGCTGTCACAAGTGAACAAAGTTTTTTACAACATGCCTTAATTATGATTGATTTCGATTAAGTTTATTGGAATGGGCTTTAGGAGTACTAGACACCTTCAAAGGTAAGTTACTATATTTGTTCATGATACGAATAATATTCAACAGTCTTGCAATGACAAGAAAGAAAAGAATTAAGAATTAGATATCTGACAATCAGTCGGGTCTTTAAGCATACCGTAAAATGGGGTGAAACGCAACTAGAATTTTTGTTTTATTGCTCAAGATTGTAATATTTATTTTAGCGATTTGAATTTTTATTTGTAAATTCCCAATACTTTCATGAATTAAAATATTCAGTCAGCAGCAAAACTGATTTTATTGTTAAGATTCTAAAAAAGAAATATCCCGGTTTCATTTTTTAATGCTTTTGGAAGATGGAAATAACTTTACTTGCAGAACCTACATAAAACTTTAAAAACAAATTTTAGGGATTGCCAGAAGACACCCACAACATTATTGTAAACTAATTTTTGTGTTTGCAAAACTAAAATTTAAATTTGGTTGAATTATTTTTTTTTTATTTTGAAGTCGCAATAATTAGTATTTCGCGGGGTGAATCACAACAACAAGATATCGCACAAAAAGCAAGAAAATGTTCGTTTATTGTTGTATCCTAATATAAAAGATATTACAGACATTAGTTTTGATCAGTTGAGTAGATCCTCCTGCAACCTTCAAACGCGGAATAATGCAATCCAAATTAAATACATCAAGCAAGTTGCGTTAATTTACGTTAACTACTATCATTGGAAAAGATTTACTAAATGTTACTTGTACTACATGTTGATTTGTTACCTATATAGTAATATTCAAAAAATTTAAATATGTTTTAATTTATAGGTTTTTTTAAGTAAAATGCAGATTTTTTGCATTCGTTTTAAAAAAATATGTTTTTTTGATAAATATACGTATTTTAGAAAATCGTTTTTTTACATATACATACTTAGGTTGTCTTTTTTAAAAATATAATTGATATTATCTTTCACCCCATAAGGACACCCAATGCAAAGAAACGTCTAAAAACGTTGCTGTTATGATTTGACACCACTTTGGGGGGAATCGCAACAGAGCATTAAATAATTTTTTTCCTGCATTTAACTAATACAGAAGAAGTTCGTAATTTGCAGTATTAATCCTCAAGATAAGATCAGACTTTTGGCTATTTTAGTTAATACAACAAAAATTCGGTTTCCGAATTAAAAAGACCGAATGATTAGAAAGTGTTGTTATTTCACCCCATTTTACGCTAATTTATATACGTCAATAACTTGTTCCACAGTTCCAGAATTCATAAATTTTTAAAGAGCAAACCCATCGAATTTCTAGGTGTAAAGATGGATTCTTCGGAATTATCTTGCATTTGTTTTTAAGCATAATTTTAACGTATTTCATTCTTTATAAGTTGAACTTCTCGCTACTTCATTGTTATTGAAAATTAATTCTGCCCTCTATTGTTACGAGAGAAATGCCTGACAGCAGATGTCGTCCGAGATTTGTTACCAACTGCAACGCTCTGTTTTTATGTTAAACCTATAGCATTGGAAATCTACATTCCAAGGGACAGCAATAAGGAAGGTTAGTACGCTTTAAAGTATAGTTAGTATGTTTGAAATTAAAATATCTACAACGTAAAAACGTGATTTTTAATAGTTTTTCGGCAATAGCCTTTTAAATAAACATTTCTGGACCTGGTCTCTGCAAGGGGGAGCGCTCTCGAAATGTTGCCATAAGAAATGTAGTATTATAGACTGAACTTCAAGAACTAATAATTACTATTTATTACAGTAACAGAATTACATTGTTCTTTTTCAGTCAGCTGCTACGACTTATCTTCAGAATGTAGATATTGGAGACTTGCCATCACCAGTTGGTCAGTTCACCAGCACTACTCAAAGTCAATCTGAGGCAACCTATAGTTCTAATCTATTCTTCAGCCAGGATAGTATGTGTTTAGATCCTGCCGCAGATACATACAGCGTTCCTACACCATCTCCCAGGTCGAAGGGAATAATGAGAGTGTGAGTATTAATAGTTGTGATATTTCAGTAATTTAACACATTGCTAAGGGTAAAGTGTTTCATCGCTGCCTCCAGTTGGTTCAACTGTTTCATGATCACTGTATAACGATCTAAACCTCTTTAAACAGAAATACATATCTTACAAAATTTCATACCAGTATTTTTTGACCACTACCCATATAGCACAAGATATCCTGGGGATATCCAGTATATGGTCTGTTAACGGATGGATCGCCCGTCCATGAACTGGACATCCGTGAGATATGCAGCACGATACATCCTCAGGATATAAAATGCAGGATATTCTGTGGATATCCCAGGTATCGTTGATTCAAGGAATGATCGTACATCCCCAAACTGAACATCCATGAGATATTCTGAGTGTTATATCCTAAAGATATACTGTACAAGATATCCTTAAGATATTCACCTTACGACTCGAATCTCCTACGATATTCCTTTTTATCATAAATTTTTTATAAATTATAATAATAAAATTTTAACGATAAAATTTTTTCACGTAACACATAGGGTGTACGATATAAAAACAGTACAGATTGCTTGTTATTGCTATAATCTTAATATAGTGTTTATGTGTTATGACAAATTGTTACCCTACATTTTTTTTGATTTCTTTGTATCGGTAGCGTACACTTTTAAACATTAGTTTTTAGTTACTTTTTCTTATTTATTTATTATTTATAATGCCTTATAAGATTCTCTAAAAAAGATATATAATTACATAATTAGATATTAATAGATAGAGTATAATATATAAAATATTGATTTAAAAGAATTATCCAAAATTACTTTTGTAAATTAACTTCAAGGTATTTTAGTTAAGAAAACTGGTATTCTTTAAATTAACATTGACTGATATTTTGCTGACGGCAAGATTCTCCTGGTTTTAGTTATTATTTACACGTCAAAAACAAAGAATTGAGAGATGATATGACGTGTATGTTAGTATGTATATTTCTTAAATCGTGCGGCATTTAGTGGATTCTTGCTGGAATGCTAGAATGCTTCACATCTGTAATCGACCCTCTTTGGGTAAGTTTTATGACATTGCCTAGTGTTAAAAAATGTCCAAACCTCGAAAAGATTTACAACGTTGTTAGACTCGAGCGTGATCCAAACTTATTTTTCGGTCACTTCAGTTTGAACATTCAGCATTCACAACTATTACTCCGAGCGCTCCGATTAAATATATTTGATTTAGTTTGTTGGTGATTGATTTTAAAGTGCTTTTAATTTTCACTAACCGACCTGCAGAAGAGCATTTGGTAAGTAGAATTACCGAATTTGATTCATTCGTTGTAATAATTATGTAGGTACTTTAATAAAAAGGTAACAAATCTATAGTTTATTTACTTTTGACGAATACTATAATACTACAATAATTATCATTTAAAGCAAAATTTATTTACAGCCTCATCTCTATTAAACTTGGACATAACAGGCACGACGTTGAAGGGTAAAATTTGCCATATCCGCATTGTGATCTATTAAATTCTACTGTTTTTCAGATAGCACAAAAAAATATCAAATCAAATCAATCAAGTTGCAAGATTTGGTGGCAGCACTCCTTATGAAGTGATCAAAAGGGCTCTACCACGATTTGTTGGAGACGACACCTTTAAATTTAATTGGTCGGGGAAAACAAATTCCACACTGAAAACTGCAGCATTTTTGTTAAGTAAAATAACTAGAATTGCATTTACGCTAAGAGTATTAACATTTATATATTATTACAGAAGTTCTAAACAGAGATCTAGATTAGACAGAACAGGATGCCGAAAAACCAATTCAGCAATTTCTGAAAGGGGCGGCAGATGAGAGGTCCAACAGAAGAAGTCTTTATGTTAATAATATGTTAAATATAATTTTTATGTTTGTAGTTACGTCAATTATAATAAATTTTTATATTTTATAAGCATATACCTCCATCATTTCTTTTATTATATTCATATACTATTTATTTGATACCGATATGTAATTAGCAAATCCTCTAATAGTAATTCTATAATCAATTAATGAATTGATTCGGCATTTACTTGATAAACATTTATATATCCATCTTAAATAATATAAAAACAGATTGTTTTTTAAATGTTCACTTTATAAACGACCTAACAGAGCTGAACAATTCACCGTTGTTAAATTTATTTGTATAATAATAGTGTCCGCTCCCATTACCCACATATAAGCACGTTCAAGGAATATAATGTTTATTGCAGGTTTATAATTGCCAATTTTTACAGAAGTTACATTAGCTTAGCACGTTTTTTAGGCGTTTGAAGAAGCCACTGTGTGGCAAAACAATTGTTAACTACAATAATTAAAAGTGAAAACTTAAAGAAACAATCTGTTTTTATATTATTTATAATGAATATAAGATATTCCAAAGATATTTTGTTTAGACCTCCTGTGGATATCTTGTACAGGATATCCAAGGGATATTTTGCATATTATATACCAAAGATATCTTGTAATGAATGTCCCGAGGATATATTGTATAGGATATCCAACGGATATTAATAATAGAATATCCGAGGAATATCCTTCATCGGATATCCTGAAGATGTCTATTTTAGTCTCATTTTACCATCCCACGGATGTCCGTAGGATGTCTAACTGCTTTTCGTAGGACATCCTTCGGATATTCGTAAAGCTGCTCCAGGATATCCGTAGGAAATCCAGCAGATATTATGGTGCTGTGTGGGTAGGATAGTCTTATTTTGATTGACAGGAGGTAATTACACTGGAAATTTCTTGACAATTTATTTTCATATTTGATTTTTTTTAATTTGAAGTTTGGTGTGAAATTCTCGTACTGAATCTCACACGCGCTTGAATCAGTAACCAGAAATTCTGTCTCGGTCAGGAATGTTTAAAAAAAGTTATTCCTCATCTGTGACTCGGGGCACTTTTCAAAATATTTCTGACCTTGAGATTATAAGAGACAGCTGTAGGTGGTGAGCTTGAAGAGATAAGGGTAAACCACGCCCCCAAACGGTTTTTGTCGTTTTTCTCGAAAATTATTAGGTTTATCGAGATGAAGGAGATTAGGTAAAATAAAGCTTATTTAAATCCCTTTGTCAAAACCCATGAGGCGAGATTATCGATATTCTTGGTGCCAGTTAGCTAAAAAATTCGTTTTGGCAAGTTAATTCTAAGGAGAGTACACTTATAACCTACAGAAACACCAAGGCTATTTTTATATAAATACGTACCTAACCCACCCCAAAATATAGCTGTGCTGGAAGTATCAGCTTGATCCAAATAACACTGCTTTAGTTTTTGCCAGCAACCACAATAAGTCGGAGAGGGGCGGGGTAATACAAGATATAAAAGATAAAAAAAAACAAGCGCAACTTCGTTTAAAAACAATGCTTATTACTAATGCTTCAAGCTTATCAGACAAACGAAGAAATAGATCTTCTACTAAAATATGGGCAACTTCCACAATTTTGGTCGTACCGTACATATATACTTACAAATGACGAGCTGAAAAGCAATATTAAAATCATACAAATAAATAAATAATAAATAAATAAAACACACGTAGTGAAATGTAAACTTTCTAAGTAGGGCTTTATTTTAAGTGTAACTATTGTGCAGATTTTAAATGTTAAATTTAAATGCAATTTTAATGTTTAATAAAAAAACGGTGAATGGTGATTGTATCACAGTTGGTTGTACTTAACACTACCCTACAACAATTCCACTACTCGAGATCTCGTGTTGCTCTTAAAATTAACATGCATGAATAAATTGTTGTTCTTAAAATTAACATGCATGAAGAAATTGTAAATACATTAAATAAATATATATATATATATACATAAATAAAATGACACAGAATACATACAAATTTCCACAAACATCCCACCATTCGAAGACCCACGGCTGTTTTATTTAAAGCCTTGCTTAGGGGTTTTTGCTTCACCCTTCGATATCTGTTGTTTTGTTCTGACCCGGTACATGTATTGATGTAGGTACGGACCCAAAGGGGAAGGACCTTCTAAAGAACCCACGATCAGAGAGGCAGGAACAAGAATAAACGAACAACGAGCAACAAAACCCAAACGACAAAAAGACCTACAAAGAAATCACCCTGTATATTGTATTAATTTTAAATATTTGAAGATTTTTACCTTTCTATAAACTGAAAGGTCTTTTACAATACAATTCCCTCAAGGTGACGGCTAGGGAAATAATATTACCTAAAATAAAAAGACATTTGTAAGATTTTAGCGCAACGAGATTTTAACGAAAAGAATTTACCTAAAATGGTTAGCACTAGAACTTAATCCGTCTAATTTGACGATTGATCGCATATAAATAATCAAGCGATCATTCTGTTGAATGCGAGATTTATTCCGCTAAAGCGAATTAATATTTAAAACCAATTTCCTAATATATCTCGCACATTCAACAACCAGTACCAAAACCAGCCATTTTGTTCTATCAACGGCACTATCGAGAGAGAAACTTAACCGCGCAGGAGCGACTTCACGATAAACAGGAAGAAAGGGAAAACCAGTGACAACCAAACAACGGAGAAGCTTGGTTTTAAACAGTGACCATCAAACAAGCAATGGGTTGTGAATTTCAACGTTATACACTCCTTACAGAGTACAACCCATTATGTAAAGGTGTTTCGCTTGTTTTGAAATCCTAATCTCCTTTATTTATAAGATCAGTAAATTTGAATGATTTTTTCTTTAAAACTGAAATATACGATTTAAAACGAAACTGTTGCCTTACTGTGACGCCCGTACAATAAGAGCAAGTCAGGAATTAAATCGTGTATTTCAATTTTACATCAAAAATCATTCAAGAAAAGAATTTACTCGATACCAAGGTCTTGTAAATAAAGAATATTGGGATTTCAAAATAGGCAAAACACCCTGTATGTATTGGGTTGAATACAAAAATTAACTGGTACAGTGTACTCTCCTAAGAATTAACTTGCTAATACGAATTTTTCAGCCGACTGGCACCAAGAATATCGATAATCTCGCCTGATGGGTTTTGACGAAGATATGCTAAGGTAAAAGATGACTGGACCATGATCGCGTCCGGATCTCAACAAATTTTTCTTAACTACTTCATGACGAATATGAGACCATAAAAAGTTACGCCCGAAAGTTTCTTGAGCAAATTTACTGGTGCAAATTGCTGATCCATGTATGACATACCTTCTTTCTTCGAATACACAAAACAAAGGCGAGGTACGAAAAAGCATTTTTGGTAGGGATTTAAATAAGCATTATGTTACCTAATGTCCAGTTCAATAAACTTAATAGTTTTCGAGAAAAACGACAAAATCCGGTACGGGCGTGGTTTACCATCATTCGTTACCTTCGAGCTCACCACCTACAGGTGTTTGACTTTGGACTTTGAGGGGGTGATTTAACAACCCACAAGGGAGCCCTATGCAAAAATTCACGGACTTACCTCGACTTTCGGTAATTTTTTCTAATTTGACTGTACTATAGTGATTTGACTATTATTTTTTACTTCAATATTTTTTAAATACCTATTATTTCTGAAATTTGAATAATGTTCTGTTTTCATTGCAGGAAGTGTATGCTGTAACACTGCAACTAACCCCACAGGGCAGAGCCTTATTAGATCTGTACTTCGAGAAAGGTATCCTAAATCAGACAGCCAGAGAGAGATTATGCCACCTTATAGTTTACGAAGAGCAGAGAGGAACCAAGGAAAAAGTCGCGTCTTTAGGTTTAGATTTTTATTGGAATTTTTAATTTGTACTTATAATTGTCACATGCTATCATAATTATAATTATTTGCATAATTATTTCAGGATGTTGACTATAATGAATACAATATAATTAATTGTTCTAATGTAAGTTTTTTAAGTAAACACCGTTTTATTTTATTTGTCTTGCCTTTATTTTTGAACAATAGTAAGGCGTCACAGTAAGGCAACAGTTTTTTTATTGAATTTGTTTCTTTTCATTTTTTTTGTGTATGATATTGGTGACTTGCACTCACTATTATTGCTAGTTAGCCAGATTTGCTCTTCAGAATTACTAGATTTCCATTAGTTATTGAAAATATTTTCAGCTATCTCTGTGAGAAAAACTTATATAGCAGATGAAGGTAATACACATTGAAATGTAGTAGAGGTGTAAAAATTGAAAACATTCATATTTTCAATGTGCATTTTCCTCCCATCTCATTACAGGGTTTCTCCTAGAATTAGCTTAAAATAGGATTTTCAGGGAGTGGTGGAAATTTGGAGATTATGAATAGAAAATTAGGCAAACTACCAAAAATAGTGAGTTGAAATCACCAATGTCATCTGGTAGAAACGACCAGAAAATATAGTAATGTGAACTTGAATCGATGGGTAAAATCAACTAAACAGAATGGTATTTTAGTTATATGCAATGGTCATGACTGCTATCATATATAGCTGATTCCACCTTTGAAAGATGCTGACTTAACCTGACATATAGGTACACTGAAAAAAAAGTTTAGTTGGCCCAGTTAAAATTTATTTAACTCAACGATACATTTAGTTAGCACAACTAAGATTATTTGATTTAACTAAATATTTAGTTGATTTAAATAAAATTTAACTGCGCCAACTAAACTTTTTTTTCCGTGTATTTTTACTATCCAATATTATTACATCAGCCAGAAAATCTAAGCTAATGCCACTACATCGTGAGTTGCTTTTACTAGTCTACTAGGTTGATTTAACTATATGAGTTTCATTTCTAACTGTCTCATTTCGTATATCTAACTATACTATTAAGACTGTTTCAACTATATACAAGGCTAAAACAACCTAACACGGTATGGTAAATTTAACTATTTACCGGTTGCTTCTACCATATGGGAGTGTGATTGATTTAACCTTATTGGGTAAATTTAACCAAACACATTTTACTAAAATCATATAGTTCCTGTTACCCACAAGTATTGTTGTCACTTTTTGTACCATATTTTCGGGTTGCTGCAACTCATTTTTGGTTAATTTAAACTGAACATTTTTTTCAGTGTAGTATGGCGAAAAATTTAATTAAATTCTGAGAAAAATGAAGAAAAGGAGGCGAATGAATTTGGAGGTATGGCCTTCCCTTGAGAGTTTTTTTTTGCTATTATTACCTATAGATTGGAACTTTATGGAGTTATTTAACAATAAGTAAAAATTCAAAATCATGTTCTAACTTGCTTATATCTTTCCAAATCAACTGGACTATTGATATTCAGCAATGCTTTTGTAATTTTTCAAAATACTTAGAACAACCCTACTAATAAGTGCAGAGAATTCATTAGCCGGCAAGTTATATTTTGATGTCATTTTTTAAAATAACTTGTGCTCTGTGTGGTGGCTCGTTATACAAATAAAGTAGGTCAAGAATTTATATTTATGCATCCTAGTCGAGTGCTTTAATCGGTAGTAGTAATCCATTATCTAACAAGTTACGGATATATTCCCCGTTAATTGCTTCATTGTCTTTAGGAACTGGATGTGATAATACCAGTCCCAAAAAATCGCATACATAATGTAACGTTCTTTTAAAATTAATAACAAAAATACTGTTTAATCGTCTATTAACAAGAGAAATATTATTTACATACACTAAATTTAATCTTAACTAATTATTTATATAATTATAAACGGGCTAACAAACTTAAATGCTAGATATTTACAAACTTAAAGTAGATTATATAAAGACTATTTATTTATTATTACGACAATTATTAAACATTTATTTATTTACTAATATACTTGATTACTAATTACACAAAGTACATTTCAATTCACTGGTCGAATACTAATTGATCACTTGGACTACGCGGCCGGTCGATTTATATCTCCCATATAAACGTTCCAGAAAACGCTGGATCATACCCGTGTACTACCACGTCGATGCGTCGTATATTTTGAACATCGGGAATTCTCTAGTATTGTAGCCCGTCTATACGCCAGATAATGTGTTATATATTTCTCGGACATTCTAGTATGTTCTTTGCGGCGTAAAGGGAATATCCCCATTCGTTACAATAAATAGCTTTGTTATTAGATGGATCACGTCTGAATGCACATGTAGGAGCAGAACCAGTATGTTTCACAATAATAATGTAAAGCGAATTGCTTTGCAACTATAAACAATTTACAAGTATCATCTAAAACTCGTTGTAATAAAGCATAAACTTAGAGGCATAATTCTTAAGGTGACTTTCCTACAATTTGAAACTTTTCTATAGAAGGAGGGTAGTTAGAAGACTTTTCTCTGTGTTTCAAGCAATCCATGATCTGATTTCATTTTTTTGGGCCATAACATTCTTTTTCCCCTTTTAACGCAATGGGGGACGGGAGTTACCGTTTTAAAGTCTGTGAGATGGTGATGAAGGGGTGAGATGCAAAGTTTTGGCACTGCTATATTTGTCTCCCTCGAGAAACAAATTGAAGGGTATATTCAAGATGTGAAGTTTTCAAATGAACACACTGTACATCTTTAACGCTACGTCGAGTTTATTATTAGACTTTTTTAATTAATTTTTAACTGTTGCAGTTATAGTTATTTTCTCCGTAGCGGCAATGTTATAACATTCATTCACACGTTTGTTAAAAAAAAAGTTAAAATCATAAAACATTTCGAATGCAAATAGAAAAGTTGCGTTAACCACTGAATTAATAGAAACTAATTAATCATGGCATAACACATCGCCAACCTACACAGTTTGGTTTCACTATGCAAGTCGTTCCTCATTCTTCACAATATCAAAATATCCTTCAAAAAATTATAGCTAGATAGCACCCTTAACCATGGTATGGAAGTTATCACTCGCAAATGAAAAAAAAGTTCTTATTTTATCATTAACGAACGAATTGTATGTTTACAATTTATTATTCACTTTTTAAGACTGAAATTTTATTGGAGGCAATTTTATTCGCTGTCAAACGAAATGCAAAATCGGTGGTTTAAAAAATTTCATTCGCAAATGAATACGTGCGGAAATAAATCATAATAAATAATAACAATTACACCCGTTTCTTTCAGTTCTTGATAAGATAACCTTCGCTTGCAGTTGATTACTTGAAATATTAGTTGGGAGTTTTTGCTTATTGTATTTCTGTTTACTTAAAATACTACAGCAGTAACTTTTATGCAGTTTTAGTTGTAATTTATGAAATCATTAGCCAATTTTATACAATATGGACCGACACAAAAATTTGAATGTAACCAAATATATTTTCTATGATAAACAAACAAATATTTCTACTTGTTTAGAGTGTGAAAAGAAATTAAAAGGAAATCTAACTTGAAATCTTAAGCGGCATTATGCTAAAGTACATAATAGATTAAATGTTCTTGGTGACATGGGCGTAACTAGAGAATTTCTCTAGGGGGGGGGCAAGCCTCAGGTTTATGGACGGCCCCGTAGAGCGCGGCGAGTTTTTTAAACATCCAGGCGCTCAATTGGCTTTTTCCTAGGGGGGCATGGACATTCTAGGGGGGGCCGGGCCCACCCTGGACGCCAATGTCTTGGTGAAAACAAATAAATCGATAACAGGGTATCAATTAATGAAGATTTATCAAACAAAATTCGACAGTCAGCATACAGCGTACTGTACATAATATTGGCCACTTGAATAAATTGTAGCGACTGATATTACTTTTTGAAATAAATAAAGATTAATAAAAGTTTCACTGAAACTTTTAATAATCTTTATTTATTTCATGATTATGGAGTTCAACAAAGTAAAGCTGGAAAAAATAAACAAGATTTTACTTTTATTAATCAAGGATGAAAAATATGATGTTGGGCCTACGTAATAATAATAATCGCCCCCTCTCTCCCGCACAAGCTTATAGCTTCTGGGGCCTGGTTTCCTGGTTATGGGTTGTATCAATTATTATTATTATTATTATTATGATATTTAGTTAGTGATAATACGAGTGCTATTATAGTAAAGTCATTTTTACACTATATTCATACGACTCATTAACTAAGCTCAGCTCAAAACTATTGAAAGAGACCATAAATATGTATTGTTAGTAAATTTAAATAGCAATCTTACTTACATAAAAATGTTTCTTCTAATTAAATAAATATTATTTGTTCTAAATAAATTATATATTTGTATATACTCGAATAAATATTTACACAAAATGAAGAAATAATATTTACGGGCGTATATACTCAAGATAAATGGACCCAATATTCGTTTGAAGTAAGTAACATTCCTCTGATCAGCAATTCGATTTGCTCCAATAGAGAAAACCAAATCATATTATGGAGAACAGTAAATGCTTTGTCTGTGAAAATGAATGTTTATTTTGAAAGTATCACAGTTATCGTTGAAGAAAACTAAATGTTGTGTTTGAGAAAGTTTTGTTTCTCCCTATATTTACATAGTTTCAGGTAGAGGAGAATAAACGCATCATGTGAATAAATGAATATCTGTTTGGACTAATGTGTTGTTTTCTATTTGAATATTTAACAGCCCCAATATGCTCCAACTGAATGCATTACTTGTTTGATTCATGAAATACGTATATTCAATTGGAAACTGAGTTATTCCTTCTGAGGTTCAGGGATGATCAAAATAAATCAACCAAGATCTTTGTGTGTTCAATGTAAAGAGACCCAACGGTAATCACCCGGCATAATACGGCAGCCTAATGAGCTCTAAAAGTAGGATTCTCCACAACTACGCAAAAAAAGAGACATGGTTCTGGGTGGACCAGTCTATACCACTACAACAGGATCGGTCTCGCAGTGAGCCATCGCCATCTTAAAAGAAGTACTGTTCCAGCTAAATGAATTAATGTTTATTGTTAAAATAAATACCAATAATCATGTTTATGTACTTACCAACAAATTTGCTTATAATGTCTTTAGAACACCCACATGCTTACAATTAATAGTTCACTTATGTCCATAACCATTTTTACAGCAGTGTTTTTTCGGACCTTTTTGCTGCCGGTTGGTTTTGAAATATTAAGTGTACTAAACTTGTTAGAATTCGGTGTTGCACTAGGATAGACACGTGGCAAGATAGAAGGGGCAAAGCGAAATAAATCTTTCTCGTCTTGAGAATAACACTATCATGTTTTCTCAACGGAAATAAAATCTGCAATAACTTATTCCGTACAAGAGTAACTCTTTTTCCTCACAAGACTCCTAGATAATCAAGAAGAAAATAAATAAGCTCAGTATGAATCTTCATCAATTCATATACTACAGACAGTTAGTGTTAAGCATTTTAATTTGAACAAATTGTAGATTTCATTTCGAATAATGATTTAGGTTTGTTTCAAAACTATAATATTCACAACAAGAATGTACAGTAACAACCATACCTTTACTTTGAGAGGTTTTGAATTTTCTCTTATAGAATTGAATTCTTTCAACATGAACATTCTCTTTTTTCATGATGAATATTGTTGCTGAGAAAAGCTCTTGAGAATATATTTTTCTCTTTCCAAACAATACAGGTTATTTAATTTGAATAAAATTTTTCAATCTGAGCATTTAAATACTTGTTCAATACGAATAAACTTATATGAATAAATATAAATATTATTTTTGAGAAATTAATTTTATGTGTGTACAAGATCTTGTTAAATGAAGATTTGCAATTCTCCTGCATTAATAAAACGACAACTATTTTTTAATTTTCAACAGATGTGATTCGCTCGTGAACAAAAATTTATTTAACCAGGGAATTAAATAAAATTCCCGAACAAATGAAAAATTAAATTCTTATAAGAATTATTCTTTTGCGAACGAATCAAGTTTTTCGTTCTTCCTACCCTGCCCTAAATATATTGGGCCTTTCTTAAGGTCCTTCCGAAGTGCTGCCAAAAATTCTCTTTGGGATTAGTAAAATATATATATATATATATATATATATATATATATATATATATATATATATATATATTGCGGTGACTTCGCATAAACAGAATAATTTAGATTTTCTTTTGCCCCACCTCGGCTAGCAAAATAAAAATATATGCGTTGAATTCGGCTAATTAAAAATAAAATATTGTTTTTATATTCACTTATTAAATACTTACAAATAACGAATAATTACTGTTAGATTGTAGATAATTGATTTATAAATAAATTAATTTTTTTAAAGACTGTGTACTTTGGAAATGCTTTTCAACTTCCCTCTTTGTATTCTTATATGAATCAAAATTACTTTTTAATAGTTTTAAATAAGGCATTAGTTACATAACAATGTTACGTGAATTCTGACTAAATCACGTTTACGTAATAGAGTTGGGCGCCAGTTAAATAACTTAACATAACAGAATTAAATTTAATAAAGACTCATCTCAGGGTGAATGTGGATTCTTGTGGTATTAAAAAAATATACAAATTAAAATTGAAAACACTTTTTAAAATTGAAATCTTAATTAAGTTTAATGGCTAAATTGTTCAAATCACTTAATTACACCTCACAAACGATAGTCTTTTCTTCATTAGATACCAAAGGAAATAACTTCCTACCTTATAAAGCGATGCTTCTTCCTTTTTCTATAAATGTCCTCTTTCCAAAACCAAATTGGCAGAGCAAGTCACTTATGTTGTCTCAGTGCCGATTTCCAATTCCGGTTGACTTCCTTCCTTTTGCATGGCTTTCCCACATAACACCATCCACACTCTTGGTTTTGGTAACTCACTTTTGTTTTATTTTAATAACGGGTACTATATCCCTTTTTCGAAGAACTTGTATTTGCTTTTTGTGTTTAATTAAATAAAACACCGATTGAAGGTTTTAATCGAAGATTTATTATCTTGCTTATTTAGCAAGTAAATTAGCTTTAAAAGGTGGTTCTTTATACACTTTTACAATTTATAACCTTTTTAATACTTTCGCCGTATTCCATACATCAACCAACTTAACTATTTATTTACAATATTATCAGCCACGACTTTACTGGATTTACTATAATATCTTTACTCTTTCGTCGTTTAACAGTAAGTGATTATTTACATATTTACTATATTTCTTACACGACTTTACTGCGTCGCTTTCTATCAGGAACTATTTTACATTTTACTATAGTCTTTAATACGACTTTACTTCGTCGCTTTATTTAGTGAAGTGTCTATTTACATTTTATTATTGTCTTTAACACGACTTTACTGCGTCGCTTTATTTTACTGACTCCCCTAAAATTATAATTTTCTAAGCTTATATACTATTTCTTATTTACATAATTATATTACACAATCTGACGTCACCTTACGAACTAATACAAACTGTACACTCATATAATACATAATAGCAGATTAAAATTCTTATATAAAAGTGACACGTCTATTACACATTATTACACAATACTTTTACGCAATAATAACGAACTATATACAAAAACAAAACCTTAAAGAATCACATAACCCGTCGATATACTCATTTGAAATTATACATAATTGAATTACATCACATCAATAACTTGCGCACAACTGGATGTTACGTATACTTAAGTAATCGGTGAGTAAGCTGTTTGATAATAAATAGAAACATGTATTATTTAACCTTATTAAAAAGTATACACATTGATTTCAAAATCAATGACACTCCATTAAATAATTTAAATTTATTTTTACCAGGAAAAGTTGATAAAAATATTTCAAAAGTGTTAGTATTTAACAACGATTTTAGAATTTTCCAAAATTTTCCAAAATTTCCAAAATTTTGACACTAAAATCCACAGCAATATATATATATATATATATATATATATATATATATATATATATATATATATATATATATATATATATATATATAATATTTAGAATGCAAATTCATATAGAAAAATTTTTCATCGACTCTGCTGGGACTCGAACCCAGGACCCTCCACTGTCTAGGTGGTATCTCTACCAACTGAGCTACAGAGTACGACTACCAGCATAGCGAGAAATTTTCCATATGAATTAGATGTTTAAGCAGACATACAAAGTAACTAGATTTTTTTTTTTTTTTTTTTTTTTTTTTTTTTTTTTTTTCGAGTCCCAGCAGAGTCGATGAAAAATTTTTCTATATGAATTTGCATTCTAAATATTATTTAATGTAAAATCATTATTCAACTTAACAAAAATTAATTTCAGCTAAAATTTATATATATATATATATATATATATATATATATATATATATATATATATATATATATATATATATATATATATATATATATATATATATATATATATTGATGCCTGTTAAGCTGTCACCTCCGTCATACAGAGGAGACGGCCTGACTTCCGGGTATTCCCGTGAATATATTGCTAAAAATTTGTTATATTTGTGATGAGGGGAACCTCTAGAATCCGAATCTCAAGAAAGGGGAAATTATTTCCCTTGTTTTATTTTGTCATATATAGAGTATACAGAAGATACGAACCGACCTCCAAAATGTATATATAAGAAGATACTTATAGTTCGCTGTTACCTCCAGCAGCGCTGCCAAGTGTTCGGAGGTCAGAAGATACCACCGTTATGTGCAGTTATATATACAGAGCGTTGACTCCACATTCCATAGATGCACATTTCATAAAAAGGTTCTCTTGTGGGTCTCCAGATGTTGAAATCGGGTGGTTTAAATTGCTCGCCGAGGGCATTTTAGTAGCCAGATAACAAAAGAAAACAAGCGAGCATTCTCGATTTACTTATTTTTTATTTTTTGAGTTATAGTAAATTGTCGTTTTTGTATTTCTTATGAATTGTTATTAAAGATATTAAAAAGCCGTTTCGACATTATTACAGGGTTATGAGTAGCACTGACTAGTTGAACGAGGCTTTTCTAATTATAATCATTGATTTCTGGTTTACTTCATAAAGTTGTATTTTTTAAACGAAAACTTTAGTAATTTTATTAGAAATACTTAGATCGGTGATATATTAGAAAGAAATTTCTTTCTATAATGAATTGAAAATATAACAAAACCAGAAAAAGGGAATTCTTTTGTTATTGTCAATAAAAGTCAATAAGAACGCAACCAGTACCAATATTGCGTATAATTAGCATAGCACATTTTTGAAATTTAGGTGTATTAGACATAAATCAGTTATGTAACGTAGTATTTGTATAAATATGATATTCTATAAAGTTTCTTTTAATCTCGGGAATAACGGTTAAATTGAATATGCTTTTATCCAGATTCCATTTCGATTGAAATAAAGGCAGATACTCTTTTAATTTTTACTAAACTCGATAAGAGTTTAATATAAACAAATTAAATATTGTGTTTTTTACAACAAATGCTTGTTGTTTCCGAAGTCACGCACGTATCATGTAGGACCATTGAATTTCCCGTGATTTGATTAACAAAAAGAGTTACCAACTTTATTAACATTAAAACAAATCGAAACACAACAAATTAATCAACATTTTTATAGAATTTTTGCTTAAGACATTTTTTCCAGCATTACTTGATCTAACGAAATACAGAATACGTATGTTACACTGTTATACATGTACCTACCTCTTGTAAATTTATGTTTTAACTTATGTTTTAAATAAAGCACTTACTAACGACAAAACATGAACGTTTTATGGAACGTGTACTTTAAGTCCACATTAAAGACAGGTTTAACTTAATGTAGTCTTTTTTGATAACATTGTATAAAGCATAGATAAATAGTAGGTATATTGCGTTATCAGAATTAAAAGTGGCAGTTTATTTGACGCTTAATTATGTTAGCAATCGCGGCTTTCCATTTAAAACAAAATACCACTGTAAGCTTTTGTTTGAAACAATGTTTATCAACCTTGGCACCACCTTAATATCCGAAAATGGCCTACTGCTAGACTAAAGTAGGGATGATAATTTGATACCAAGCTTGGTCTCAGACATGGAAAGATCAGAGTTACCCAATATTGGATGTTATTGGCTAAAACCTATACGTTATGCAATGTTTTGGACAATAAATGACACCGATATTGCAATAAAACTAAAGTTAGTCTTGGACCGATCTTGAATGTTAATGTAGTACCAAGGCTGGTAATTGAGAAACAAAGCAACTATTACACAATTCTTTTCCTTTAATGAATGCTAGTGCAAACAAGCAACGAAGTCTACCATTACTGTTTCGCCGTAACTGAATGCAAAGTCAATTTTTGTGTTGGATATAAAATGTTCATTAACAAAATAAATACGAAGAAATCGAAAATTCGTATAAATGATTAATGTCTTAGACTCTCAACACATATTGAGACCGTACAAACCTAACACTTTCATAGTGTACGTCTTCTTGTGCAAATATATATGTACAGTCGGTAAGTCAATATAGTTTACACTTTAGTCTTGCCAGTGTAAGTTTAAGTTCATAAAAATTCAGTAGGTTAGCAACCACTAATCCATCTTTACAATAAACCACATTTACAGAAATCTAGCAAAATATAATATGAATATTGACCCAACCTTAGCCGAAGGGTAAGAAACCAAGATTTTGAATTTTGAAGATTGCTAAAACTGGAGTTAGTTTAGCGAACCTAAGATTCAAAGTTGGCTAAGGTTTTGGGTGATAAGTATGTAACCGGCAGTTGATATGTAGAGATTGACTAAGACTAGCTAAAGCAAATTAGCGAAATAGTATCTGATATTTGACTTCAGTATATTCTATGGGTAACTGGCATTGACCTAACGGGTGAAAATTGGCTGAAGCTTGGGCAAGTCGTAAGGAACCCTGATTCGGTTTCTGAACATTGGCTCCGACTTGTACAACGTTTAGTGAACCGAAAATTAGTATCAGGTTGTTGATTAACCCTCGAGTGACAATTAAACAACCGAGACTCAGAATCTGAAAATTGCTTGAAACGTGGGTGAGAATCGGTGCGTCCAACACACCGCTGGAAATATAGCGCTGCAGCAGCTTTCACAGCCGTCTTAGATTTAACAATCACTCAAGCAATAATATTGTTTGAAGTACATCATCATTTTATACATATACATACAAAACGCTTAAAAATAAATACATATTAAACATGAGTTAGAGAACCAAGATTCGATATCTGAAAATTCGCCTACACTTGGATCAATGACGAGAAAATGACATTTGACTGTCCAGTATTCAGCCACGCTGGGGTTTATTCAAAGACCTTTGTTTTAATTTTTTTTCTTCTAATAAAAAATTGTTGGTATTGCTAGACTAAACTTCTAATCATAGTGAGGAGGTACTTTTACCCTAGTGGAAAAAATAGTATGTATTATTTGGATTTAAAGTGACTTTGTTTGTTGCTATTTACGAGCGATAAATAACTCCGCCTAAATAATAGATAAATAATAATCTTATCATGTGAACAACTCCGCTATAGGGTAAATACAAGTACTTTACTTAATTGGGCTCGATTCCTATAAGGAATCTAGAATGACTTTAGGAGAGCTCACGCATCCTAGTTGCGATGTGCAAACCGGTTTTCCAAATCAACTACGTATGTGGATTGTTTGACAATTACTTTAATTGTCATCATAATGCATCAATCCTAAATCCACATATAAAATGCAGGGAGACAGGATTGGGCGATGAAGATTTTTCACCTATCTCTGCAAATGAGACTTGATTCCAACTCTTCTTATTTCATTATGTCGAGCTGTTAACAAGTGTCTAGTCCTCATACTAAGGTCTTCCTTGATCAGTGGCGACATAGATCTGGAGCTCATGTCCATTTCCTTCGCCAACAAACGAATAGGATAGGATGTTAATACAGGATCTTTTTACGAATAGAATGTTATAAAAAGAAACATTTTTGATTTATAGTTATTTATGTTATAAATCCGGCAATGAAACTTTACAGAACGAGTTTGATCTCTGACGGAAGACAGAAGTCGCGTCTGAAATCTTGAAACGATAACTAAGGAGAATCATTTACAGGACCTATAACGTTTTTTTTTCATGTGTTGCAATTTTTTCTCTTTGAACGAAAGTTCATTCATCCCCTGCTTTATAATAATCTAGTCATACTATATAGTAGAGTAAATTTTTGCAAAACACATGCCTAAGTTCTTATTTTTTTACTATCTAAAGATAGAGACTTGAGATCTTTTGTAACGCCTTCCGTACTAAACCAACATAAAATGTAATATGTTTAAAATGGGAGTTTTAACCCTCGGGGGGTTGAAACCCCCATTTTACACTCCCAATTTAATAACTCGGGAAGTTTTCCATTAACTTGAGTGAAATTCATGTTGGGGGTTTTTGGTGTTCCTGATTATGAGTCCAATGAGAAAATTAAGAAATATAAAATGGCGAACTCAAAATGGCGGTATTTGAGATTGAAAATGCGATTTACGCCCATGTTTCTATTGATTTTAGAGAAAAATCCAGAGTCAAAAAGTGTTTAGAATATAATCTTGCATAGGAATACACTATTTTGGTTACCTTATTATGTAACCCCCTTCAATCAACCCTAGTGGTCTTCTCAGTAGGGGAGAGTGAAGGGGTTACACAATAAGGTAACCGGAATTATGTATTCCTATGCAGAATCACATTCTAAACACTTTCTGGCTTTTTTCATTTTTCTCTAAAATCAATAGAACCGGCGTAAATCGCATTTTCAATCTAAAATACCGCTATCTTGTGTCCGCCATTTTGAATATTGTGATTTTCTTATTTGATTCATAATCAGCGACCTAACAGCTCCCTCCAACATAGTTTTTGCTCAACTTGGTTGAAAACTTCCCGAGTTATTAAATTGGGAGTTTAAAATGGGGATTTCAACCCCCCGAGGGGGCGTGTCCCTATTTTAAACATATTACATTTGATATTGGTCTAGTACTGAAGGCATTACTAAAGATTTCAAGTCTCTATCTTTAGATAGTAAAAAATAAGAACTTAATGCAGAAATTGACTCTACTACTAGCGCAGAGCGAAGGGGTTACATAATAAGGTAACCAAAATAGCGTCCTTTGCAAAATCACATTATAAACACTTTTTGATTCTTTGAATTTCTCTCTAGAATCAATAGAAATGGCGTAAATCGCATTCTCAATATCAAAGGCCGTTATTTTAGGGCCGCCATTTTGGGTCTGCTATTTGAATTTTTTAATTTTCTCATTGGATTCATAATCAGCGACCCCAAGAACACTCCCAACATAAACTTTGCTTAATTTGGTTGCGTTATTAAATCAGGGGTACAAAATGGGGATCTCAGCCACCAGGAGAGGCGTGCCCCCATATTAAACATATTACATTTTATATTGGTCCAGTACTAAAGGCATTAGAAAAGATTTCAAGTCTCTATCTTTAGATAGTAAAAAATAAGAACTTAATGCAAAAATTGACTATACTAATAATAAAAATGCGACACTTTATGTTAAACTGACGTTTGTTTAAGCCTTTCAGTACCGTAAAGCTTTATGTCAAGATTATGACGTAAGGTTTTATTATCCGCTACATATGGAATTTAATAGAAAATATGTTTTAGTCGTAATTATGTAAAAATATAAACAGTTAATATTTTTTACAAAATGAGTATTTCAGATTTATTCTTTCCTTCATCAAATGTAAACATAGTTAGAATGTCAATGAAAACTTTATTAACCGGGTAATTTGGTGAAATTTGCAAACTACATACCAAATGTTACATTATTTTGCTTAGTAAAATTATTTTTCTTTGAAAATTTATTAATTGCAATACTAAAAATATTGAAGATTTTAAAGATTTTAAATCTTTCTTTGTGGATGCGAGAATGAATATATCATATGTCATATGACAATTCCTAAAATAATAATTAAATAATAATAATCCAATAAATCCGAAATGATCATTTTGTAAAAAGATGAATTTTTTATTTATACATAATTACGACTAAAACTTATTTCCTATTTAATTTTTTTCATATCTCAAAGAAAGTCGTTTTCAATTCAAAACTTTTTAAATGAAATAGAAATTATTATTTTATTGTTCTTAAGTATCATTAACTATTTAAAAATGACGTACAATTCAAGAGATCCCTTAAATTTTCTGAGTAGCTTACAAATATTTATTTAAATGCTGCTACTATACTCAAAAAGTGTCTGTAAAAATTCAGGTAGCGTGAAATGGCCGAAACTACGCCAGGGGTACTGGTTTCGATGGAATTCTATATACCTGAGTGGTTTAGGTCTTGTACACAACGTTGCCAATGTGCGGAGCCTGCAACGTACCGTACATGATACAAAAAACAACATATACAGGCGGAGGTGACATCGTATTGGCAATTATACAACTAAGAGCGACGGCAACGCCAGCGATCTACAGCTGAACTAAAAATTAAATTTGTGAGTATAAGTGTGACGTTATCACCTCCAGACAAAAATTTGAATTTAGGCTTCTAACACCATCTATATGCTTAAACAGTCGAAAACAGGGCAAAACGTTGTCACCTCCGAAAACGGAGGTCACAACGTTATATATGAGGTGACACCGTACGCTGGTTACCTACTTTGGAGGTGACAAGATACCCTTTATCAATATATATATATATATATATATATGTATATATATAAATATATATATATATATATATATATATATATATATATATATATATATATATATATATATATATATATATATATATATATATATATATATATATATATATATATATATATATATATATATATATATATATATATATATATATATATATATATATATATATATATATATATATATATATATATATATATATATATGCAATCAAAATCGCATTTAATGAATGGGATATTTATTTTAGAAAGAGTGAAATTAGATCATTTAGTCAGATCATTTTAATATGTATAGTACGAGCCCTAACAACTACATAAATATTCGGGCAGTTGCTATTTTGAAATATAAAATAGGTCATTTCAATCTGTCAGCGCCTTTTTGAATTCCGTTTATTAATTTGTCCAGCTAGTCTTCTATATTACACCATTTTCAAACAATAGCTATTAATGAAATAAATAAAGATTAGTAAAAAGTTTCACAGTATTTATTAAAATATAACCTGATAATATTGTTTCGACAGCTAAGCTCTCATTAACAAAAGTAATATAAATATAAACGTGTCGAATGTCGAATTTCAAAAATTGTAGTGTCATAATTTCGGACTAATTTTGGACCAACTCAAAAAATTTTGGACCCACCCCTATTTATCAGAAATGAAAATGTTAAAGTGGGGGTGCTGACTTGAGCTCAAACTACCATCCCCACCATATAAACTTAAATAATAAATCAATTTAAACTAGGCTATAATTGTGGACTAATTAAAGACTATTCACTACCAAGAGCCTTGGTAGTGTAATGCTTGGCGTGCCGGACTTTCACCTAAGCGGCCCGCGATCGACTCCCGGCGCCGGCAGATCTGGTTAAGGTTTTCTGCAGTTTTCCTTAGCTGTGGCACAAATGTGGGATTTGCGCTGTCCCATCTGTAAGTCGGCTGCAGCCGCACATTGGGCCTACATAATAATAATAATCGCCCCCTCCCTCCCGCACAAGTTTATAGCTTCTGGGGCCTTAGTTTAGGCTATGGGTTGTAGTAGTTATTATTATTATATAATACATTTTTGAAATCAACCCCTAACTAGAAAACTTTCCCATATGCATAATATAACAAAATTAAAAATTATGAAATTTTGTAAAACACTATATCATAATTTTGAACTAATTATGGACTAATTTTGGACAGCTCAAAAAATTCTGGACCAACCCCTATTTATCAGAAATGAAAATGTTAAAGTGGGGGTGCTGACTTGAGTTCAAACTACCATCCCCACCATATAAACTTAAATAATAAATCAATTTAAACTAGGCTATAATTGTGGACTAATTAAAGACTATTCACTACCAAGAGCCTTGGTAGTGTAATGCTTGGCGTGCCGGACTTTCACCTAAGCGGCCCGCGATCGACTCCCGGCGCCGGCAGATCTGGTTAAGGTTTTCTGCAGTTTTCCTTAGCTATGGCACAAATGTGGGATTTGCGCTGTCCCATCTGTAAGTCGGCTGCAGCCGCACATTGGGCCTACATAATAATAATAATCGCCCCCTCCCTCCCGCACAAGTTTATAGCTTCTGGGGCCTTAGTTTAGGCTATGGGTTGTAGTAGTTATTATTATTATATAATACATTTTTGAAATCAACCCCTAACTAGAAAACTTTCCCATATGCATAATATAACAAAATTAAAAATTATGAAATTTTGTAAAACACTATATCATAATTTTGAACTAATTATGGACTAATTTTGGACAGCTCAAAAAATTCTGGACCAACCCCTATTTATCAGAAATGAAAATGTTAAAGTGGTGGTGCTAGCTTGAGCTCAAGTCAGTAACTTTACTGACTTGGCAAACCCCTTTTGTCTGGTAGGCTTCTCACTGGGTTAGTATTATTGGTAAGGAAACTTAGGTAAATAGGCATATCCTAACTTACATAAAATACGATATAAAGAATTATTAATTTATTACCAGAATCGCAACTTTCTCATTTCGTCAAATTCATCTGCGTTCTTGTAGGCATGTTGTGTCAATAAAGAAATATTTTACTGTTTACTTAACTTTTAAATATTACGAACACTGTTTATAACAATATTGTTAAGTAAAGGTTTATTTAGAAGTCAGAAATATCAAACTTTTATTAATAAACATGCGGATACGTATCAAGAACGTACTAATGTTGTAAAAAATATTTCATCTTTGATAGTCAAGCTTAAAACTTGAAAAACAATGGGCTAAATTTTAACAAAATCCATACCTACTGAGGAGCCCCCCGAAGGGCCTTAAGGCTTCATTATATACAGCGTGTCGCAAATTAGGCGGCACCACCCTTACATTCTTTTTAGTTTTTTATTTGAACCAAATCTTCCTCGAAGATAGAACACATTATGCTCTACTTGCCAACAAAAATTTATTCGTTTTATTTAAATGCAAAGCCACCTGCGATACCAAAATAGACGGATAATAGATTTTTTTTATCGGAAAATCTTACGTTGTTCAGAATTTCCCAAAAAGCAGAAATCTAGAATTTCATTAAAGGCAAAAAAATCAAAGTTCTCAGAAGTTGACCATGAATTTTATGTTATTCAAAAGCAACACTTTAATTGCACACATCAACTTGAGAAACACAATTTGACAGATGATTTGTTTGTTGATGAAAAATAAAATGTGTTAAATAATTATAAGTTTTGAGGTATATTCTGCAATTAACAATTTTTTTAAATCTCCAGCAAAACAAAAAAACTTTTCATTAAATAAGATCTTTTTTACTCATTTAATCGAATTCAAGATAAACATTTCTTTAAATATATTTCTTCATCTTTATTAGTTTTTCGCTATTTAACTGGTATGTGCAGGCCCTGTGGTTTGGTTGGTTACGGTCTTACTTAGAAAGTTTCAGTTTTCAATTAATTATTAATATAAAAATCTGATCTTTGGGCTAATTCTTCTTAACTAACTTTTTCATATTTGTATATATATAAAAAACCACCAAGCTTTGTGAAAATAATTTCTTAAACTATTATTTTCAGGACTTATCGTTAACACGAAACCTTTTATTTCCTTTGCTATCTCTGGAAATGCTTAAAAAATTCATTTCCGTATCTCTGAAAATTGTTATTGATCTAGTACCCGTTACCAGTGTTCACTCCTTATAGACCAATTTATAACGTTTTTTACGATAGAATTGCATGTTTCCTGTTAATTAATTAATACAATTTCTACATTTCGTGTAAAACTATAAACAAACTCACTAGTGATGTAGTAAATTATTCTAAAAAATAAACCTAACAATATGTAATTAGTACGTTTGCGTTTTTATTATTTACTACGTGCGTTTAAAAAGCAATTACTTAATGTTTAGCATTAAGTTACATTATAAGTACCATCATTTCTGGTAACTTACCGCAATATAAGCAATGTAAGTAATTAAGTTCCGCATGAAACCAAAAAATAATGAGAATATATAAGAAAAATCGGATTCAAGTTGTGACTGACTATCGCTACGTCACAATTAAAACACGTTTTGTGATATAATTCTATAATTTTTTTTAAACATTAATTACTAATTTTATTTAGAAATAAAATTTTCTCTCGTCTTTTCTCTCGAGTATTTGTTCAGTTCATTTGTCATGCTTTTCGGACGTGCTCGCTACAAGACCGCACACCTCATCTTCAATTAAAGGCGCGTTGAAAATAGATAGTTTTTACAATACAAATAAAGTTATTGGTTAGTGTTTTCCAAAGAGAAAAGACACAAAGTTAGCTCTGCCCGAGTAGTAACACCACTATCGTCTTTTTTAGCATGAACTTGAACAATTCGTTCCATCTTCCAATACAAGGGAGATACGTTGTCGTTCATAAGAAGAACCAGTGCTCCAACCTTCATAGGAATGTTGATGTTAGTCTTCCACTTGAATCTCTGTTGTAGGTTCAACAGATAATCGCGGGACCGCTGCTACCAAAAGACCTGGTAGGTACATCTACTGAACTTCTTGATATTGGTTTAAATGGTTCGATGGTACATCCTCTTTTAGGTATGGATAGAAGAGGTTGGCCGATCAAAAAAGACCGGAGGTTAGACATAAAAATCAGCAGGATCCTCGGACAAAGGAGTAATAGGAGCGGAATTGATTACAACCTCTACCTGCGTAAACAGTGTAGAAATCTCTTCAAATGTTAATTGTCGCTTGCCAATTACGCGTGTAGTGTGATATTTGGCCCGTTGGACAGCGGCTTCCCAAAGACCCAAAGATAGAGCGATCGCGGCGGAATAAAATTCCACGAAATTGAATTATCTACTAGAAAGTTAGATATGTCATCGTTGCCTTTAAATTTCAATATACTATTGCAAATCTCCTTCAGTTCATTGTTAGCTCCCGTAAAGTTAGTCGCGTTATCACTATAAATTGTTTTACATAATCTACGACGCGATACAAACCTTTTTAAAGAATTAAGAAAAGCCTCACTGGAGAGTTCTCAAACCGATTCCAAATGCACAGCCTTGGTAGTAAAACATATAAAGATACATAAATATGCCTTCATGATTGCGCAACTTCTCATCTTTAATTAAAAATGGCCCTGCAAAATCCACCCCACTGATATAAAATGGACGATATTGCGAGACGCGATCTGTGGATAGGTTTCCCATTTCTTGACTAAAACAAGTGATGTAACTCTTTAACACTTCGAATTTCCCGGTGGACGTGGAACACTTACCCAGTATTTTTCTTTTAAAGCCGAGAGAATATATAGGAGTCCGGCTTGCAGGTTTTTATGATGCTCGTTTAAAATGATTCATCGGGCTAATGGGTGTTTAGGAACCCAAATTATTTTTTTGCTTACTGGAATAAGGTAAGTTTGCCTTGTTTAACCGACCACCAACTCTCAATAGATCGTTATCAAATGGGTTCAAGGCTAATAAGTTAGATTTTTTGATATACTCTTGGAGGTTCTTACCGCCCTGATTTCACGTGGAAACATTTCCAACTGCGCAATGTTCAATAGTAGTTTTAATGATTCGTCAGTTTCTTGAGATGTCAATTTTCCGGTTAGTCGATTCGTTTTTCGCTTATAATTAAGATAGAATCTAAAACAATACATGACAACAAGGATTAGTTTGAATAATGAAGAAAATCTATGAAATATGTTTAGATCGTTTTGCAGACGACAGCCAACGTAATTTTATTGCCCTTTAATTCGGAGTATCAGGAATATGGAATATTATTTAATTGCAATATTCTTAAGTTGACAAGGCCACAATGCACTATTAGCGTCACACAGCCAATTTGGCCCTGACCACTAGAGTTCGCTAGTTTGTAACTCCGTGATTTGCTTACCCCTCGAGACCAAGTCAGTCGGGTTACTTTCGGTAGGCACGTGTTGCCATTGTTCTTTGCAGTTTTTGACTGTAGCTTCAAGATACGATGTGCAACGAAAATTTTTAGTTTGCTTAGTGCCATGGATAGCCAGCCTAATCGACCTTGACCCGTAATGCTTGTTGAACTTTCTCACATAGATTGGTAGAAAACACTGTACTACATAGCTCTAATCTTGGTATAGACAATGTCTTAATTGTGTGTATACGATGACCGTTTCATCGATCGATTTCAGATATAGTTATGCATGCTCCATACGCAATTTGAGACGCACAAAAGCAATGTAATGAATTATAGTATGTTCTTCTATTTTGAAAATATTCAAGAGCAGCAACTCATTTACTAAACTTAGCCATGCGTTGTGGCTACTGTCTACTGGCACTGGATCATCCCATCCCACCTTGGTTTGCCACAACCTTTATATAAATATCTGCCAAAATCTTTCTAATTGACCTTCGATACTATTATTTAAATGAAGCTGACATCGAACCGGTTTATAAAAACCACTTCATTCATTCATTTTACTTCATAAAAAACACTTGCTCCTAATAATATATCAATAGAACCGGACATATTAAAGGTTTTATCCGCTAGCTCAATATCTCGCGGTAAATTTAAATCAGATTTTTTTAGATTCAAATTCGGTAGTCTTTCAGTAATTACATCTAAGGGTAAAAAGCTTATTTTGTTACCATAACTATCATTACTTGATTTTATTCGCGCGTGTATTCGTTGAGAGATGCTACTCTCGTGGTTACCAATTCCCACAATAGGAATATTAACCCTGGAACACGATAACTGGATTTTATCTACGAGATTTTTGGTAATAAAATTGGATTGTAAAGCGCTATCCAATAATGCCCGGCATGGTTGCCATTCGCTATTGGCGTCTTGTATTAATACTACAATTACGGTTGGAAGTAAGATCTCCAAATTACTATCACGGCTATGACAAACCGGTACACTCGTTACCTTTGCATTATCTCGAACAAACTCGTTTGGCTCCGAATTTTCCAAAGTTACATTTGCGACCACGACTCGATTATTTTAGTAGGTTTCATGCTTATTATTCTAAATATGCAAAAGCGTGTTATTTTTGCTAAACACCTTACAATCCTGCGCCTTGCAATTTTCTGTAGTATGATTACTTCTAAGACAATTTGCACATAACTTTAATTTGTGAATTTCTTTTACGCGTGAGGTTAACTGGTAACTCGATTAATCTTTTACAATAAAATTATAGATTTGGTGATCCTGTTTACAAAAGAAACATTCTATGTTTGTAGGTCTACTTATTTCTGTATGGAAAGATTTGTTCTTTTAAACTTGTCTATTCTCAAAACTACCTGATCTACCATCTACGGATTTAGTGTATTGGTTATCGGTATTTTCAAGCAACTTGCACCTATCTAACAAGAAACTAATCAAGTCTGCTAGCTTTGGATTTGTTAGTTTTTTGTGAATTTTCTAATTCCTCCCACTGCGCCAATGGCCAATGGTCTAATTTATTCATTATTAGGTAAATTAGCAATGTGGACCAATGTTCTACCGGTTCTCCTAAAATCTCTAAGGCTCTATAACGTTTTTGAACGTAATCTAAAATATTTCTAAGGCTGTACTCTTTGAAAACGATCGGTAAACTAAATAATGCTTTAACTTGGTTGCTGATTGTCAGTGTTTTGTCTTCAAAACGCTCCTTAAGTAAATTCCATGCTAATTCATAATTACTTTCAGTTATCTTGATGAAATCTAAAATCTTTGCTGCATTGCCCTTAAGAGACCCAAGTAAATAAAATTTTCTATTCTTGTCTATTGATTGGTCATTATGCACTAACATTACAAATAAATCATAAAATTGCTCCCCTTTATTATAATCCTCATAGATCTTTATTAATTCTATTGGTGGAAAACCTGTATTATGGCAGATGAACTCCCGCTTTGATTAGCAATTGCAGTTTGAGACAAATTAACTAAACTTGCTTGTTTTTTCGCGTTATATTATTTGATAATATCAACCGCTTTACCCATTATATCAAAATATTTGTCCTCAAATTCGTCTGGTGTGTCTTTCTCCAATTCGTCTGCATCAAGTTGTTCAAATTTGTTTTGAACCGCGTTGAAATCTCTGAACAGACCGGTTTCTACAGCGCTATTATATTAAATTTCAATTTGTGCAATTTCCCTATGTTGCATTTGAAAATAATCAAGTCAAAGCATTATGCAAACATAGGCAACTGATTATACAGCACGTTCTGTTGGACTGTTTGCATATATTGCATGGTAAATAAATAACACTGTATATTTTTTAACCTAACTTCTAAATTTGCAATATTATATTCGGTAAATTTGCCGACAAAATTAGCAAACCGCGTGAAAGAGCTTGTAATTTGCCCTCTTTCGATTCTCAACTGTTTGATTCTTTCAGCGAGCGGCCCCATTGTTGCGTCGTCCTCGGGAATGCCTTCGCTCTTGCTCATTACTTATTCGTATAAAATTGTTTACTACACTACTACCCAAGCAAATCGATATGCATGCAGGTAATAACTAATAACTCGATAAAAGAGAAAAAGGAAGGACTTACAGTACAGTTCGATTTCTTTGCAGATAATGATTTCCAATTCTGCGGTGTCCTGAACAATGGACGACCCTTTTTTTTTGTTTTCTCTTCTTGGGCTGTATTTCTTGTTTTTAAACTCATGTTCAAAATTAACGCACCACTCAAATAAAACCATATATTTTTAATTTTTTTCAAAATTGTTTGTTGAATTATTTTGTAACATCATCAAGAAACAATTGAACTGGAGTTAATTAAATATTTTTAATGGAAACTTAACAAATCTTAAACAACTCTAGAAATAAAAAAAATGGAACGAAAGAATAAAAGTTAATAATGCATGACACCTCCCCTATCTCTGATTACTGCTTGTATGGGCCGTGGTAAGCTGGTTACCAAAGTTTGAATTACTTCTTGGGCAATATTTTTCCACTTGGCAAGAACGGCTTGTTCCAATTCCTGCAGATTCCTAGGAGCTGGTAGATGTCGCTTTACTGATTTTTTAAGAGCATCCCACAAGTGTTCTATTGGATTTAGATCTGGGCTTCGGGGTGGCCAGTCCATGACTTGAATATTGACCTATTTCAAGTAATTCAAAACTTGTTCAGCAATGTAGGGTCTTGCATTATCCTGCATGAACATAAAATTGTTCCCTATAAATGGTACGAAAGGCATTATATAGTCTTGAATAATGTTCTCTAGGTAGTATTCAGCATTCATTGATCTTTGGCGAATAGGGATTTACTCTGTGTGGGCATCAAAGCAAATCGCTCCCCAGAACATTCGTGATCCACCATCAAAGGGCTCTCTTTCAGAGATTGTGCAGTGACAAAATCTTTCTCCAGGTCTTCGTCATACTCTTTCGCGACCATCTGGAGATTTTAAACATCGCTAGTCTCGTCTGAAAACACAACTCGCTTCCAATCTTCAACTGTCCAATCAGCATGATATCTGGCAAATCTCAAACATTGTTCTCTGTGTGCTGCGGTAAGTAATGGTCCAACTGCAGGTCTCCTAGTCCTCAATCTTACTTCCGTCAACCTTCTCCTTACAGTTAAAGCAGAAACTCTGACATTTCTGATCGTTTCCAACTGATGGTTACTGTAGTTCTGTACTTGTTAATCGTCGATTCCATAAAGCTTGCAGTTGCACAAAACGATCATCTCTCGCACTTGTGCGTCGTTTTCTACCTTGACAATGTCTTCTCGAGTGCGATCCAGTTTCCCTGAATCTTCTAACCATTCGACTGATTGTCGCATGATTAACGCCCAGCAAGTTAGCTACGTAACGCATTGAATAACCTTCTTCTAACAACGTTGAAGCTCTTACACATTTATCATTGCTTAAATGACGTGGCCGGTTCATGATTTTGAATTTAACCTCTTTCAACTTAAATTCTATACACGTAACACAATTAACAAACTCGTAACTGAAACTTAAATGATGCTTGATTTGTAAGTTCTACGACTCAAGAAAAACTGTGTAATAAATCTTTACATTAAGTGTCTACTGTTTTTAACATAAATGTCAAAATTACTTTGTAGTGACATAAGGCTACTAGGTTATGTTCAGAAAAGATCAATTTTTAAACAGAAAAAAAAAAGTTGTAGAAAATATATCAGAAACATTGAGTGGTGCGTTAATTTTGAACATGAGTTTATTTTACCATGCGGCCGAAGGACCAAAATGTGGGTGACTATCGCTACGTCACAATTAAAACACGTTTTGTGATATAACTCTGTAATTATCAACTTGTTTTTTTACAAACATTAATTACTACTTCTAGAACGGTTTTTCTCTCGCGTATTTGTTCATTTCACACAAAAATAGAGGGAGACGGGTAATATCAAAAGAACACTAGTAAGGGTAAGTTTAGTCTGTGTTTTTTAATAAAGATTTCGAGAAGAAGTTACTGAATTCGTTAGCAACCGATCCAAGCATTTCTGTAGGAAATTTGGCAAAAAAAACATAGAACATCAAAATCTACTGTTCAACTCATTAATAAACAAATTCTATAAAATCGTACAAGAAAACTAAAGCACCCAACAGAAATGCGAAGCAACAAATAACGGCTAAGTCCAGAGAGAAACTTTACATAAAATTGACGTCTAAAGATTATCCTATCATAATGGATGATGAAACATATTGTAAACTAGATTTTTAAAAATGTTTACCTGGGTATCATTACTGTTCTGCAAAAGATAGGCGGTTAATTAAAGATGAATATAAAGATATTATTATAGATTATTAAGATAGATACATTTGCGAGAGAAATTCTTGTAAGCAATTTGTTCTTGCGGTAAGCGTAGTACACCCTTCTGTACCATAGACTCAATAAACAGACTCAATGACTTCAAAAGAAATTATTGCATTTTTCAAAAGCTCCTAATGTTCCTGTTCTATTCTGGCGAGACTTAGCTAATTGTCATTATATCAAGCAAGCTGTGTAATGGTATAGTCAAGAACCAATCAAAGAAGAAAATCCACCAAATTGCCCTGAGCTACGTCCCATAGAGAAATATTGGCCCCAAAAATAAAACAGGAACCATTAAAATACCATAACGCAGGTATTTCACAGAGTGATTTTAAAAACAAATGGAAAAAGCTATCAAAATGATAAACAACAATAGTGAACAAAGGTTAATGGGAGGGGTGAAACAAAATGTGCGATAATTTTAGATGAAATCAAAATGTTTTTATTTTTCTTGTTAAATTGTAGTTAAACTTTTAAAAATAAATGTTACTTGCTAAAATCTTATATTAGACATAAGTTTCTGTTTTCCCATGAACGTTTTAGGGCGACAATTTCACTTGGGACAAGCTTTAGTTAAAAATAGTTCTTGAACCAACACATCACTGTGATTATGACCCCGGTCTCTAGTCAGCATTCACGTCTTACATTTACCCAATTAAATGTACAAAAACAAATTACAAAGAATTAAACCATTTGCAAATTAACTAATGCTTTTAAAAACACAAAAAGAGATAAAAACACAAAAAGCGACAAAATAAAAAAGATAGTAAAAGAAAAGATAAGGGGTTATAAATTTAAAAACGAAGAAATTAAAAAGAAATACCAGAAAAGAAGAATTATAAAATACCTAAGTACAAAACAGACCGAATATTATGAAAAATATAAAGAAAAGAACCAAAAGTAATCAGAGAAGTAAAAAGAAACTCATGGGAAAAATCCGGACTGAAAATGAAAGATAACTACAAAGAAATTCAAAAGCTATTTTATGAAACGATTAAGCAATTAAGAAAAGAAAAGAATATAACATAGTGTGTATAAAGCATAAAAACGAAAAATAATTACTGATGTGACTAAAATAATGGACAGATGAATAGAGCACTTCAAAGAGTTAACAGAAGATACGACAAGAATTATAGAAGTAGATACTATAGAAGAAAGTGAAAATGTTAAAGAGTTAACAGACGATACGACAAGAATTATAGAAGTAGATACTATAGAAGAAAGTGAAAATGTTAAAAAAAGAAGTCAAGAAAAAAGAGGTAATAAGTATACCTGAAATGATAAAGCACTTAGGAGAAGATAAACAAATTTACAAAAATCTCAAAAAAAATAAAGAGATGCCTACCAAAATATTGCAAGATTTTGCAACTACCGTGAAATAACGTTATCAAGCATCCCAGAAAAGATTTTAACGCGAATAATGGAAGAAAGAATAAGAAGGATAGGAAGCACAATATAAGAGACACAGTGTGGATTTAGGGAAGGAAGAAGCACGATAAACCAAATATTTGTTCTAATCTTGTTTTAAGCTAATAAGTCTGGTTGGCGGGAGAAAGACCTAGCAAAGGCAACGATTTTAATGTCGCGCATTTCATGCACTAAAAAAACAGTCACCGCGTATTGTTGAATGCCTTGCTTTGCAAGCTCCACTGTGGACCGCGTAGTGACGCCTCCTTATGCTGTACGCTTCTCCAAAGCAGGACTGATTTTGATGATTGATTAAAAAAATATTAAAAAATGTTCTATCCTTGAAATATTTATTGCTATAATATCGATGTTAATTAACTGGATAAAAAATTTAAAAATGTAGAACATACATGTTTATTTATTTTTTGTGAAATAACAGTCATCCCCGCAGAAAAAAGATAGAATTGAAAAAAGCTGAATTTCATAACAAACAATAATTAATTCATAGAGACAGTAATGGGCAAAAAATAAATAAAAACATGCATTACTTTAAATTACTTTGTGCAATAGGAGAAACATATTTTAAAACGATACGTTATTTAAACTTGCAAAATATGATCATAAATCTAAATTTTGCGCGTTCGGGTGTGAATAATGCCGAATATATTGCCGCCGACACGTGTCTGGCATCATCGAGGACAGATCGTCGTTATAGTACACTATTGATTTAATTTATAGTGTTAAAATAATTGAAATTGTTAGTTAAAATGAATAGTTCTGAACAAGAGTGCCGCCTTGCACAGTTGACTTGCTTAAACAACGATTTCAAAGGCATGCAAATTATTCACAACTTGATTATGAACAATCAATAAAGAAAACAGGAAGAAGCTTCCATTAGACCATTCATTAAGTAAACTTGTACTTTCTATTTGATTATATTCAAAAATCCGGAATTTCCTATCTTATTTATAAACAAGTAGTACATGTTGTACTAATATAAATAGTAGTCGTTTTATACATTATGCATTAATTTATACAAATGGGAATATTAGTTTTGTTTCTATAGGATTCTAGCTTGCTATGTACGTAAAATAATTTTTATAATTCTGTATTTTTTTGTTTGTATTTGTTTTAGTATGCAATTAAAAATTAATTCTTGCAGTCTATTATAGTATTCCTTTTATTTTTAACATCAATCTTATGTAAGATTACTGCTTAAAAATATTGGAAATTTTCAAATTTTCAAGAGTGAAAAAATACAGTTATCAATAATCGATTTGTGTAGATTTGTTTAAACTAACAAATACTTTGAAAAATAATTATAGCTGCAATAAACCAGATATAATAAAAGGTTGTGAAGTACAATACCAATATTTCTTTCTAGGAAGTGGTTTACGAGGATGGTTGTATTTAAAACTGTTTATTTGGAAACTTAAAATAAATTTTTCAAATAATGCTTGCTTGGTTAAATCATCATTATATTCAGAAAAAATGTTTTGTAAAAGTTATAAATGACTTAAAACTTGCGACAAACAATACAACATTAAAAAGGAAGGGTTTTGCCATAAAATGAAAAGTAGAATAGAATCTTATGACATGAGAATTTACATTTACGTACTGCTGTGCTCTTTATTAAACATTATTTATTTTTCAATGGGAACTTTTGTAGGAAAACGATTATAGGATTAGTTAAAGCGATTTTAAATCGCTTTGAAAAACTATTTGAATTTTAGTATTAGGTAAAATGTCTCATGTCCCTGGTATAGAAAAATTGTTGGGACTCAGAAACTCTGGTTATAACCTGTAATGGAACATCTTTCAAGTTAGCCAACACTAAGATTCTTACCGCTTGGCGGCCAGGACCGTTTTGCCGCTTGCGTACTGATTGTAGACATTTTGTCGTATCCACGGAAAAGTCCAGATTTTTAGTCAATATCTTTTAAACAAAAACAAGTAGTTTTCATGGTGGTCTACAAAACGTTAATTTTAATTATTTATTACACAAGTAATTCCAGGTTTAGAATTACGAATGAAGTTGACAAAAAGCCTAGTACACGTAGTTATTAAACGTCCTCAAACTTAGCTATCTTATTTACAAATGAAGGTCTAGATTTTCATCTGGATCATTTAAGTATACGAACTTTGTTCGATTTAAATTATTAATAATACGATGCTAAAGGGTCACTTTAAAAGAAACGTATAAACGGCAATGGAGAAAATTGATATTAATAATTCAGAAGTGCAAAGAGAGTAGTAAATAACTTTAACCATTCTAAAATATTCAACAATTTAATGCTTAATCCAGCTTAATATTCAACCAGCCAAACTAGCTTGTACGACATACGTTATGTGTGCCGGCGAGGGATTCTAATATATACCCACAACGATACGGAAGGTCCAATGACATAACTCTACATTTTCATCCTTATATTTCATCATTCTCCGACCATCTCACATAAAATCCTTGTTACCTCTAGAATAGCTTCGTGGGTATAAGCGGTATAAAAGTTTTTCAAAGGAAGTGTTTACCAAATATAAACATAAACAAATGCCTTAATTTACACAAGAATCCTCGTTTGAATCCTTTATTTTGCAAATATATATGGACTGATCATTGTGGTGTGTTCCAAAATACGCCACTCGACCATTATTGCGTTAAACCTTTATAAGCTGCTTTTCTCTAAGTAAATATTGGACAATACATATTTCTGAACAGAATTATATTTTGGAGCATCCTGTGGTTACTACTATTCCCATTTGGGAGACGCAACAAATTGCCAACTTCCGGGTAGCTGCCGTCAATATTCTGAAATGTCAATGTGGTGTCGTTAATTGGGGCATTTGTGAGCTTTCGAACTTTCAAAATTACAGTCTCGTAACTCGAAAATCGGAAACTTGGGCAACACACCGGATTTCCATTTCCGTAGTATTCAGTTTGTTTCATAACATCCTGTTTGATATGATAATTCTGTAATCTTAAGTAAGTTAAGGGTAAGTTAAGGACAATAAACCATTTACAGTAAATAAGATTTTGCTTCGGTAGATAGAATGCTGCACAAAAGGAAAAACAAAAGTTTTCCTTTTAATTTTAGATCTTTCTTTACTTACTTAAAAGTGATTCGGAAGTAGAAGTTGGTACTAGAAAGAAAAGTCAAAGCATTTGCATTATTTAGTATCTTTTGTATAACTTCTTGCAATCATTAGTATTGCAAGAGGTCTCACAATACGTAAATTGTACATGCAATATGACGTTCTGGTTGTTAATGCCTTAAGAATTGCGCAAATCCCTTTCAAAATGTTTATGCATGAAGTAGGTACGCCGCGACATCAACCCAGTTTGATCACTCTTTGCATTATAATTTCGTCCCATTTTGAATGCGCTATAAACCATGCGGTATGTTGGACCGTATGCTTGAATAAATGCTTCGGCAATTAAATTTAATGGAACTCGTTACGATGCGAATAATTTATAAGAGCTGTCTAAAAACGGCAAAATTTGAATACAAATATCAGTGTTCTTGGAAAATTAAATTTGATTTGGATCATTTAGACATTAAGGTTAGCAGCTCCTGAATTCTAAACGCTCCTGTTAAAACCTCATTACGAGGTTAACGGAAATTATGTCATTTTCCTGTTTTGATATCCCGCTTTGGATTATAATCGGATTTAACAACAAGCACGTATTGATTATGGAGTTAAAATGAATAAAATATGTCATTAACACTTTATGCATAATACTGTTTAAACAAGATGGGAATAAGAGAGAATGTTTTTGATATTTTATCAAATTTGAGAGTTTCCGGAACGGAAAACGTAAAAAGCTTGAACAGATCATACATTTCGATTGCCCGATTGAACATATTAAATTGGAAGCATCGAAATGTTTTACGGTTTCCCATCTACATATCGGTTGCGTATTTCATTTTCATCTCGATGAATCAATATGATATCAAATCATATCGGTAAGGGTAAAGTATTAAGAGTAGACAAGAGTAGGCTGCTTATTTCTCCATAGTAATTTCAAGACCACTTCATGACTTCACATATATTTTATGAAGGTTTTGCAGTAACATCGTTGTAGAAACTTTACTGTTAAATTACATCACGTAGTATAAACTCGAACAAGGCCTAAGTTTATAATCACCTGTTATAATAATGTGATTTTGAAGTGATCTAACTGCATGAATTACTTTAACAAGTTCATATAGGAACCTGAATTATTATTCTAATTGTTTGATAAGTAAGTTTTTGGTAAAATACGTTTAGAATATAAAAGCAATTACCAACTAAACAATTTTACATAACAAATATAACAACACATTAACCGTTTGTTCTTCGCAATGTAGAAACATTAAAATAATAACTTCCCATATGATACATTTTGTGAAATTCGTTTTTTCCCTCTCTAATATGTTTTTTCAAAGCATTACAAAGCTCCTTGTAGATTATTTATGAATGTCTATACCAGGAGTCGGCCATCAGTATTTTCAACGAGAAAGCTAAACTCGATAATCCATAATTTATCTATGTATAATTGAGTTTGCAAATAGTTAATTGTTTAATTAGTACAAAAAATGCATATTTTTGGGACGAATAATAATGTTGTCGGACGACGCGTTAGCGGAGTCTGGCAACCTTATGAGTTTAATATTTAGACATGCAACCTATTTTGTAATTGTTCTGCTTAGTCGAAGAAAAAAGATACTGTACAACTTGAGTGGATATATCGCCCTCGAACGACTGAAAACTTCGTCCTCGTGCGATATAGGCATCATATCCACTCTTGTTACACAAAGTACTATTTCCTATCTGTTTTTAGTTAAGCTTTCGACTCCAAACTATTTCTGCATTCGAAGCAAAAAGTTGTCTAATAGTATATTAAGTATCAAGAACAGTAAGGACAGTTTACCGATCGACGACAATGTTTGGCGACTGAGAGGAAGCGAAGTCGCCTATATTGGAGGAGATCGGTAAACTCCTTACTGTTTGAGATGCTTATACTATTTTTTTGTACGACCATTATGAATACAAAGGTATTAACTAAGGAAATAGTCCCGAAAAAAATAGATTTAAGATAATTTATTTTTGCCCTGTATATCCACCAAACATTAAGTAGGTTTTGTCGTTAACATGGATACGTTTGTAATTACTATTATTTTTGAATGTCACGATATTTGTCAAACTCGTGAGAATGAGTGAATCTGAAAACGAATATAATTGGGATATTGAAGAGGCCTGAGCAAATTTAAATAAACAACATACATTTTTTTAAATAGTCCAATTATTTAGAAAATAAATGATTTCTCGCGAAAGAGACATCTAAAGATCATGCATTTATTTTATAAATTATTTACATATAATTTACTTACCGTTCTGTTTTTGACAGAACTGAACGGTAAGTAATTACTTACCGACGCGTTTTTGCTTAGCAACCAGTAAATATAACCTACTGTTCTAAAACCAAGTATGGTAAACAATCCGAAATAGCATGGTCGTACAAAAAACTAATTAAAACATTTATTTTTGTTTGTCAAGTTTAAGTGTTGTACAGTTTAACGCATATATCTAACTTAAACTGTTTTTTCTGTTCGTTTTGTAACTGATGAATTTTTTAAAGAAAGGTTTAACCAAAACTTTATAGGGCGTCGAAATAATTTTTTAATAATAGAGGTTTAGCCGAATCCCCCAGATTTGGCTAAATTCTACAAGGGTCGGCTAAATGTTCATAGTAATCGGTGTCATGAGGTAGGACGAAGGCTGTATTGCCATCCCGATTCCTTGCCCAAAAACAAAAAAATCTAAGTCCCAGACATCATCAAAATTGTCTATCTCAGCATAAACTTATTTTCTCTTCTTAGATTGTTACATATTTATAAATAATGTAGAACTTTTAAATCCCTGGTTTACCACTTTTAAACAATCATTTTCGTTGCATGTCAGTAAATTTTGCAGAGTTTGAAAAATTACATGTTACTCCTTTCTGAACCAAATATCAACAACCTTATTTTTACATTAACTACCTCTAGAAACACCCATTCTTTTAGATTGCTTTTTAATTTTTCTACTGTTACGAAATTCCCATTATAATTCACCCTTATTTAGGTAATTATACCCCATCATTATTATTGTAAAATCTATTGAAACTATACTAATACATTAATTTTTAATATGCATTATTTTAATAAAGAGATTGCTTCTCCGGTAACCGTTATTGTAATTTCCTATATATGAAGGCTAGTTTGGATTATTATCTTAACCCTACAATCATTAATTTCATTCTCAGTATATATTTTATATTATTATTTATCTACAATTTCTTTTTCAGGGATAGTCGCGAGTGGAAACCTCTTACCCTTAAATAATTCTTGTAACTATATTATAATGATGTAAAATGAATAAATCAATAAAAATCAACTCAAACTTGATTCATGTTGTCATAATTTATTTTTAGCTATTCAAATAGCAATTAGTAAATAACAAATGGCAAATAGCAAATAGCTAATGACACATAGCAAATAGCTAATGACACATAGCAAATAGCTACTGATTCTTTATATACATCATAAGAATCCATGAAAATTGATAACTCAAATAACTTAACTTTGATAACTGAGGTAAATACTGCAATGAACGGGGAAATATCATGTATTTCGAAACTCTTCATGCATTCTAGGCTGGCGAAGAAATAGTGGATTCTGTGAGTCGGAAAAAAGGCCGAAAAACACACCCATTTTCTGCAGCAACCAGACTACTTTCCCCCCCCGTTTTCGAGGATGCTGAACACGATGGTGCGGTCCAAAATTCTTTTTGGGGTGGCCTACCCCATCAAATGGGCCAAAAACCACCCCCAAGCGGGAAAATTTAAAATAACCCACTGAAGCTGCCGGATATTGAATTTCTCCCGTTTTCGGGGTCGGCGAGTACTCTCGTGCCCTTCAATATTGCGTCCGATGCAAAACCACCCCCTAGAGCCATGAAACTACCCTCCAAAGGGGCGAATCGAGTGCGGGCGGCTTTAAAACGGAAAAACATTGTGGCCGCCCGTTTTCGAGGGCGCTGAAGAAGATTCTGGCCTCAAAAATTATCTCTGGCGGCAAACCACCCCCCCCGCCATAGATAACTACCCTCGAAGGGGGTGAATCGAGTGCGGGCGGCTTAAAAACGGCAAAATAATCTAGCCGCCCGTTTTCGAGGGCGCTAAAGAAGATCCTGGCCTTTTTATTGGACTTTTTTTTTCTCAACTCTCGATATAACGAAGCTTTTGATAATAATAGTTTATAAGATGTGTATATAAGATGTATATATAAGATAATGTTTTGAAATATTTTAATAAAAAAGAAAAACTTTACATTCTTAATTTATCGTCCAAACTCTATGGAGGCAGCACGATTATTTAATTTATACCCGGCCTATTTCGTCATGTACTGTGATTTTGCCTGACGGAGAAGGGGTTTGCATCAAACACTGGTTTCGAGGCCAGGATCTTCTTTAGCGCCCTCGAAAACGGGCGGCTAGATTATTTTGCCGTTTTTAAGCCGCCCGCACTCGATTCACCCCCTTCGAGGGTAGTTATCTATGAAGGGGGGGTGGTTTGCCGCCAGAGATAATTTTTGAGGCCAGGATCTTACTTAGCGCCCTCGAAAACGGGCGGCTAGATTATTTTGCCGTTTTTAAGCCGCCCGCACTCGATTCACCCCCTTCGAGGGTAGTTATCTATGGCGGGGGGTGGTTTGCCGCCAGAGATAATTTTTGAGGCCAGAATCTTCTTCAGCGCCCTCGAAAACGGGCGGCCACAATGTTTTTCCGTTTTAAAGCCGCCCGCACTCGATTCGCCCCTTTGGAGGGTAGTTTCATGGCTCTAGGGGGTGGTTTTGCATCGGACGCAATATTGAAGGGCACGAGAGTACTCGCCGACCCCGAAAACGGGAGAAATTCAATATCCGGCAGCTTCAGTGGGTTATTTTAAATTTTCCCGCTTGGGGGTGGTTTTTGGCCCATTTGATGGGGTAGGCCACCCCAAAAAGAATTTTGGACCGCACCATCGTGTTCAGCATCCTCGAAAACGGGGGTGGAAAGTAGTCTGGTTGCTGCAGAAAATGGGTGTGTGTTCGTCCGACTCACAGAATCCACTAAAAGCAGACATCTAACGAAGACCGGAACATTCGAGAACGTATCGCACGCAATGTAAAGCAGAACATACCTTCAGTAGTAAGTAAACAATTATATTCCAAATAAATAATCTAATTAATTAACTAAATAAATAGCCTTTCAATAAAATATAAAACATAAATATTTAGTACATAATTGCTGTTTTTAATTAATTTAGACGTTGGTTATTGTTAATATTTCTCTTTTGTTACACTTTTAAACCAGCATCTTTAGTTTTTATTTAAAAGAATGTTACAATAACTATTATAAGTGCGTTGATAGAAATATCATCACGATACTGATGGTTCCAAGTTTGGAATCTGCACGGATAGTGCTTCTTATGTTACTAATTTCTCAGATGTTTATCTGCTTCCGGACTTTTATTCTGTATATACTGCGGAAGCAATAGCAATAACATCTGCTTTAGAATGGTGTTATTCTAATAACTTGTCCAATGTAACTATACCTTCAGTCTCCCAATCTGGCCTCGAAGCAATTCAAGGGTTCGCTTATAAACAATATAATAAATATGAAATAAATAAAGATTAGTAAAAGTTTCACAGTTTTATTAAAATATAACCTGACAATATTGTTTCCATTCATTGTTGACCATTCAAACTTTACAATCTAATAGTTATTATTATGATATTCATCCAGAACTTCCTCAAAAGATCCACATATCTCTTTTTTTCATGGTAGTAGAGCATATTATTCTCTTATTACTAGAATGAAACTCAATCATGATTGTTTTAGAGCACATCTTTTTAAAATAGGTATTTTGTGAAAGTCCTCTTTGCACTTTGATGACACATTCTATGCCGATTTGAGTAATAGGTTTTTCTCTACAAAAATATAAGACAATCTCGGACAATTTCATAAATGATTTGGTTCAAATGAATGTCTCCTCTACTGATCCTGCTTCCTTATTAAATAATTAGGTACTTATTAAAATTATTAAATTTATTAAAACATCCATTTTCACGTAGTTGTTTATCCTCGCCTTCTATAATATAACTCTATGGCTAATAGACCCCTAATAGAGTCCAAACGTTTCAACACACACGCACACGCACACACACACGCGCCCGCGCGCGCAATTGATACATTATACTTAAACAATAAAATCAAGTTAAAAATATGACAAATATAATAAGAATTCAAATCATCTGCTATTATTAACTTTTAATAATACGTAAATCAATTATAAGCAATCATTAATAATTTCTATTTTAAAGCCAAACAGAAAATATCAATGTAATTAAAAATATAAAAAATATAATAATAATTATTATTTTCCCAAAGTCCATCCAAACATCTTTATTTATTTTGCTACAATTGTTTCAGCCTAATTAACAGTATTTAATTTTTACAAGGCCATCTTCAGGCAGCTTTTTATTGTTGTTGGTTTTTGGTGTTTTTATATATTTATTTTTATAATAATAATCAAAATATTTAATATCATTGTTGTTGTATATTAATGCTTCCCGTATTAAAAAAGATAAAACTAAAATATGTTATCTAACCTCCTTAAAAACTACATTGAACAAATATTTATGTAATTATCATTGGTTTTTTCATTTTGCATTTATAATATGTGAACATGTTTCACGTTCACCAGACCAAAATGGATATCAAATTTAGTTGTACTTACAATATATTTTGAAATATTTTTATTCCAGAAAAGATAGCATTAAATTAAGTCGTGCAACAATTTTATTATGCACTAAACCAAATTTTTGTCAAGTTAAGCTCATAACCTAAAAAGTTAAGAAAATCGATTTTCAACTTTATCAGAAAAATAAAAGGTGAAGATGCTAGTGATCAGAAACTAGAGCTGACGTATATCCCCGCCTCCTGGTGTTAACTTGAGCTGATTAAAAATATTTGTCATTTGAGATGCTCCGTCTATTGTTCTTAAAGGGTAATAGGTAAAACTTCAAAATTTAAGAGGAAAAAGCCTAATAGAAAATACTACAATTAATTGGAAGGTTTTTCCAATAAGCTAAGACTTATTAAAACAGTCTTTTAGAAATGGTAAGTAAATGGTAGCTTAAAAATACACCTTAAAACTAAGTAATGAAGAATACAAAGTCACCTACGTGAAATCATAAATATTACTAAACACACTAGTTTAAAACATAATATTTTAGAAAGCTACATACTACCTAAGGTGTAACCATGATAAAATAATTGAACAGTAGGTAATAACCTTTTAACAGAAATTTGTAAGATAAGGTATACATTGTGAAATCGAAATAAAGACACTGTAAAAAATGTAATAGAGAGATTTACTAAGCTCAATTTGTTCGTTTATTAAAGGTACTGAGTGATATGGTACTTATAACTTCTAAAACATGATAAATGAAAAATTCTAAACTGAACAATGAAAATAAAGCAAATAAAATTAACACTATTAAATAAAATGTTCAACATGCTAACATTTAATCTAATTTTATGTTGTAGTATTTTAATATGGTAATGAGAATCTTTTCCTATTAAATACGATAATATCAACATTAAATGTTCAGCTCGATTTTTAAAAATTTTTGTTATGCAACCTTACGATGTATTTGGATGATCATAAAGAGAAGAAAAATTACTATTGGATTCTACTACTAAAACTTTATATTGCTATTTAAATTTATTTGTGACGACGTCATAACTAACAAACCGACGTGTTTCAGCGTTTTTAAAAAACCGGTTGAGTTCGCTTTTTTTTAATATTCCATACTTTAATCACACACTGTCTAAGTATTGTAACGTTCTATTTAAAATAATAACTAAAATGCTGTTTAAATCGTCTATTAATAAAGAAAATATTAATACAATACACTTGATTAAAAACACTATAACTATAAACTATTTAATGAACTATTTAAATCCTAGGTATTAACAAATTTATATGAGGACTATTTATATAAAAACTATTTATGTATTACAATAATTATTAACATTTATTTATTCACTAGTATTCGACTATTAACTAATTATTCAGAGTACATTTCACTATGCTGGTCAAACATTAACTGAACTCCTTCTCCCGCGTCCTCCATTTATAACTTTCATAAGTTCTACGTTGTAGTGACAATAATTACAAAAATGCATAAAACAAAAAAAGAAAGGAAACCAAGCTAGCTTCAATGGAGAGTGGTCGTGCGGTTTATTTATTGTGGACCACTAAAAATATTATTATGGGCGCCAGTAACGGTTTGCCCTCGGCTTCCTAAAATGGTTCCTTCCAATACCCGGTTACTGGTATTGAAAAGATTGTGCAACTTACCGAAAATAAACTAAAAAGGGAGATTTCAGATCCCGTCCACGCAGTAGGCCTTGGTAGTGCAGGCTTGGCTGTAATCTAAATTTGTAATTAACTCAAAGAAAGTCAGTGAATTCACCATATACCTTTATTAATTGGCCTTACACCCTGTAATGTAATTTAAGGGCTATTTTGTACCTCTTGAATCGAGTACCTTTAATATTTTACTTATACACTTTATACTCCGATCTTATATTTTAGGATTGTTAATCAAACGCAACTCACCGTGTGTGATCACAAACGTTTACAACGGTTCTAGTTACTTCTAGAGCTTATTTATACTGATGGGTACTGTTTAATTATAACTAAAGACCAAGCAACAGAGATTTAGCAAACAATTACTAATCGGGTCATCTTCGTGAGCAGACGCAAGATACCAATGACAGAGTTTTAATACTCTATTGAATTCAATAGTTACTTCCCTTCCGTCTGCAGACGTAAGACACCGACATAAAGTTTCAACAATCAACAATAATCAATATTACTGACTAACGAGATTTTCCAATTTTGTATTTACACTGTTAATAAATACCACTAGCAAAACCTTGCCACGACTCTGGCCCACGATCTTCGTAAGACGTTCACCGCTAGAACTCCAGCAGATGACTTCAGTAGTAGTCAACGCAAAAATGGGTAAATTGAACAACTTAAAAATCCAAATCTGAAGTTTCAATTATTAATCTCGATCCAGAAGTTCGAATTAGTAATCTAGATCCAAAATTGATGTTCCAGAATGCAAATAAATTAACATGTGTCACCTGACACTCGAAAACTGAAACCTAGAACCTAAGATCTAAAACCCTAAAATCAAAAAGAAAACAGATTAATCTACCCACCGAGGGTTAATCTCGGACGAGAACCTTACCTCTAAGGAGGGTTTTCTCACTAAAGGTCCTTCTCGTAAAGTAGGAGTGGTTTCTGGTAATTATTAAGAAAACAGCCTACTGGTAACAAAATCCTCAATACTGAGTGAAAATATTCCAAAAAGATTTCTTCACCAAAAATATTTCTTACACCACACACAAGGAGAGGAACATTTTCTCATATGACTCTGCCATCAAAAATCCATCACACAGATGCTGGTACAAATTAACCCTTAACTACCCGGGTGCTGTAAGAGTAACACAAATGCCTGGGACCGGTCACGGTGACCGCTGATCTCTAATGCGCTATAAAATTTAAAAAAATGCAAAATAAGTCATTTAAATTTGTTGGTATAGTCCTTGAATAGTGTGAAGTCTCATTTAAAGATTGTTTTTAAATTTTTATAATCAGAAATTAATATAACTAGAAAAAATGATTTAACTGTGGAAATTACGAAAAAACAGCCTAGTTTATTCTAACATCAAAAAATTTATTACAGGCAGAAAATAGAACAATTTTCTTACAAAATGGGATAAACTAAGTTACAATAGATATATCTAGCAATGATTTTTCAAAATCCTTATCACCAAGGCGAACCTTCAGTGAAGAACTAGCCATAACTTAAATACCCGGGTCCGGTCACTATGACCGCACGAAATATTTAAATTTAAATAATAACGCAACGCGTGAACACAGATTGATGTGCAACGGGATACGAACTGAAAATGATGCTATTTAGGAATACCTAAAAGCATAAATCTTAATTCTTCCTAGAAATAGGAAAAACCAAAAGTCACACAGATACCTGCGGTCACAGAGACCGCACCTGGGTAGTTAAGGGTTAAAGCTAGATAAAGACGACAGGTCAACTACCAGAGGTTCTTTCTTAATGACTTTTCTAGTTGTTATTATTTTGTTCCACCCTAATCTTTTATTTTCTAGGCAACCTTTTCAATTAAACAATAATATTCAATCTCCAAAACAAAGGTAATCTGATTTCTTTTAATCGACTAACGGATGAATGGGTTGCCTACACTTCAGGCGTTAATGTTTAAATAAAGACTATTACAAATCCCACCCTAACCTCAAAGGAAATTTACGTGAGGGAAATTTCAATAAAATCAACATGACCACGTCTCTCTAACACTTTTGTAACGTATCACAAAAAAACCAAAGAAAACAAAAAGAACCCAAAAAACCCATAAAGCCCAACGGGCGGAGTCCGGAGATTCAACCAAAATAACTGGTGGGAAGACCGAAAGGAAGGAGAAAGAAATAAGAGGCCTCCCGAAGCATGTGTGGCAGATGGTTCAACAGGAATCATCGCGCAGAAGCGCACAAACACACGATGCTGGGCACCTGGAGGGCTCCAATCCGGAGATGGTCTCCAAGCGCAAACCCCAACACCCTAGGCAGCACACCTCAGCACGACAAAATCTGCCAAAACACCAACCAACCCATGGTCTGCTAGTAAAATGACTAGGCGCAGACAAACCAGCCACCCAGAAAAAGAGGAAGAAAAATATAAAGAATAGAAAGAGGAAAGGTGACAGTAAAGAAAGAAGAGGGAAGAACGCCACAAGCAACTTTGGGGTTCCAGCCCAAAGCGCGACTACAGTGGAGTTTCAGCCCAAAAGTAGCCCTATTGCAAAAATATGGAGTCGAAAGTCGGGGATAGAAAAAGATCGTCAAAATCGGGAAAATAACTTATATAGTATAATACCTCGCCAAACTAAGGCCGAGAACGACAAATCCGAGCAGAGAAACGCTTACTAGACAACGTAGAGTACAGAACATCCGCCAAAGCGAAAGGATTGAAATCCAGAACAACTACTACGACCAATAACTAGCCAAACCAACCAAATAACAATCCAATAAACCCAAACGATTAAATCGCAATTAAGCATAACTTCCGTGCACAATCAAACATTCACGCGGAGTAAAATCACCGTAAAGGGTATTAATCTCAACTTATAGAACAGTTCAAATATGTGTCAATTACACAATTTCCAATTTGTAGTCTAACCGACTCTACACCAGCGCTCTCGAGCTCACACGACCAAAATATAGGTAAAGGAGGTACAGAAAACTCGATAAAAAGGTTCCTTATACATATACATATTTCAAAGAACAAAGATGGAAACGTTCCGAAAGTAACATCAGCAATCCCTACCAACCACTCGAAATAATATACATCTACGTATATTTCATAGAACAAAGATGGAAACGTTCCGAAAGTAACATCAGCAATCCCTACCAACCACCCGAAATAATATACATCTACAGATGTAAGTAGAACAAAGATGGAAACGTTCCAAAAGTAACATCAGCAATTCCTACCAACCACCCGAAATAATATTACTGGAACGACTAATCAGTTGCCAAGGCCTTACAACGTTAGGCCTACTATCAAACCAGCTGAAGCCTTTTTATCAGGTTTATTCTCTAGGCAAACTTTACAACTACGGACAAACTTAGAAATATCGCTCTTCATATAAGGCCAGTAATGTTTTTCTGCTATACGATGAAATGTTTTAAACCTTCCACAGTGACCTGCTAAAGGAACGTCATGATGAAGTCGTATTGTTTCTTGTCGATGGTCTTTAGGGACAACCAACTTCCATTGACATTTATTGCCGCTCAGAACAGGACACGGATTTTTCGCTCGTCTGAAAAGACTATCCTTATCTATCCTGAACAATGGCAACCTACGAGGGTTATTTTGAACCTTGTCAATCAGTGCCCTATACCACTTGTCTTGGGTATCAGAAAAAGACGTAAAAGATATCTCATCAATGACCGGCACCGAGCGTGAGAGAGCATCCGGGATTATATTATCTCTCCCAGGACGATGCATAACCTCAAAGTCATATTGTTGGAGTTTAACGCCCCACCGCGCTAATCGACCAGAAGGATCTTTTAAATTGGACAACCACTTCAAACTATAGTGGTCGGTAATTACTGTAAAGTGGGTACCTTCCACGTATGGCCTAAATTTCTCAATACAGAAAATTACTGCCAAACACTCTTTTTCTGTGGTAGAGAAGTTTCGTTCATTCCGATTCAAGGACCTACTGGCATAAACGATAACATGTTCGCCATCATCTAGCTGTTGAGAAAGAAGACCACCTAAACTAAAATCACTCGAGTCGGTTTGTATAACAAAAGGTTTGTCGAAATAAGGACAACTCAACACGGGAGCTGTGATTAATTTTTCTCTAATTAGTTCAAAACTATTTTGACACTCATCTGCCCATTCGAAACGTTTATTTTTCTAGTTAGAGCGGTGATGGAAGCTATAACAGTTGAAAAATTAGGTATAAATCGCCGATACCACGAAGCCATACCTATAAGTCGCCGCACTTCCGTAATCTTGGTTGGAACTGGAAGATTGAGAATAGCTTCTACTTTGTCTGGATCGACATGCAACCCTGAACGGTTAACCACATAACCTAAATACTTTAACTCGGGCCGCAACAATTGACATTTTGATTTATTAACAGTCAAACCTGCTGTACGAAGCCTTTTCAAAACCTCCCTCACCACCTCGAGGTGTTTTTCAAAAGTAGGAGTGGTGAGGACAATGTCGTCGAGATACACGAAAACATAAGGATCAAGATCTGCCCCAATGACGCGATTGATAAGACGTTGCCAAGTAGCAGGAGAATTATGAAGACCGAATGGTAAACGACGAAACTGAAATAAACCCCTATTGGGAACACTAAAAGCTGTAAGTAGCTGTATCAAAAAGTATAATTATTTTGACTTTTATTTTACATTAAGCTTATTAAACTTGCGCGGAAAGGTAATACCAATAAAAATGTGTTATATACACTGCATATAAGCATTGATTTCGTTGCTTATTACAGTTCTTCCCGCCAGCCGGCTAGTCGCGCCTTCGTTAGTCGCCGGGTGCCTTGTATTTACATCGTAGTAAGGTCACATTATTTTTCGTGTGCACCATGCCCAAATGTTTATTTATTATGATTTAGTTATTTGTTCGATTTAGTGTTTGTTAAATGTAAATCTGTGAATGAGACTGTATTTTGAAACATTTTATTATTTCAATTTATATAAGTTGGATTTTCTTTACGACGAATAATTCTATTTAGTTTGCTCTGTATGTAAATTTAAAATTGCATTATCGTTATGACTACAAATTCAGCTGCTTCGGTCGAAGGTTCAAGTACTTCCGATACAACCGAATCGCGACGATTTTATTGTTCAGTTTGTATAGTTTGGCTTGCAGAAATTGGTTTTTATGACCGGTATTTCACAACAATAGTAATTATTCCAAAAACGAAACTGTTATAGGCTTACTCAGCTTACTGCTTAAAGCCTTAAAAGGATACTTTGAACTGTCAAATGTTATCAGGTAAGTATTTAGGAAATTTTTAAAGGTATAACTTTAAATTTTTAAAAACTCCATTTATTAAGACGTAAAAAAGAAAGTTAAATTGTAACAAAGATAAGAGTCTCAAATAAAATATTCCTTTTTGTTTGTTATACCTGTTAAATGCCGTTTGATACGGCAAGGGTATAAACGGGTTTTTCCAAATTGAAATTTATATGTCTCAGAAAAATACTATTCCTAATATCAAAATAATTAAGGGAAAGTCTAAAGTTTCAAAACAAGAAATTCCATTCTTTGTATTTTTGTTTCCTATTCATATTATTCATTTATGTAGTGTCTATTTTCATTTAACATAATAAAATTTTAATATAAATCCTAAAAAATATGAATTGCTTCTATTCCGTAATACTTAAATTATATTACCTCAAAAAAGAAAAGAAGCCGGCCCTGAAGGCAAGTCCATACAACTGTTGTTGAATGCTATTTCTAAGATAATTTAACAATAGTTTTACTGTCGGTGCTTGAGTCTAAAGATATTTTAACAAAAGGTATTACTGCCGGTATTTGAATCTGAGAGCTATAAAAACCAATTTCTGCAGGCCCGACTATAAATTATTAGATTTTTCTGATACAGTTTTGGAGGGAAATTACAAATTGTTGAGAAAGGCAAATCAAAACCAGAATTTTCAAATTTAACAACAAATATTAAAACCTGCACCAGGTATTTTGCTAAAAAAGACCGGAAATAGAGTTGCATTATAAATAGTAGTTTTTAAATAAAGAACAATAGTCAACAAATTCCATAAGTATAAAGTATCAAAGTTGTTCTTTGAAAAACTTTTAAGCTTAATAATTATAACACTGTTTTTATTGTATCTAGCAGGGGCGGATCCAGAGAGTTATTTGGGGGGGGGCATTTTTTGAAAATAATTGTTCTAAATAAATTAATAATAATTACTATACAAACATTATTTGTTTTTATCCTATGTATATTTATTTATAAACGTTATATTATATTGCACAATATTTAATAAACATTAACTACCTTTACATTCAAAATTTATTTAACTATAATACTAAAGTATATATCAAAATTTTGGGGGGTACTGTAGTGGTCAGACCTACAGTCAACCAAAATTATCAAAGTAGCTGTAGCAAGTCAATTTGTCACAAAACAATTTTCATAATAATCAATTTACCTAGTTCTGCTATTACATACAAGTTCAGGCAAAATATGTAATTTATTTTAAAAATAACAACTGTTTGCTTCAATATAAAATGTTGGGGTTGTTTATTACAGTTTCTTTGGAGTTGGTAACTTGATTTTATGTTTAGGGATGGTTATTACAGGTTCTTTAATGTTGGTAGTTTGGGTTGCTAAGGGGTAGTTAAGGGACGTGGGGTTTTTGTTTTTAAAACAGGGATGAGGGGTTGGGGAAAACAGGTAGTAAGTAGCCATATTGGCTTGGTTTTTAAAAAGGAATATAAAATTCATGTAAGTGTATATCTGTTAATTTAATTTATGTTGATTCTAGTTGTGTGGTGTAATTTTTATATTATTTAATTAATCTAAAACCCAAACCTCTAAATCTAAAAGATTCGTTTGATACTTTTAACAATTTATAAATTTATCCTTTTGATGTATAAATATTACTAGAAAATAATGTTTTATTAACGTTTGTAGTATCCTTACAACTAAGTATTGCTAACTAGGAATGTCATTTGTGCATTTATGTAGATACGACTACTACTGTTATGTGTCTTATTGTCAGTGCTTATTTAGTTTTTAGGTTAATGTTTCTAACCTAACTAAATGTTATACTTTGTGACTGAGAGGATATTTCCCTAGGTATTAATCTCCACGGTGGTATGAAAACCCGTGATAGGCCGTGTGAGAAACCCTTAAACCTTTATTTATTTATTTGAGAGGAAGGCTCCACGGTGGTAAAAAAGCCCATGATAGGCCGTGTAAGAGAACCCTCAAACCAATCTTTTATTTACTGATATTTCTTATTTCGTATGTGTCTTTTATGTGTATATAAATGTATGGTCACAACGTATCTATTGCTATGTCAAATATGATATGATTTTTGTTCAGTAGTTCTTGTGTATTTATTTTAATCTGGCACTTTTACCTTTTCTAGTTTATCTGTAAATCTTTTTGATTGACTATTTCACTCAATTTTGATGTTTTATGTTGAGAGATTTGCGTTTGTCTATTTATAAATGCCTAGTATAATCACACAACTGTATCAACTTGATAAATTGATTTATTGATCTGTATTGTTTAATGTAACCAAACTAAATAATCATTTGATCACATATTAAACTTGCAGCGTGTACGTATTTAAGCTGGGCTAGCATAGAATTTCAAGGAGGTTTTTAGAGAACTAGCCATTTATTTGTATCAGTTTAAATACGTCCCTCCTCGCTCAAGATTAAGAATAAATTAATAAAATAATATAATCATATTTAATTGTTCTATTATTTGTGTTCTTTTACTTGTGATTTCTCTTTCTCCGTCCGTATGAAGTAGATCAATCGTTATCAACCTTGGTCACATGGTATAAAAAATAATCACAACGTAGGATCCAGTTTGTTAAATATCAAGTTTGTTCTTTTTGTTATATTTATCTTTATAAAGTTTGTCATTTGTAAGGTTGGTAATACTGTGTCAATTTCCGGTTTGTTAAATATTTGAATTTTACGCGGGTAGAGTAAGATGGGCCGTGATCGTCTAGTGGGTAGGGACCCCGGCTCATTACATTTGGTGCCGTGACCAGGATAGCGATAAAGGTTTACTTCATGTGAGGAAGAGAATTTGTTTATATCACTTTTTGCCTAATCTTATGTCACTTTAATTGTATGTACAATTAATGTATTATTGAGTCGTATTTGTATTTATGAACAGGTTAGTGCTCTCGTATTTCTGTTTGTAGGAAAATTTGAATCTACTGTCTGCATATTAATCTGGTGATTAAAGTATGGCTAGTCTACAACGAATAACAGAAAACCGGATGATCTTACCGAAAATATTTTATATAACATGTTGTCATTGTATAATTCCATTTTGGTAACCTTGTTGAGAATGTCCATTTATCTTAGTGATTTCTGGAGTGGGGGCGACAGAAACACAGAAGCAATCGTTTTAAATTTCTGGTTTTCAGCAAGAATTGGGTTACTTCTGTACTGTAACAATTACCATATTTTAATATTTGATTACCTGTTAGTTTGTTCTGTAAAAAAATAATAATAATAATAATAGGTATGTACCCATCGTACACGGACCGTTGAATTCTATCTGGATATGGTTTGTATCAGATTTATTTTTTTTTGTTTGTAACTGTACCTTAACTTATAGGTTACTGTACTTTATTTGTGTTTGTTAATTTGTTTTGATGATATGACAAGGTGTTCGAAAAACTTAAACAATTTTTAATACTTTGATAACACAGTCTGGTAAACCGACAAAGATGAGCTCAGAAGTCAACATTTTTTCATGCCTATTATGAAATAATTTTTGTACATTGTCGTATCTGCAAATACTTTTGTGTCAGCAGGAAATTAGCATCCCAAACTAAGACATATTGTATAAATGGCAGTTTGGTCTCCTACTTTCCAAAACTTCAATAGTTTACGACTGCTACTACAAATGTTAACTATCTGACAACCTTCCTTAAGTGCGGACCTACAAATTTGACCAATGCCTTCTGCTACATGTATTGTCATCTACATATATTAAAAGTTATGACTAACTATTCCTTAAACTGTGGAATAAATATTAAATCCTTACATATGTCACACAATCAATCAAAATTTAAAACTGCAAATTCCCGTAACGGGTTCCATCTGCATGAAAATACGTTTTGTTTTTTTTTTCGGACATTTTTACAACATTTTTAAACAAAAACCGCTAGCCACAATCCAACAATCTGATTTTAATATAAATAATTTATTGGAACGTTTCAATTCTTAACTACTAATTCTTTCTTATATATTATTACATGCCAAATGATGTAACATTTTCTTTAAATTTTTAACTGAAAGTTAACTATTGAAAGCGCTCCCGTCTTCTGCAAGTAAATAGTTTTTCAGATGATGATTCCATTATTAACTAAGAATGTTTAACAATATAAAAGTATCTTCCTGTATCAATATCACGAACATAATCTGCATCTACATAACCTTAAATATCTGCTCCCACTGAACATGAAATGACAGTTATGGATACAACTGTTTGTCGGTATGAAAATGATTCCTTTTCCTTGTCATATTGTTGAAATTACTCATTTCAAAGTTGTTGATCAATTTTTCAATGTAGTCTTTATTTTACTGATGACAACCTTTCGATTTGCTCAATCACGATTAAATTCAATTCCAACGTCATAAATTTTCATATACCTCTGTGATCATGAGATTGTTTGATAAATGCTCCATCGTCAATGAATACTTTTCAATGCTTCTCTATTTGATGGTAACATAAGACCATTATCAATATACATATAGTAATAACAGTACCTTTTTCCATTTACATCTTCTTGAATACGAAGCCATGTGTTTCAGATTGAACCATATTGATATTTTTGAGAAAAAAAATCGACGTATTTCTCGTTACCAACTGTTGATCTATAATGTTTAATCTATAATGACTCTTCTTGAGTCAACTAATAACATTCTTGTCATTTGTTTTAAGATCTTTTGCCATTTCCATGTAAATCTCTGTATCCAAATCAATATTGAGAAATGCAGTTTTGACTTCGAATTACATTATTGAGACCAAGTCTACACTTGCTGTAATAGATGAAATATGAGATTCATACCTAATCACTGGTGAAATTGCCTCCTTATAATTGACACCTTCTTTTTGATCAAATCTTTTTACAACCAGATGTGCTTTGAATCTTGTGCCATATAAACTAACCTTTAGCCGGAATATCCATATACATCCAACGATGTACACACCTTTTGTTCTCTTTACTTATTCCGATGTTTGTAGATGTGTAAAACAAAATTTTTAGTTCACCATGTATAACTTTTTGCCATTAATATTTTTGAGATAACGGCAACCCTGCTTCATAATTAATTGTTTCAGGTACAACGTCTGAAATAACAGCTTGCAATTAAACAATTTAAAGTTCGATTTTAAAACAAATACTATACTGTTAATTGTTACGCCTAGTTTTATTGTTTTCTTCATTTTGGTTTAAGTATAAATCGGTATATGATTGACAATCTTCGTTTACACCTTTTTCTTGCTTTTTGAACCATTCTGATGAACTGTACCATTCTTAAATTTTATGTCATCATTTTTTTTTAATTATAAATATTTCAGGTTCAAATTGTTTAAAATGTACGTTACAACTGATGAATATTCTTTGTTTGTACGGAGAAAACAATGGAAATTTTGTTGATATACTCAAATCCAACTAAGTAGGTCTTCATTATTTTGAATCCCACTTATTTCGTCCTGGATGTTTGAAATTTGTACTAAGAATTCAATATCAAAGACTTAAATGCAAAGCAATGCTGGTTTTTAATTACAACCATTTTTGTAGTGTGCTACACATGTATTTGCTATTGATTGAATGATTTACCATATAAACAGCTGTTTGAATTGCTTCTACCCATAAAACTTTTGTAAATCGCTTGTTATTAACATTGTTCTAACATTTTCTTGAATTATCCTTTTTTCCTTTCAATTCGACCATTTTGTTCAGGTGTATACGGCGAAATATGTTACCATATGATTATTTCTTTTGTTAGCAGATTCTTCACATCTTGTGTTAAAATTTCTATATCATTGCCAAAATGAACATTTTGATTTGATTTCCAACTGTGTTTTGATCTAATGGAATAAAATCTTATACTACATTTCCTTGAATTTAAAGATATACCGATCTGAAACTTGTTGCTTCACCCTTGATGGAAAAAATGTCTTGTACCACTCATTCCTTCTTCTTCCATAGGTCATATAAATCTGCATGCTTAAATTGTCCTTTCTTTGCTGTCGTTCTGGTGTTAATTTATGTTATGTGATGATCTTGTCATCTTTCCAAGTTGACAATCTTGACAGAAATTTTACAGTGCTTACCCGATTTTCATTGTATGTTTTTTTTTATTGTAGCAATGTTAATCTGACCTAACCAACGATGACGAAATTCCATTTTAGCTGGTTCTGTTCATCTTGCATTCCAGTTGCGATTACACCATTCTATAAATTTGATAGTGTACAAACATCTTTGTAATTAACATTTTGAAATTTTTACAGGTTAATTACGCGGTTGAAAATAAGTTTTGTTTTACCAGAGAACATTTTGTACATTTTCTAAACCACATGGCTGATTCTGTCCATTAACTATAACTTTGACCAAAATTGTACCTTTCCCATGATTTGCCAAACACTCGTTGTTAGAAATTTGTACGACCCGCTTCTCCAAATATTTGCTATAATTCTGTAAACTACTCAAGACTTAATGACATGTGACTCGAAGCACCTGAGTCAACAATTCAATTACGAATTAAAATTATAAATTTTATTATGTTTACTTGTATAAATACTTATATAGAATGATGCGTCCCTTCTGTCTTTCACAACTTTACTTGGTTTTATATAATTCTGAATGTATAACTACCTACTAAATTTTAAAGTTTTCATTTTCACTTCTACTTCAATTCTCTGATATTTTGTTCTTGCATAGTTAGGACTACCGTTTCTTGCACTGAAAAATCGAAAGTATTTGATAAATTCATATTAAAGACGTTAAACAGTTTTATATTGTTGAGTTCTTTTAAAATCAAAGTTAAAGATGTTAAACAATTTTATAGTGTTTCTCTTAACTTGAGTACTGTTAAATATAAAGAATGTATTGTTATCCATGTCTGAGATGATTACAGCGCTTGTATTCTATAATCTGGGGGCGTATCTAATCTATAACAGAGATTTGTTTTGGTTTTGACCATTGAATTAAGATCCAATTTCATTGTAATAAAGATCATGTTATGTGTGTTAAGTTTTTTTCTTACTCGATAATATTCTTGAAGAACTAAAGTAAAATGTATTTCTTTATTCTGTGTATGATAGGTTCTTTAGTTGTATTTTCATCCACCATCTATTGACTACAACCTATTGAGTGTTTGTTTGGAATACTATTGGTTCGACTAAAAATTGAATTTCCAGTTCAATAATTTATTTTTTTTTGTTATTAATTTTTTTAATATTTTTTAATTGGTTTAAATCTTTTTCATTATTAGGAAATCTGGATGTTTGTATTTAAAGTTTGTATCATGTTTATATCCTATGGCAAATCGCCATCTCATGCTGAGCATTACTTTGAAAGAATGTTGACAGAAAACCAACACATTGATTCATCAAGTAAAAGTTAGGTTATAGACAAATGCCAGCGACCACAGAATCTTTGGTATGACGTTTTTTTTCGACGATACTAGATAACTGATAGAAATGGATAACATATCATTAACCACACCTACTGTGACGTTTATTTTTGTAACCTACTTATATTTGAATGTTTTGTTTATTTTATAAGAAACATTTACTGCCATGAACTTTCAGGTGCAGTTACCCTATACCAGTGTTAATTTACCATTTTGAAAAACCCAAGATCCTACAAGCACCAATATTTAACTATGCTTTCAAGGTGAAGGAATGCCAACATCGGCTGACTCCTCTGCTACCATTCCTTGGGGGCGCTCTGTAGTGGTCAGACCTACAGTCAACCAAAATTATCAAAGTAGCTGTAGCAAGTCAATTTGTCACAAAACAATTTTCATAATAATCAATTTACCTAGTTCTGCTATTACATACAAGTTCAGGCAAAATATGTAATTTATTTTAAAAATAACAACTGTTTGCTTCAATATAAAATGTTGGGGTTGTTTATTACAGTTTCTTTGGGGTTGGTAACTTGATTTTATGTTTAAGGATGGTTATTACAGGTTCTTTAATGTTGGTAGTTTGGGTTGCTAAGGGGTAGTTAAGGGACGTGGGGTTTTTGTTTTTAAAACAGGGATGAGGGGTTGGGTAAAACAGGTAGTAAGTAGCCATATTGGCTTGGTTTTTAAAAAGGAATATAAAATTCGTGTAAGTGTATATCTGTTAATTTAATTTATGTTGATTCTAGTTGTGTGGTGTAATTTTTATATTATTTAATTAATCTAAAACCCAAACCTCTAAATCTAAAAGATTCGTTTGATACTTTTAACAATTTATAAATTTATCCTTTTGATGTATAAATATTACTAGAAAATAATGTTTTATTAACGTTTGTAGTATCCTTACAACTAAGTATTGCTAACTAGGAATATCATTTGTGCATTTATGTAGATACGACTACTACTGTTATGTGTCTTATTGACAGTGCTTATTGAGTTTTTAGGTTAATGTTTCTAACCTAACTAAATGTTATACTTTGTGACTGAGAGGATATTTCCCTAGGTATTAATCTCCACGGTGGTATGAAAACCCGTGATAGGCCGTGTGAGAAACCCTTAAACCTTTATTTATTTATTTGAGAGGAAGGCTCCACGGTGGTAAAAAAGCCCATGATAGGCCGTGTAAGAGAACCCTCAAACCATTCTTTTATTTACTGATATTTCTTATTTCGTATGTGTCTTTTATGTGTATATAAATGTATGGTCACAACGTATCTATTGCTATGTCAAATATGATATGATTTTTGTTCAGTAGTTCTTGTGTATTTATTTTAATCTGGCACTTTTACCTTTTCTAGTTTATCTGTAAATCTTTTTGATTGACTATTTCACTCAATTTTGATGTTTTATGTTGAGAGATTTGCGTTTGTCTATTTATAAATGCCTAGTATAATCACACAACTGTATCAACTTGATAAATTGATTTATTGATCTGTATTGTTTAATGTAACCAAACTAAATAATCATTTGATCACATATTAAACTTGCAGCGTGTACGTATTTAAGCTGGGCTAGCATAGAATTTCAAGGAGGTTTTTAGAGAACTAGCCATTTATTTGTATCAGTTTAAATACGTCCCTCCTCGCTCAAGATTAAGAATAAATTAATAAAATAATACAATCATATTTAATTGTTCTTTTATTTGTGTTCGTTTACTTGTGATTTCTCTTTCTCCGTCCGTATGAAGTAGATCAATCGTTATCAACCTTGGTCACATGGTATAAAAAATAATCACAACGTAGGATCCAGTTTGTTAAATATCAAGTTTGTTCTTTTTGTTATATTTATCTTTATAAAGTTTGTCATTTGTAAGGTTGGTAATACTGTGTCAATTTCCGGTTTGTTAAATATTTGAATTTTACGCGGGTAGAGTAAGATGGGCCGTGATCGTCTAGTGGGTAGGAACCCCGGCTCATTACAGTACCCCCCTCCCCCCGTCGATCCGCGCCTGTACCTATGTATATTAAATTTAAATGTTATTTAAATCGTATATGTACCGTATAATGTATATTTAATTCGTAGTTGCTTCCCTAGCCTGAATCTTTACCGCACGCTACTGTTTGTTTATTAAAATTAAGTTTGGAGACCCAAATAAAGATGCAAGTAGTGAAAAAAATAATATATACACCACGGTAGAGAAGACAATTAAGCCTCGCTTCTTTATTTAAATAAACTACCTCGGCTTAAAAAAATGTCTTCTCTACCTTGGTGTATAATTACTATTATTGTACACTAGTACGGCAACTACATTACTCCCCCGCCAGTGTCAACGTTAAAGTGTATATTTAGTAGGAAATTTTACTGTTCTGCCACTTCTAGTTGTTTGAGGTGGCTTTGGAGTGAATGGAAGGACAAGCGGGGATGTAACTGAATTTGAAATTCTTGAAAGCTTTTCTGATCTTACACTATTAGGTAATGGTACATTTTCAAAGGTTGGATTATCATTCAGTATAAAAGCAGGCTTCAAGCGATCAACTGAAATGTTTTTAAGCTTATCTTTGGCAATCTAGGCAATGGATTGGGACAAGAAATTGTATTAATGCGTGACAGAGTATCGGCAACAACATTTTGTTTACCAGATACATGTTGAATGTCTGTTGTAAACTGTCCAATGAAATCAAGATAACGCATCTGTCGAGGTGATGCTTTATCTAGATTTTGGTTAAAGCATAAGTGATGGACTTATGGTCTGTGTACAAAGTAAATGTTCGTCCCTCTAGAAGAAAACGAAAATGTTTAATAGCAGAGTAAGCAGCTAGAAGTTCTCTGTCATAGGTGCTATACTTACGCTGAGCATCTGATAATTTCTTAGAAAAGAATGCAAGAGGTTCGAAAGATTGATTGATACCTATTTGGTTCACCGCTGCTCCGATCGAATCATTTGATGCATCGACCATGAGTACAAGAGATAATCCTTTAGATGGATGGTAAAGCAATGTTGCATTAGCAACATCATGCTTTAATTTCTTAAAGGCAGCTTTGGCTTCTGTAGTCCAAGCAATTTGTGTTTTATCGTTTTTACTAGCACTTCTGGTTAGAGAAACTTTAAGGACCGCAGTGGATAGCCGAGGTCCGTAAAGGTCTCCGAGGCGAATAAAAGACATACGCATCGTGTAATGTTTTATCTTTTCCTTCTCCCCCAATATTTAATAATAATAATAATAATGAAAAAAATTATTTGAAACGCATATCGCGGCTGAAAACTATGAAGTGGCTGGTTGTGAGAACCATGGAAACCATCTAACGAACCGTCAATATTTTCAAATAACGGATCTTATTTTAATTTATTTTTGGACGAGGAATCAGGATGGCGGAGCATTATTCGTACCTCATGGCACCGGTTGCTATGATCATTTGGCCGAACCTACTACAATTTAGCCGAATTTGGGGAATTCCAGCTCCAGTAGAGATTTTTATCGTGCCAAACATTGCATTGACACGGGACCTACAGTTTGACTTCCTATCCGAGAAGGCATGTTTTTAATTTTTCTCCGCTATGAAAAATTACCAGATCTGCCGGGGATCGAACCTGCGATCCTTGGATTATGAAGCAACCATGCAAACCACTAATCCACCGAGGCTGGCAAATAACGGATTTCTCCGCATAAAAATTAGATATAATTCACTTTTTTGTTCTGGCCAGGTAAGTGCAACTTTCGTACCTAGCAACCAGTACCTTGCATATTTCACTTTTGATTGCAGTTGTCTCGTCAAAATAGTAAACGACTTACGTAAGGGGGAAAAGAAAAATAATACGTAGTTATTCCGTTGATTGTGACAGAGCGAACGAATAGATATTTGTTTAACTGTCTTTAATTGTTTAACTAACTAGCTTAATTAATGAGGATCAGTTTCACGGTGTTCTGGTAACCAAAAGGTCTTGGTTAGTAATTAAACTATGCTAGCTTACGATTTATCAAATAAAATCATATAGTATGACTTTCTATTCACTACATTTTGTGAAATTCATCTTAAGAATAAGAAACATAACACAGTCAGTAATTCAGTAACACAAAAATAAAAGTAAAAACTAAATTAAAAATAAATCATTAAAACAACTACTCTTATACAGGAATGACAAATAATAAATATATCAATTTATCAACAAATACTTCGGTATTAGTCTAAGATCCGCTATTGATGTCGTGGAGCACCGATCGAGTAACCGAATAAAATGTATTTTTTATGAAATAAAATGTTAACAAAAGTAACGTAGATGAGTTGCCTAAATAAATTTGTTCAAGGCTATTTTTAATTACAAATTCAATATTTAATTTTTTTAAATACTTTCACCGATTTCGTAACCAAAAAAATTAACACTAATTGAAAGTGCAAACCCTATAGAAGACGCAAACATATGGTTGCTTACCTTTTTCTGTTCAAGGCTATACAGTTGCCAAGTTTAAATAAGTGAATTGAAAGTGATACCTTCACCGATCGAGTAACCAAATAAATTATATGTCAAAATAAAGCTTTTTTTTTTTCAAAACGATAGTATGAGGTTGCTTGCAAAAAACCGTTCAAAAGTCAGGGTTGCAGGGGTTTAAAATTTTTAAATCGAAGCGTACGAGTAAGAGATAGACCAATTCTATTCAGTGCGATAGAGGGGGACGCAGAATGACAGCTGCTCACACTACGTCCGTCGTTTGAAATTGTGCGAGAGAGAGGATCTATGCGTACTGTCCAATGCGATAGAAAAGGACGGGGCATAGCAACTGGGCCCGCCTCGTGACGTACGACAGAGAGTGCGCTTGCTCTGTGCGGTTGAGCGGTTAGTAAACGGCAAGCGTTGTGTTGGAGCAACTGACAATATACTCCAAAATATTTCGGAGACGTTTTTTTTTTTTGAAGAAAATCGACTTGTCTCCCAAAGTAATAATTCAGTATTGTTGAAAAACATTTTGTTACTAATATCTTTTTTTTTAACATTTGTTAATAATATGACTATTCTTCTATCTTTTTAATTACGTTTTTATTTATATATTTTTAAATAATATTTAAAACTTAATAATAATTTCATTCAAAAATAAAATTATGTCAAAGTGCTTTCTTTATTTTTATTGTAATAACTGCAGTATTGAACTAACCAAATATGAGTATTTTTATCATATTAAGCATATTGATTTTGCATGACAAATTAGAAAATACAAATTTTTGTGACAAAGGTATTGGCGCTAAAAAAAACGTTCCGTATATAATATCAAAATGTAAATATTTATTTTAAACATTTAAAGCATGTTAGTGATATATACTTATCTTAAAATTTTTATCTCATTTAAGAAGGAACTAAATATAAATAAAATAAATGTGTCATCATTGTTTCAAAAATTTGACGCAAACAATTTTTGCTATGCCCCGTCATTTTCTATCGCATTGGACAGTACGCATAGACCCTCTCTCTCGCACAATTTCAAACGACGGACGTAATGTGAGCAGTTGTCATTCTGCGTCCCCCTCTATCGCACTGAATAGAATGGGTCTATCTCTCTCTCGCACGCTTCGATTTAAAAATTTTAACCCTTGCAACCCTGACTCTTGAACGGTTTTTTGCAAGCAACCTTATAGTATCGTTTTGCAAAAAAAAGTAAGCTTTATTTTGACATATAATTTATTTGTTTACTCGATCGGTGAAGGTATCACTTTCAATTCACTTATTTAAACTTGGCTACTGTATATAGCCTTGAACAGAAAAAGGTAAGCAACCCTATGTTTGCGTCTTCTATAGGGTTTGCACTTTCAATTAGTTTTAATTTTTTTTGTTTACGAGATCGGTGAAAGTATTTAAAAAATTAAATATTGAATTTTTAATTAAAAATATTCTTGAACAAAATTTAGGCAACTCATCTACGTTACTTTTGTTAACATATTTTATTTCATAAAAATAGTATATTATACACCAAGGTGGTGAAGACTGTTATTATTGACCGAGCACCAAGATTATTTCGCGAGGGGCTTTGCCCCGAGCGGAATAAGGTGCGAGACCTATTAATGTCTTCACCACCTGTGGTGTATATACTATTTTTTCCACTACTAGCCAAATTTAAGGCAAAAATTCAAAATTAAAATTTTTCTTGTAAAAATCAAGTAGCACAGGAATGCAAATTCGCCTTTCCACTAATAAAACAAAAATCAAGTAGTCTGATGCAGATTGACATTTCCACCAATAAAACTTATTTTCAAACAACGTTTGTAATTCAAATAATTTTATCGTGTTAGGTAATTTCAAGCAGCAAATACGTTAAAGACAATCTCCTGGGTATACAAAATTATGTTGCACAAGTTTTTGTTAAACAACTATCCCTGGATTCTCAAAACATTTGAATTTATCCATTATTAACCTAGGTTAATAATAGAAAAAATTATTAACCACTACTAGAGAAATTCAACTTCTCAGTTGGCTAGGAAACGCAATCATTGTCAACTTCATAGCTAGTAGTGGAAAAATACATTTTATTCGGTTACTCGATCGGTGCTCAACGACATCAATAACGGATCCTGTACTATATTATTTATACTCATTTTTTATTTTAAGAGTCTCTTTTCTAGACTTTTCAGCTATCACTGTGGGCCCCCCAAAGTCGTCGAGCCCCGGGCTTTGCCCCGAACTGACACATGATAGTTACGCCACTGCTTCGTTGACTGCCGCTATGGTCAACATGCCATCTAGTTTTCCGAAACACTATTGTTTTTAAATGAACATGGGTTAAACACATTTTTTAGCTCGGTTGCCAAATTTCGAGTGATACCAGCATTCTCGTTCAGATCGTGAAAAAGAATCGGAACGTGAGGTAGACCGTGATCTTCCTCTGCGTTGACTTGAATCACTTCTTCTGCATATATTTTGCACTTGTTTAGAAAGTAACTCAAGTTGTTCTTGCAGTTTACTTACAACTTCTGTGATTTCATTTATTGATTTAGTTGCTGAGTTTGGTGTAGAATTGCCCTGAGAATTTGAACCGATTATTAAGTATCCTAACATATTTAAATCCTTTGGCAATGATATGTGTATCTTTTTTTGTAGTTAACAGTTCAAGTTTAATTGCAATGATGCAATGATAACATGATAGATGATTCTTTTTATTATTGTTGCAATTTTTACTGTCCAGTACGATACCGTTTTTCTTGAAATGTGGACTAACAACAAAAATACTCCGTGTTTTGAAGATACAGTTAGTGAACAGGTTTATGTAGGTTATGTTATCAATGGTTACTAAACGTCGGCTTCACATGAAAAGTGCATAAGTCCGAAAAACCTGTTTACGAGAAATATAACATTTTTCACGTTGCCTGTCAATGCTTTTGCACTTGCGCCTGATTTTATTTTTGCTATTTAAGCGACTTCTAATAATTATTTTCGGAATTTCTCATTTTTATTTTATAGAAAAAGTAATAATTAACCAGATAACGTTAAAATCTAAATTTTTTCACTTTTGGCACTTACCTTTTCATATGAAGCCGACGTAATAGCTGCTTTCGGTTTTCCAACTGTTTTTGAGCTCTAAAAGCTCTATTGCTATAGTTACAATTATTTACAACAATGGATACCATAGAAACCGAGCTTTTCGAGTAAACGGAATTGAAATACCGAACGTGGCTTAAAAATTGTCAAATACTAATAATAATAATAATAATAACAACTACTACCTATAACCTGGAAACCAGGTCCCAGAAGCCATGAAGCTTGTGCGGGAGGGAGGGGCGATTATTATTATTATGCAGGCCCATCGTGCAGCTGAAAACTGCTAAAAACCTTAACCAGATTTGCGGCACCGGGAGTCGACCCGGTCCGCTTGGGTAAGAGTAGACTAGCACGCTAATCGCTAGCAATACACCAATCGTAGCACATATACAGTATCCCGGCCAGTGGAGAGCCGGTACGGGCCGGGTAAAATAAACTAGCGGGCCTCTTCGAGATGGGTTAAATCAAGGGTACTACTTTTTAATGGGTCATTATTTCTGAACTCAACCACCGGCTAGACCCAAAAATTGGCGCAACTTGGAAAGCCCTGCGAGGACTCATTTTAAAGTTTGAAACCTCTACTTTCGAATGCCACCTGGCTCCTATATAAAAAAATAATTCATATCTGACCCCTAAAACAAGGTAAACACATATCCAGTTCAAAAATTTTTTTTTAAAGATTACAAAAATTAGAAAAAAAATTTTATATTTCTTTTAATGGCATCGCATTCTTCGTCAAAGGATACGTAAATTTTGTCCACTGCGTTTTTTTCCTAGAGTGCTTCTATTTCAAGCAACATTGAGAACAATTTTTTCAGAGAACAAATCTTTTTTTTTTATCTGACACTATTTTCGATGAAAAAAATGATAAACTTTCAAAAATGGCAAAGTGTTGTTCGTAATTTTGCTGGAAATTAATGCACTCTAGGAAAAAGACGCAGTGGACAAGATTTATGTATTTTTTAGCGAAGAATGCGATGCCGTTAAAAAAAATTTAATAATATTTCTTTTTCTAATTTTTTCCACTTTTAAAATTTTTTCCTTGAAACTCGATAGATGTTTACCCCGTTTTAGGGGTCAAATATAATTTTTTTATATAGAAGCTATGTGACATTCGAAAGTAGACGCTTCAAGTTTTAAGATGAGCCTCTGTAGGCCTTCCTAAGTTATGCCAATTTTTGGACCTAGCCGGTGGTTGAGTTCAGAAACAATGACCCACGTATATAATGTTTAATTTGAAATATATTATTTACAACTCTACATTAAGTACAGGATGATAATTTAATAAATATGTACAGTCAAAACTGTCTAAAGTGACCACTGACGAGACTAGTAGAAAGTGGTCACCTTGAGCAGGTGGTCAGTTTACAGAAATAATATTCCATTGAAAAATCGATTTTCTTCGAAACGCTGTAGATCGTTTTCCTTCGTTTTTTAATGTTATTCACTGTTGTTTTGCTGACTTTAAAATGCTCAGCAGTTTTTCTTTCACTGTGACTTTCAAAAATTTAATAAGTTCATATTTTTCTTATTATCAGCGATTCCTTCCTGAATTTCAACGTGAATTAATAAAAATAAAATAATATATTCTTAATTATAATAATTAATGTATTAATCAGTGGCGTGCGGTGAGAATTTAGGCTAGGGAAGCAACCACGATTTTAATTATAATACACCTAGGTACAGGCGCGGATTAACGGGGAGGGAATAATCCCCCCCCCCCCCAATTTAGAAATAGGTTTACATAGAATAGAAACAAATAATGTTTGTTTAATTATTATTTATTAAAACAATTATGTTTCCAAAGATTTCCCTCTCAAAATACTTCTCTGGATCCGCCCCTGCTAGGTACAATAAAAAACAGTGTTATAATTATTAAGCTTAAAAGTTTTTCAAATAAGCACTTTTACACTTTATACTTATGGAATTGGTTGACTATCATTCTTTATTTAAAAAAAAACTACTACTACGTATCAATTTTCCGGTTTTAGCAAAATACTGGTACAGGTTTTAATCTTTGTTGTTAAATTTGAAAGATCTGGTTTTGATCTGCCTTTCTTAATAATTTGTAATTTCTCTCCAAAACTGTATGCGAAAAATTCCTTATTAATAATTTACAAACTGAACAAAAAATCGTCCCGCTCGGCTATATCGAAGGTACTCGAACCTTTCACCGAAGCAGTTGAATTTGCAGTCGTGACGATAACGCAATTTTAAATTTGCATACAGGCAAACTAAATAGAACTATTTGTCTTTAAAAAAAATCCAACTTATAAATTAAAATAATAAAATGCGACAAAATACAGTCTCATTCGCAGATTTACATTACTTAAGTAACACTAAATCGAACAAATAACCAAATTATAATAAATAAACATTTGGGAACGAAGCACAATAAAAATAACGACCAAACAATGTTAACAGCATCCTTCTACTATAACATCCCACGCTCGCTGATTCACGCCAAGGTTAAGAGAAGAGCATTTGTAAGCAGTGCTTATATGAAGTGTATGTATCATATTTGAATCGGTATTATCTTTCCGTGCAAATTTAATGAGCCTAATTTAAAATAGTACTCTAAATAATTATACTTTTTGCTGTACAGAGTTGATATTGAGCTTTAATTTGATAAATATTTCAATTTAAATAAACGATAACCATAATTTTACAAAAGTATTTTTGTTAGCATTGTTTTTATTTTTAATAAATTCTCAAAGCAAGCATTGCTTCCATGGACCGCACGCCACTGGTATTAATCGATACAAAAATGTTATGTTATTACGTGATGATCGTGTGGGGCCGGGGCTGGAGCCCTGCTTGCCCCCCCTATCGTCAGATTTTTTACCGACCAACTTTTATTTTCCCGGAAACTATAGATGGAAATACCTACAACGGACTCGCTTAGCTTCCAATCCTAACTCTCCCTAATCGTTGCTTTTGTATTTAAGCTTTATTTTAACTACTCAAATTAAATGTTATTCCATTCCATAGAACATTTAGCAAATAATTGGTTTGGAAGAGTTCAGACTTTAAATTACAATAGGAGATTCTAAAGGTTACCAACAAAGAAAAAGTAGAGCTACATAGTTTTTAACATTTCCGTAACATTTAAATTTTTCATTTTTTTCTTTAACTAATAATAAATAAGCATACAAATGTGAACTTTCTTATCCTTTTCCATTCCTAGTGTGATCTGATATTTTACTAGCATCGTTAATTAACATTAATTAGCGAATTTCATAAGAAATTAAGCATTTCCAGGGAAACACGAAAAAAGATTTTCCGCCGAATATCTTTATTAATTGTTAGCAGTGTAATTGTTCTAAGATTCTTACAAAAAAACTAACTAACTAACTACAAAAAAGAGTACACTGTACAAAATATATGCAAATGAAAAATTCCTTGTAAAAAGGTACGTCTTGTCATCCTCTTCCATCAGTTTTAATTGGTTGCCTTGTGTCAACTACTGAGGTACTAATAACTATAATACCTACCAAAATATGAATGTCAAGGCTGGAGAGTGGGGAAATTAAATATTAAAAGATAACTTAATACTGTCAAAGACTGATGGTCACTATTCTTTCTTGTATTTACAAACCTATTTATTTCTAGTTTTGTTGAAACATATTTACGTTCATTTCCTATTTTCAAATTTTGTGTTTATGCGACATCTACCGAGTAGTAGATGTAATAGAAGTTTATTTCCAAACTATAATTCACGCTACCTACGAATAATCGACACTCATTACAGCAACTGTCATATTGAAAGAAATAAATCAATAAACTTTCAAGCTTGAACATCTGATTAACGTATTTTTAATAAACACAACCTCGTGGGTATTATTTTAAAGTGTTTATTTACTCGATGTTTCATTTTTCGTCTACAGAAATTTTCTTGTGGTTGTATGGATATTGTGGTAATGTAAGTATTGTTTAAGAAAACAAAGGGTGGAGTAATGTAAAACAAGTTTTAGGCATAATAAACACTGTGTGGTGGATGTAATACTTTAAAATGGGAAGTGAAGGATTAGGAGAGTGTTCAAGAAAAACAGATGGTGAAAATAGTGGAGATGATGGTACAGGTATATTATGGATTTAAAACAAAGGAGTGTCTTTAAGGGCATTCTTGGCCATTTTTGTAATGTAGTAAATCGAAAAACTACACTTGCTTGAAGTGTTTGTTTATGTTTCTCCCTGTGGGAAGGTGGTGAATAAACCCATTTGCATGTGTTTCCATTCGTATATCAAGTGTATTTTTTTGGTTTTTGTACTGTAATATGTTTGTGGTCTATTGATTTTTTTAGTACATGTTTTGTTTTTGTGAAAATTAGGATCAAGTGACCGCACCATATTTTCGACACAAAGTTAAAACCATTTTTGTTTGTTTTACTATTGCTTATTTAGGAATAAGGAATTAATTTGTGAAAAAGGATCAAATTGTTGTTTAAGTAGGCAAAAAGTTTGTGAGCCCAAGCGAAGCTGAGGCTGCCAATAAATCAGCTATTCATAGCAACTTTTTAATGTCAAGTCTGTAAAAGTTGTATAACCACACTAATCTGTGTCACTTTTGCTGCCTAGGTAGTAAAAACATACTTTACATTCCTAAAGTAGCACTTTAGTGCTTGTTCACCGTCACTAAAAACAAGCTTTTGCTGCCGGTCGCAAATAAAAATATCTTATTCTCTAACCGTCTTAAAAGTCGGTTGTTTTAATATTCTATTAATTGTTATTAATGTTCACATTTTGTTATTAATATAAAAATGTACGTGTTGCTAGGTTTACGTCAATAAAGTTAGCACCCCCACTTTGTCAAATTTCAAAAATTTTAGTGCAATAATTTTGGACCAATGCAAAGAATTTTGGACCAACCCCTATTCTCATAAATGAAAATTTTAGAGTGGCAATGCTGACTTGATCTCAAGCTAGCACCCCCCACCATATAAATATCAATGGTGAATCAGTTTAAACTAGGCTATAATTTTGGACTAATTAAAGACTATTGATTTGCATATAATACATTTTCGAAATCAAACCCTAAATAAAAAACTACCCTACATGAATAATACCAAGAAATTAAAAATGATGAAAATCAGGGGAAAAACCCCTACCATAATTTTGGATTAATTAAAGACTATTCATTGATGCATAAGCTATTTTTGGAATCATCCCCTAAATTGGTAAATCGTCCCTTGTGAGCAAAACCACGAAATCAAATAACAAACCCTGCAAATAAAACCTATAAGTTCAGGTTGATTTAGGACTTAGGTTGATTGACAGATAACTCATTTTTGAAATCAACCCCTAAATTAATAAAAATTAAAAAACACTATCATAATTTTGGACTAATGCAAAAAGTCTTGGACCAACCCTTATTCATCAGAAAAGAAAATTTTAGAGTCGGGGTGCTGACTTGAGCTCAAGCTAGTATCCCCACCATATAAATATAAATGAGAATTGAATAACCTGAAGTTATAGGTTTTATCAGCATGATTTGTTATTGTTTTACTCACAAGGGACGATTTACCAATTTTAGGGGATTATTTCAAAAATTGGTTATGTGTCAATGAATAGTCCTTAATTAGTTCAAAATTATGATATGTTTTTTCCCTGAATTTAATCATTTTTAATTTTATGGTATTATTCATGTGGGGTAGTTTTCTACGTAGGCGTTGATTTCGAAAATGTATTTTATGCTGATGAATAGTCTTTAAGTAGTCCAAAATTATAGCCTAGTTTAAATTGATTTGTCATTTATATTTATATGGTGAGGGTACTAGCTTGAGCTCAAGTCAGCAACCCCACTCTAAAATCTTCATTTCTAGTGGATAGGGGTTGGTCCAAACTTTTTTGAATTGGTCTAAAATTACTCCATAATTAGTCTAAAATTTAGGGGATGATTTCAAAAACGAGTTATCCACCAATCAATCGCAGTTAATCAATTCTAAAGTTATAGGTATTATCAGCACGGTTTGTTGTTTGATTTCGTGGTTTTGCTCACAAGGGACGATTTACTAATTTAGGGAATGATTCCAAAAATGGGTTTTGCGTCAATGAATAGTCCTTTATTAGTCCAAAATTATGGTAGGATTTTAATAGTTATTTATGTATTAAGGGCATAATGAAGCTTTTATGGCCAGAAGCGTTATTTCTAGCCCAAGGCATTAGCCGAGGGCTAGGAAAAGGCTGTAGGGCCATAAAAGCAAGTTATGCCCGCTATACATACACTATTTTATGCACAGATTAAGTTTTTGTCTTATCTATTATTGTGTAAAAATATAATTAAATGAGTACATAGGTACATCAAGCCGCTGTGCGTATACTTATGTGCTTATACGAAGTACGTTACTATAGTTACTATTCCAAAATATTGAATTTCAACTTATTTTCATTGGTGATAAGTTTACAAATTATATTAAGAACCAATCAAGTTCTACAAAAAAACTTCTGACATTTAATTGACATTTCGTTATTGCCCATCTGACCATAAAGAGGCCCTTTTGCCATAAAAAGACGTTTATGTTTAGATGAGTCTTGCAATAATAGTCTAATTATAATGCATCTGTGCATAAAAATCTTTATCATCTTTAAATCGCGACATTATTCATGAGAAAGGGGATTTTATGAATTTAGGGGTTGATTTCAAAAATGAGTTATCTGTCAATCAGTAGTCCTTAATCAACGTGAAGTTATAGGTTTTATTAACACGTTATTTGATGTCATGGTTTTTATTCACAAGGGACGATTTACCAATTTTAGAGGTTGAATCCAAAAATGGGTTACACGACACTGAATAGTCCCTAATTAGTCCAAAATTATGATATGGTGTTTTCCTGAATTTCATCATTTTTAATTTTGTGGTATTATTCATGTGGGGTAATTTTCTATTTAGGGGTTGATTTCGAAAATGTATTATATGCTAATGAATAGTCTTTAATCAGTGCCGGTCTTAGCCCTCTTGGCGCCCTCGGGCAGAGTCCTTCAGGGCGTCCTCATTAACTTTAAAAAGTTACTGTTATAGAATGATTTTAATGATTTTACTAATTTCGGCGTCTCAAACAGCCTAGCGCCCTTGGGCGGCGCCCGACCTCGCGCCCCCCAAACGCCGGCACTATCTTTAATTAGTCTAAAATTATAGCCTAGTTTAAATTGATTTATCGTTTATATTATGTTTATATCGTTTATATGGTGGGAGTGCTAGCTTGAGCTCAAGTCAGCACCTCCACTTTAAAATCTCCATTTCTGATGAATAGGGGTTTGTCCAAAATTTTTTGAATTGGTCCAAAATTATGGCACTAAAATTTTTGAAATTGGACAAAGTGGGGTTGCTAACTTTATTGACGTGCTTTCACTTTTAATCCAGTAAAAAAAAGTACCTTTAATCCATAGAGGAAAAAGTAAATTGTATTTATGTACAGTGAAAACAAAAAAATGTATCACAGTGATCTTTGAACTACTTTCAATAATTACTACATGATGCAAGCCTACTCAATAATGTATTTTTCTTAATGCAGGTTGTTTCAACAAAATGCCCAATCTTTTTAAAGTTTTAATTGTACTTTTCTTAGTTGGAAAAAAGCAGTGTTGGGCATCAATCAATTAAATTCTTAATCAATTAATCAGTTGATTGAAGATTTAATTGTGACATTTCAATTGCAATTATATTTAATTGCAACTAACCTCTTAATTCCAGACTGCAACTAAATTTAATTGCAATTAAACTTAGTTTCAATTAATCCGTCAATTGCAATTAAGTCACAATTAAAATTGTTACCAATAAATACTATAGTTCAACCAAGAATACAAGAAATGAGTCACCCACGTAATAACCCATTAATATGAACCTGAAGCATGTTCATCTGGCATTTATCACTACAGATCAGTGACGCATCGCACTCTGTACTCATGTTTAGGTTACTTACTCTTCATACAATTGCATAAAAGGGAGTCAGGGACACAACTGAATGTCGCACTACCTTTGCATGTCACACTCACAGTTAATGATATCCATGTGATACCAGATAGCTTTACCCATTTTCAGCACATAATTTGTGATGACTAATTTTTGTATTTTTGGTTGAACTATATTTATGAAATTTGTAATTTAAATAAAAAAATTACTAGGAAGGTCATTCTACTATTTTGTAATAACTGCAGATCGCATTTAACCTTGTCCCAGACTTAAACAAACCCTAATAAATTAAAAAAGCAATTGAAATTGTCTTTATGCATGTATTGTAGTAATATTGAGTGCACAATATAGGGTTGCCAACTGACCTTTTTTCGGAAGGACAGTCCTTTCTAAAAGAGTGTGTCCTTTTTTGATATAGAAAAGAACGGGATTTGTCCTTATTTAAAACAATCAACGAAAAAGATTCAATATTTCAATTAAAATTTAAAATTTTATTTTAATCACTGAAATTAGATTTTGAGAATAAAAATTGTAAATTTCAAATCAACTGCCAACATAGTTTGTGCAAAATGAATCAAATTTGCTATGAGCTGTACTAAGTTATTGCATTATTGCAAAATTTGGTTAAAAGCTCAAAAAAAAATTGAAAACGTATGTGTGTATAGTATAATGTAGTAAACCATCCAATGTCGTTAGTGACCAGGCAATCTCGAAAATTACATAGAAGTAATAAACTTCTACTAACAACTAATGTACAGCATATAATTATTAATTGAACGGCGTTAATTATTAATAAGCTGCAGTTGAAGTTTTACATTATGGGACTGATTGACCATTAAGCCATCTGCTGGGGCGCAGATGTAAGGAGAACCTCTTGAACTATGCCCCTACCACACATTATTTTTGGAGAGGGATAGATTCAGAAAAACTGATTTTATGAAATTTTATAAACAATTTTTTTTATGATTAAAATAATATTTAGAAAAAGGAATAACTTATCTAACACTTATTAGAAGTGTTAGATATTTAGTTTTTGTTATGTATTGTATCTAGTTACCTATTTTCTGTATGTATTTATCCTTAGCAACGTGTTTGTTTATCAATCTTATCTACCTTTGATAATGACATAAAGTGTGGTAACAATATTGTCAGGTTAAGATATTAATAAAACTTGTGAAACTTTAACTAATCTTTGTATTTATATTATATTTCATGATTATGTAATTATTCTTTTTTATAAATATTATAATTTAAAAAAAATATTAAATATTTTATTAAGAAAAAGTTACCCAAACTGGGAATTAACCCAGGGTTTTGTAGTTATAAATCCAGCTTGTCTTCCAGTCGGTCACGATGTTTGTTCGTCTTTTTCTTCTTTAATGAATGTCATTTTCATTTATATCAAAGAATAATTATATAAAAGTATATCTTAATTTTATAGTCATTATTTAAACTATGTATATTTATGTTAAATAAAAATAAAACTAAATGGTTATCCATACCATATTAGTATTTTATTGTAAGTTATTTCCTTTTTTAAACATAACAATTATAAAAGAATTGTTTATTTACATTAAATATTCTATTAAAAAATTACCTGAACCGGGAATAGAAGGGGATTTTAAAATCATAAATCCAGCGCGCCTTTCAGTCAGTCATACTGTCTGTTCATGTCTTTTGCTTCTTTAATGAATGTCACTTATCATCTTTTTTTGTTTGTTTCTTTTTTATTATTAATTACTGTTTGATGATTTTTTTACAAGTACTAATGATAGTGCGTTGACTTATTAATTGATTATAGTGCCTAGTAGAGTGCTCAAGAGAGCCCTTAACGACATTGGCCGGTTTACTACATTGACCTTTAGTTTTCATTTAAATAACAGTGGAAAATCTTTATTATTGTAAATGAATAGAATAAATATCGTTTCTGGAGATTCTTGACTATCCTTTACTTCTTTCAAAAGTTAGCAACCCTATGCACAAATAAACTTTTGTAAACTATTAAAAATGTATTATCTGCACAATCTCTATAAAAATATAAATCATAAAATGCTTTTAATAAGAAATAGCAAAATATATTGCTTGTTGCCTGAAAACGTTATGTCCCAGCTGTAGTTACAAATAAAAAACATCTGAATTCTTAAGGGATGCATTATTATACAACAATATTCCGTTTTTTTAATAAATATCAGGTTAATTGTCATTATCATAATGAAAATCAATTGTTAATTGTAAGGACAATTACAAATAATAATTTTAACTAACAATTAATTGTCAATTGTCGGAGCAACTAACAATTAATTAATTGTTAATTGCCAGAACAATTAACAATTAATTGTAATCATGCAAAATAATAGTATATAATGGGACAAGTGGTTGAAATAAAATCTCAACGTTGAGAGTGGTTTTTTCAACGAGCGATAGCGAGTTGAAAAAAGTAAAAAAAGTAAAGTAACTCGAGACGTTGAAATTTTATCAGCCACGCGTTCCATATACTATTTTTTCTTCGAATTTTTAGTAAATTAATGCACTTTAGAAAAAAATATTACATTTAAGTGACAAAACATGACATTAAAGTGACATTTCTCTTGTCAGCAATTGAATGTCGAACAGTTTGAAATTCAAAATCGCGGTAGTCCGATAATTTCAACCTCTAGAGGTTGAAATGCGATTTCAACCATTGTTATCGATTGCAAAATGAGTGATTTCAATGTCATGAGTAGAAAAAAATATTCACAATTAATTAATTTAATTGTCAATTACAATTAACAATTAAAGTTTTAATTGCTAATTGCCCCCTAAGATTTAATTGTGCCCAACACTGGAAAAAAGTAATACGTGTAATAGGGTAGAACAAAAGTGGCCTTTTTTTAATTTTTTTTCCTTTAGTTTTGTAATAGTGGGGAAAAGTTGCCTTGTAGATTCAAAAAGAAGAAGAAAAAATTTGGTTGCTATCTATACTACAACATGTTGAGGTGCCGCAAAGAGCTTATAGTTTGTAAAAAAATTGAAAAATTATAAACTTTGATAAATTATTTTTTATGGTTTTCTCGGACATATAATATTACAAAAGATAGTTGTAAATACAATTATAAGCATTAGAATTGGAAAAAATTATTAACTACAAATTATAATAATAATAATAAAATATTTTTTAATGTCAAAAAGTTTGTATTTTTTACTAATTTTGAAACTTGCGAATATTTTTGTTGTTACAAATAGTAGTAAATAAGGTTGAAATAAAAGCTCGTCAAATCAATTGCAAAATATTTATTTTGACACATTATTCTGACGTAATTGACAGATTAAACTGGCATGCTCTCACGTGAGCAAATTTTTGCCCTTATATACCCCTCTCTTGCGTGTGACAAGGAAGCCGGGGAAAGTCGATAAGTGGGTCCACTTTACTATTTGGTTGAGTTTCATATTTCTTCTGTATAAATTCTTTGAGAGAGTCGCTGGAAACATGTTTTACCAAGGGGGGGTTTAGTTACGTCATTCTCAGCCCATGATATCATGTCGATGTAATCCTTTGCGTCAAAGTTTATCTTTAGAACTGTAAACTTCCTGACTCCGCCTCTACTTTCTGTCCTAACTTTTAAAACACATCGTAAACCAAGTTCTCTTACAATTTTGCTCTCATTACATAGCATGGACAAAAGGAGATTTTCTGTTGCAGCAAAGTACCCATTTCTTTGAATAACTGGGTCAAGAACGTTCTTGAAATCATCAGAGAGATAGCGTGAATATAGAGAATATATGAGTTAAGCTTAAACAGATATTTGGCACCATAAGTACATGAAGGTTTTAACTTAATGGCGTTTAACCACCTGTGTGGTTAATTGGCAATAAAGTAATCACAGGAAGATTAGCACAGTTTTCCAGCTGATGACCTATTTTGCCTTTAAACTCATTGAGTCCTTTCGTTTTACCATCTAAATGACAAAAAAGATGTCGCAAAGGCAGCTCATTTCCATGGAACAAACAAACTAACCATTGTAAAGGTCTTCCTATTTTATTTTTCATCAAAGAAATCACACCATTTTTATGTCCAGTATTTACAACGGTTCCAAACGACTGACACGTTACACCTGATCAATGCAATAGTTAAACTGTTTTTATATTTCTATTCATATTAAATCGCCTATTTGAAACTTTTTATTGCTTAATCGAGACATGTAAAAATCTTTGAAAAAGTTTCAATTGTGTGCTTTTATAAAACTTTACCACTCTTGTGGCACCTCAAGTCATAATGCAAAAAGGTAAAAACAAATTGTATGTTTTTTTTTATATAAAAACTGCTTTTTTGGCAGTATTTGAAATAAAAAAAATATATTTGAAAACTTCTTAAAAAAACTTGAAAATGTAGTGAAAATTGTAATGTTATGAAACTTTCTTGTCTTTGCGGCACTTCAAAATGTGCTTCAATATTTTTCATATTTTTTTATCTTATCTACACCAAAAGGCAACTTTTCCGAGCGATTACAAATTGAAAATCAAAACTTGGTTTTTTCGTTCCAACCTAACGTGCAATAATAATTGCTGCACAATAAATATTCTACTGTCTGAATGGTTAAATGTCAAAACAAACAATTTGGTAGTGATCTTATAAATTAATGTAAACGCCAACATGAGCAGAATTGAGTTTTTGGTAGTAACGAGTGGAGAATTTGGTGCTGAGTCAATTCCCACTTGGTTCCTAAATAGGAATGGCAAAATTGTTCGTTTATTGATATGATCTGTTATTATGATAAATAGAAATTTAGTTAAATGGGATGAATGACTCGCTATCTTTTGTTTTCAAAGCCTTTCACGTTTTTTGATAAATAATAATAATACAGCACTACGACTACAGACCTTAAAGGACTTTGGCTTTTTTCACTACTACTCTCCATTTCTTCCTATCTGCTGCCACTGTTTCCCAGTTCACCACTTCTAATTCATTTAAATCATGTTCTTCTTCACTCCATCAACTATTTCTATGTATTTCCCTTGTGTTTTTCCTTCCAGATCAGTTTCGTATATATTGTTCACAATTCTTTCATTTGCTAGTCTTGTTAAGTGTCCTAACCATCTTTGTTTGTTTTATTATTCTTATGACTGTAGTGTCATTAAATAATTCTTCAACTTCTCTGTTTGTTCTTCTCCATAACTCTTCTTCTTTTATACCTCCATATATTAATCTCAATATCTTTCTCTCCCAAGCATCTATTTTCTTAATTTCTTGTTGTGTCATGACCCAGCACTCACTCGCATACAACACTACCGATTTTATTATTGTTTTTGTACATTATCACTTTATCCTGTCTAGATAGCACTTTTGAAGTTGACAATTTCTTTAGAGCACCTACACACTTTTGTCTCTGTATTAATCTTCTTTTTATTTCACTGTTAACTTTCCTATCCAATGTTATTTCAGTTCCTAGGTAAGTCACATTTTGTACTAACTCTATTCCCATCACTTTATTTTTGATTTTGATTTGTAGCCCTTCAGATTCATATGTTGTCCCTAATATTAGAAATTGCGATTTCAGCTCATTTATTTCAAGTCCTACTTTTGCTACTTCTTGAATTATTGTAGCTGTGTCTTCTTTAAGTGCATGTCTCTTAGGATTATTAAATCATCGGCAAAGGCCAAGCATTGACTGGGACCTTTTGAGATGTTACCATTTCTGTTTAGATTGCTTTCACGCAGTAGTCTCTCTAATATCAAGTTAAACAAGGTTGTTAACAGCATATCACCATGTTGCAGTTCGCTGAATGTTACAAATCTTCTAGTTTCTTCCCCCCTTATTCTTACCTTGCTCCAAGTTTGCTTAAGTGTCGTTTCTACTAATCTTATTAATTTGTTCGGACACTCAAATTGTTTTAAGCCTCTTTTTATTTCTGTTCTTTTAATCCTGTTGTATGCTTGTCTAAAATTGATGAATAAGGCCTATATCTTCTTGTTTTTCTTCCAACACTTCTCTCAAATTTGCCTTAGGGTAAATATATGATCTATTGTGGATCGGTTTTCACATTGCCATAAGCCACATTGATATTCCCTGAACATTGGATTAGTTGCAGCTTTTATTTTCTGGTCAATTAGTTTCACTAGAACCTTGTAAATTACATTCTGTAGATTAAATGGTCTGTAGTTTTCATATCTGTCTTGTTCTCCTTTTTTATATATGGGTAATATTACAGATTCCTTCCATTCTTCAGGTAAATTCTTCTTTTTTCCAAATATTTGTAATTAGCTTGTCAATTCTTTCTATTAAGTTTGGCCCACTATATTTCAGGAGTTTTTTATCCCATCCCATTTTCTCCTGCTGCTTTATTATTTTTTATTTGTTTTATTACCTTTTGAATTTCTTCTATTGTGGAAATTTCTGTTTCATCTTCCTGCACTATTTCTCTTTTTTCTTCCATTTCCCAATTGACCTCGTCCTTAACCATTTTTTCAAAGTGTTCTATCCACAGTTCATTTATCATTTGTTTGTCTCCAACATTTCTTTCTTCCTTTAGCATCAATATTGGTTGTGATCGCTTCTTTTTCAATTAAACAACTTTGTTTGCTTATTTGCAGCATTTAAACAAGGTTTTAGCCATTTTCAATTGTTTTCGGGGCATTCATAATATAATACATACAGTGCGATTCTAAAGTATGGAATAAATTCGATAAAAGGGAAAGTATTGATTTTTGAAAAAATTCCAAAAACACGTCAATTTTGTTTTTAAAGTCCGCAGTTTTTGACATAATATTCGAATATACAGGGTGATGCGTTTAAGAGTGGTGACGTCATCGGAATCTTCTTAAATATCAACTTTTATTTTTTATCCCATATTCTGACACTTCATCCAGTTATCAACATGATAATGTAATAAGAAGCCAAGCCGAAGCCTGCACATGTACGAGAAGGTCGAAAATCTGGGGTTTTAATTAGTGCCTGGGTACATACAACATACCCAAAAATCAAAACTACGAGATCTTTTGGTGATAATATTTGTGTAATCATTTCAACTTTGAGTTCAATTTTTTTAAGGAATTCATTTTTTTTTCTGTTAGGCACCTTATGGGTGGTTCCTTCATGCCATTTATTTCAGTTGTCCCTTCTCTCCAACTTCCCAGCTAGGAAGACCTAGCTAGACCTCATCCTTGGATAGTATTTACATAAGTACTTGTTCTCCTAAACTTTTCGAGCTCTTCACTCTTGTCTGATGACTCTTGCTCTCTGATCATCACAGACTAATTCAATAGACCCATCTTTCAGATTATTATTAAACAGAGCTTTCAGTTTATTAGTTGTGCTAGTGGTATCTTGTGCACAGCTACATAGTAGCATTGATGCAGATATTTTGCCTTTTTGTGTTGATATATTATATTTTTGTTGACGTATATTCTTAACTTTATTGCATTTTGTTTTTCCTTGGATATTTATTTTTGGTATTTTTTGAAGATGAGTATTGAAGATCATCACTTGTTGAAGTACCTCAGTGAGACATCATCTTGTGAATTGCTTCGAATGGTCTTTTGTCATTTTGTTTCCTCACATCGAATTATTACATCAACATTATTCTCTTTACTACTGCCAGCTCTCACGACTTTCTTTTCAGCCTTCTTTTTCTGAATTTTGTATCAAGTTGTTGATTTTTTTTTCATTCCACACTTTAGGAACAACCACTGTAGAATGAAGTAATTCATACAGTTTAATAACTCAAACTTTTCCATACTGCTTATTGAAATAGAAATACTTGGTACCCAAACTTTTGGACATTGGCTCTCTTTCCTTGCAAATATTTGCACACCAGGGCCCGTATGCTCGAACTCGTAGATATAAGTTTCGCATACGATATTTATTTTTTTATTTATTTAACAGCAGGACACAAAAACAGGCAGAGCCCAAAAACAAGTGTCGCTAAGAAAAATGTACAACATACAATTCACAAACAGTGTAGAACATATATTAATTATATCGTCTTTTAATTTGATTATTAATCAAAACTGACACCAACAGATGCCGAATGCAGAGATAAAAAGTGTGTTCGTAACCTGTTCTTTAGAGCATTTTTAGATATAAAAAAAATATTTGCTGGTATATTATTAGTTGCATATGACATTCGCAAAATAGGCGAGTTTTGAAAAGCATTAGTACGAGCCGTAGGAATAAAGAACGTTGATGTTGACGGAGCGGTCGGGGATAGCAATTTAATCCAAAATGTTGTAATATGTCCGGTGCATCTAAGTTTTGGGTAACTAGGCGCGAAACAAATAGAATATCACTACAAGTTCTACGCTCTTTTAAGCTGAGCAACCCAAAGCTATGACATAGATCCGCGTAACTACTAAAAGTTAAATGAAATTTACGTTGTAAGTAATTAGTGAATTTTGCTGGATACTCTCAATTTGGTTTATGCGGACAGCAGATTGTGGATTCCATATAATACAACCGTAAGATAATCTGCTATGTACATATGTGTAATAGAGAGTAATAACTGTTTTGGTGTTATTAAAATCATATGTTGTACGTTGGATAAATCCCAACATGCGGTATGCTTTTGATGTCATGATATCGATATGTTCATTAAATGACATCCCGGTATCCTGATATGATGTAATCCTTTATTACCTACTAACATTTGATCTGCATCTTATGATGTAGAAATTAGAATAATTAAATTTTAGAAATTGTTTGAATGAGTTTATTAAGAATACGAACCCAGGCACATAAAAATTTCACAGACATTGCTAATATGGACATATATCAAGTTTGGTGCCAATTTGACAAGTTTTTCATTGTTTAGTTTAGTGTCTTATAATAGTGTCAGGTTTCTTTTTGCTTCGTTTGTACAGACGTAGGTTCTTCACTTGTGGCCTTCAGACATGTGATTTGGAAGGTGTTATAGGTACTCAATGAAACCAGTTCTACATTGAAAACACGCTGCTCAGTTTGAGATATACAGAAAATATACAATCCGTTGAAAGTGGCTTTCTTATTCTTCTCATTAAGTTGAACTACTCTTGTGCTTCCTACTCGTTTAAGCAGCTGTCAGTTCATATTGATAGAATTTGTAATAACTCTAAGTATCAAGATCAATTGAAATATCTTGCTAAATGATAAATAACAGCTACCTAAAAGGCTTACTATGAAAACTATCCAATTGATGAGTTGAAGCTCTTCTATTCTAGTTACGCTGTTATACTACTTACAGACGCATATAGTTCACTCATATAGTGGTGAGTTAGCAAGGTTGTAGGTAAGAATTTTTCATATTTCCTTGAGAGAATTATGTTATTGTTTGTAGATAAATTTTGTAGCTCGCCAAGGATATTAATATGATGGGTTTTTGCCACAAATACACATAATCTAACTTTTTCATTGAGTCGCTCTGATCTCAAGAATAGATGAAGATATTAACTTCTGCACCACACTCAGGCTTCCTACCTTTTGCATGGCACATACCTTTAAACTACTAAACTTTAAAAAATAGGTCCTAGAGCAGCTTTTATCTAAACAATTAAATCGAAATCTATCATTAGTTCAAGAGATACAGTGGATAAAAAAGGATAGTTGCTACTTAGAAAGTACCAACTATAAGGAAAGCAGGTTATTTATTGTTAATGGTAAAACACAAAGCTAAAAAGCCGAAATTAAAGGTATAAGAACAGACTAACAAAAACATTTATGCTCAAGTAGCCTATGGTTTTTATGGTACAAAAGTTTTTCAGAAATGAATTTTTCTTTTAATTTCTGTCTGTCAGATTAAGCAACAGAATATTTATAAATAGCCCAAAAGTGATCTTTTAGACATACTCCTTTCTATTGTTGAGAGGCAATTAGTTTATTTCATTGAAATTACAGTAACATCTAATGAGATTTGTTGTAATTCTAGGTTCAGGTGATGCAGAACGTCCTTTAAAGAAGGCTCGTTATGTATGGCAAGTAAAAGGTAACTACCATCTTAAAGACAATTTCAATAATGTTAACAAGGATCAGAATGACCCTGCTGAAGAAAACCCTAATGTGAATGAAACAAGTGGTGAAGAGGATCTGGATAATAATTTAAACAATAATTGTAATAATAATAGTAATAATAACAAGAGGGGAAGATGTTGCATAGAAGCTTTATTAGCTAGATCCGAACGTATGATGGCTAGCGAAGAATCATCAGACGATGAACAGCCTCAAAAAAATATGGATAAATGTATTTCTGATGAAATTCCAATTACATTAGTGAAAGATAATGAAGAAAATCAGGACTTTTATTTAATGAAATGGCAAGCTAAACAAGTGGCAAAAGGATATTTAGATAACACTATAAACAAAGTATTGGAAAGTTGGATGGTAGCTTTGCCTTTTGATGCGAATGATTTTGTGGAAAATTGCGATAATGATGGGCAAGTGGAAGATGAAGGAATTCTTATGGCAATCCAATCTCATGGCTTGCAGTCTGGAAATCAAAGTTGGGGAGAATCTAGCAATGATAGAAATAATATGGATGGCAACGCAGTGTCTTTTATAAGACCTCAAGAACTTGCGGAATCTACTATGGATAACTATCAAAATGTACATAATGAATTACTTAAGAATAAAACATCAGAAACAGATGTAATAAATTATAATGAAGAAAGTTCTGGGTTTGACAATATTGAAATGGGAGATCATACCAATTTTTTGGATGCTGCTGTTTCAGTAGCAATTCAGAAAAAAGGACTTACTTCTCAAAATTATGTATAATTATAGTACCAGGTGATTCCTTTATATAAGACTGGGATGCATATAGTTATAGAAAAGCTTTAATTTGTAACTTTAATTAGTATTTTATTAAGTTAAAGGAGTACATATTTATGTAATGGTTTCAGAGAGAAATCTATAATGGATTTTGCTCATATTTATAATATGTAAATGAATATTATGAGTATTAAGAATTGCACAAAAAATGAGGTTTCTCTTTGAAATTTCTTATAAGTTTTGTATTCATGCTTTTAAAGCCATAGTAATGTTAATATATTTTAATTAGTTAGATTGATCATTTTGCAATTATGTAGAGAATTAATAAAAAAAATAATGTAAATACTTCTGTTTGATGTTAGGAAGATTTTAGTTCCTTGAACCTCCTGTATACTGTGTTGCTAAAACTTGCCTTTGTGTTTGAATTCTCATGTGTAAGCAAAGGAAAAATAGCAATACCTACATCTTGGATACATATTTATCGCATAATAACCTTTTTGTTAGGTAAAAAAATTTAAATCTTTCTTTTGCAGTTTTTCCTTGACTCGCACATCAAAATTTGAAGACAAAATACTATACTTTTGAATCATGTTTCAGAAAAGATCTAAGTCTGCATTTTGCAATTTTGTGTTGCACATTGTAAGATTCAGTCTGTTTTAACCATGATCCACTTTATTAATATCTGCTGATGCATCTGGTATTTTAAAAATGTTCAGTACGTGCTCCCTCAGACCCCTCTGTAGGTGTAAGTGCAACTATTGTTTTTTGTCATTGTAATAAAGTTAATTGAGATTTTCAGTATCACTATTATGTACAGGGTGTATTATCGGTTTTGTAACATAGGGAAATAGCATGTAAAAACACAATTTCTCAAATGGCTCCCCTAATTATTTTGGAGGAAAAGTCACCGTAGCAAAGTTGGTGATCTTATAGAATACTGTTCAAAACACCCCCATTTTAGCATTCTGTGTTAAATAGTTTCCAAGATATAAGCGATTTTCTGGCACAGGAAATTAACATTGTAAATGGGAAACACGCTAATAGCAACTGCCACGTTATATTTAGATCTTAGTTGTAAATGCAAGAATTATTAAGCAGAGTTTTATGGAGCAAAATCACTCATCAGAATGTTACGATTGCTACCGGTGTGGAAGAAATACATGAGAATTCTCTAAGAAATCTATTTTTATAAAATCTTATTAGCCATGACAATAGCTGTCAAATTAATCTCAAGAATCACGGAGAGGTTATGTCATGCTTTTGCATTATAAACATATTTATAAATTTATTCTTGTTTTTGCTTTTTTTATTGTTGTTTAATTTTGTTAGATTACTATAATTGTTAAACAATATAAATTATGTAACCCCATAGTATTAAAATGTTTTTTTTTCTTATATTAGTATCATTCTTATAATATATTTTATTTCATTTCGTATTTCAAACAATTGTTTATATACTACAATTAGTAAAATAAAGTATAACTTGATCTCCGTTGTCAATGACACTGGAGTTCAAGACGTTCTTGATCTGCGTTGTTGTACAATAAATTCGGATGAATTTTAAAAGGTAGAAATTAGGATTGAAATACGAAATAAAATAAAACAACTTATGCAATACGGAGATCAAGCTTCTTCATATCCTCGAAGATGTTATAACGCCTCGGCTGGCGCCTCGGCATTATAATACATCTCGGATTTAAAGTATCGCTTGATCTCTTAATTACATAATATATATTAAATTTATAATACAAAAGCATGACATAACCTCTCAGTGATTCTTGAGATTAATTTGACAATTAATGTCATAGCTAATAAGATTTAAAAAATAAATCCCTTGGAGAATTATTATCTATTTCTTCATACGGTAGCAATTGTAACATTCTGATAAGTGATTTTGTCCCACGAAACTGTGCTTAATAATTCTTGCATTTATTATACTTTATTAGGGATTATGTTTTATCTAGACCAGTGGTGGCGAACCTATGACCCGCGGGTCCGACACTGACCCACGAAGACTTTTTAAATGACCCACGCGTTGATTTTTATAAACTTATTTTTTATATCATAAAAGAGAGAACAGACCGTCAAAAATAATAAAAAAATAGTGTATAAATATCTAATGTCGAATTTATAAAAAAAATATTTCCAAATGGTCGTTGGCTAACTGATTTTCTATCGACGGGGAAGTACCAGCATCTAAGAGTTTAATAATAACTTTATTAGTTTTTTTATCGGGTATAGAACCCCATAAAATAAGTTTATGAGCAATTAAAAATCCCATTTATTATAAACCACCTAAAGCTACTGTGATCAAAGATAAATGTAAAGAATTGAAAAAACATATTAGGCCTTATTTAATCGGAAAAGTCATTACAGAAATTTGTTCTAGGTCATTTGAAAACCCCAAAACCAAATTTTGGTTAAAAAATTTTGACTAATAATTATTTGAAATTTCAGCTCTTCAGCGCTGCATTTTTTAATTTATAAACGAATCAATTCCAAATTTGTATCAAGTATAAAACTCCTTAAAAGAGATTTGCATGTAATTATAAATCCCATTTATTACAAGCCAACAGCCTACTACGATCGAAGATAAATGCAAATAATTGAAGAAACATAATAGACCTTGTTTAATCAGAAAAGTCGTTACGAGATTCCCTTCTGGACCAATTGAAAACCCCAAAACCATATTTTTATTGAAAAATCTTCTACAATAATTATTTTAACTTGATACCCCTGTATTTTTGTTATTTACAATTGAAGCAATTCCAGATTTTTATCAGGTATAGAATCCCCCTTCAAAGATATTTGTGTGTAATTAAAAACACTATTAGAAATCAACACCATACTACAATCAAAAATAAATGCAAAAAATCGAAAAACCTAGCAGGCCTTGATTAATCGTAAAAGTCGTTTAATTTTTAGTCAGGAATTTGTTCTGGACCATCTGAAAACCTTCAACCAGAACTTCGGTTAAAAATTTTGAAAAATAATTATTTGAAATAAATTATTAGAATTGAATTAGAATTATTGTATTTTTTGGGATTTTAACCAAAATTTGGTGTTGGGGGTTGTAGGTGGCCCAGAACAAATTTTCGTGACGACTTTATCGATTAAACAAGGCTTAAGATGTTTTTCGAATTTTTGCATTTATTTTCGATCGTAGTAGGCTGGTGGTTGATAATAAATGGAGTTTTTAATTTCTAACAATTTATTTTAAGGGGTTCTATACCTGATAAAAATTTGAAATTGATTCGATTATAAATAAAAATAATACAGCGGTGTCAAGCTGTGAAGTGAAACACAGTGTATGTATATCAAGTACGTTAATAAGAATTTTTTTATAAAATTATGTACTATGTCAGCGGTTAAAAAAATAAAAACAAACGATACAAGTTCCAGGCCATATCAAACAGAATGGTTTAATAAATCTGGTGTGATGATTGATAAATATGGTCTGTTAACAAATTTTCGGTGTTTCCAAATTATTGGTACCCTTTTTACCCCTCACCCTTCCGCCACGCCACTGACTTAGTGAGTCTTTTACTGTATAAAGAAATAGAAGTTTTTTCCTTTTTTTACTGTGATAATACCGATATTTCAGTACTGAGGGTGGGTTTCTGAAGTAAGGGTTGTTACACAAAAATCGGTGAGCTATCCTATCAATTACACATAAATTGCAGAGTCTTTTACTGTATAAAGTAACAGAAATTTTTTCCTTTTTTCACTGTGATTAAACCGATATTTCAGTATTGAGGGTGGGTTTCTGAAGTAAGGGTTGTTACATGAAAATCGGTGAGCTATCCTATCAATTACACATAAATTGCAGAGTCTTTTACTGTATAAAGAAATAGATTTTTTCCTTTTTTCACTGTGATTATACCGATATTTCAGTATTGAGGGTAGGTTTCTGAAGTAAGGGTTGTTACACAAAAATCAGTGAGTTATTCCATCCGTGGTAAGGGTTGCTGCACGAAAACTTTGGAAGCTACACATAAATTACCTACTCATTATTTAGAGATAAGTACCGAGTCAAAAACTTTCTGTAATAATGTGTTGTTAAGTGGGTGGGTTGTAGCTCACTGTGTCTCATAACCCCCACAATGTTTTTTAAAATACTAATTATTAATTAACCCTTGTTTGTAGAAACTTTTGGTGGCTACACATAAATTACACATAATTTACCAATAAGTCTTGAATAAATAGATTCTTCTAATAGTGCATTGTTAAGTGGGTGGGTTGTGGCTCGCCGGTGAGCTACAACCCCCACGATGTTTTTTTAAATAAATACGTTATTCTTTTGTGTAGAAGGTTTTGGTGGCTACACATTAATTACACATAATTTACAGATACTGCCTGTATAGTTTTTTCTTTGATAATGTGTTTTTGAGTGGGTGGGGGTTGTGGCTCACCGGGGACTCAGAACCCCCACGACGTTTTTTTAAAAATCTAAGTCATTTTTATTACACAAAAATTTTTGAACCTACACATAATTTATACTTAATTCTGATATAGTTTATTTTCGATTTAGTTACTGTGGGGGTTGTAGCTCGACGGACCCCATACAATGAACACATTGATTTATTGACCAAACCAACAATGCTTTTAGTGTTGGAGGCTGTTTTAATAACCTAAAACGTGATTTAAACCAAAAGTGGAATTATTCCTGGATATCTTTGTGCTCTTCCAGTCCTACTAGATTATCGTTTATACTTCCTGAAATACCTAAAAGGTTTTGGCATGATTCATACAATGCACCTAGGAGATACATTTGTAGTATCATTAAAAGATTTGGCCATGCTTGATATCCTACACATCTTTGAAAAATAAATTTAATCAATTCAGACTAACATGATGTGTGTCACGTTAGAAGTGATTTGGACCACATTTTCTTCAATCGTCAAAGATATACGGAATACATTAATAAATTACTAATAACTCTCCGAGATGATTGTCATATCTTCTTTCCGATCAATCTAATGCACCTGCTAGCTCTTTATGACGATAAGAAAGTATATGAAGCAATTATGTCTTTCCATTAAGATGCTGTACTCACTTTGTAGAAATAGCTAGAGTTTGCTACCTTTGTTTCTCCTTGTGGTGTGCTATAACATAAATTGAATCCTGATATGCACCAGGACAAGAAGAGAGTGACCCCGTTTCTATCCTGTTGTTTAGGGTCAATTTACTTAGTTTGTGCTAGGATTAAGGATTACTAGACAATACAAACTTGGCTGCATAACAAAGTCCAACGCCAAAAAAAAAAAATAGTCAAAACACTTATTAAAAATATCCATACATTTTAAATACCAAACAGAATATAATAATAATAATCTTTATTTTGCACATTTACCATTATAAATGGATGCACATGTCACAGCATAACACATCACATATAATTAAAGAATAAAATATATTGCTATAATTATTTATATGATTTATTAGGAAAGCCCCTATGTTCAGGCTACAAATTATTATGATTGATATTGCTAACAATAAATTGATTTATATGAGAATACAAACAAAATATACAACTTTGCTCCGGCTAATTACAAACGTGGTGAAAAACCAAAATCTCCACCACACAACAGAAACAAAAGAATTAAAGAAATAAATCTTGGATGCCATGAACAAATGAAAAATCAATCCTAAGGCAATTAATTAATGCCTTTTATCCAAGGAGTAATATTTCTGGCATCATCATAATCTTAATTACTAAATTTTTTATAAATTAAATAAATAGCTCTTATTTTTAAATTTTTAAATCAAACTAGCAAACCCGGCGAACTCCGTTTCGCCACCAGATGGCTTCGTTTTATGTAACACTTCGTTTGGTGATTAAAAGATGAAGAAAAATTTTTTTTTGTTTTATATTTGAAAAGGAAAAATTTTATTTCATTTCACAACAGTAATGAATTCATTTCGATTACAAAAATGAAGTGTTATTAAGTTGAACTTCTCTAAGTAAATGAAAGTGAATCCAAAGTAAATACTGAATGGAAGCGTTATACGTGTCCGCAAATTATCCGTTTCATTGAAGTGCTCTTTGGTAAACCACATTTTTTGTTTTTTGGTCTGACGTTAACACAAACAAAGCGGATGGTTTCCCAACTCGTGAACACGCAACGTATAACTGCCCATGTGAAAAACAATGATTTTCTAAATTTATCCCGCAAACACTAAGCGATTGGCCTTGCGACTTGTTAATTGTCATTGCGAACGCAAGGCGAACTGGAAATTGCAATCGTTTGAAGTCAAACGGAAGATCAGTCGGAATCATTGGTATTCGAGGAATACATACATTTTCACCTGCGTACTTTCCGTTAATAATGGTTGCCTCAATCAAATTCGGCATAAGTCTTTTTACCGAAAGTCGAGTACCGTTGCAAAGTCACGGTGGATTCAAATTACGCAATATCATAATAACTGTACCAACTTTGAGTTGCAAGTTATGTGGTGGAAATCCTGGTAACTCCAGAGAGTTCAAAAACTCCGTTGGATAATTTACTACATCATCGGGATTTGTTATGGAATCAACGGATTTGTATGTCACCAAATCGCCAGCAATTTTTGATTGAATGGTGAAATTCAGTGCGTGTACATCATTATTCTTTGCGGCAAGAATTGCTCGTTGACTTAACCAAGCATAATTCTGATAATTCTCACTAATGTTTGGGAAAACATTTTCAATAAGAGCTAATTGAGAGTCTACAAATCGGCAAAAGTCGTTGGTAAGAGTAATTAATCCAGATGTCGCATCAACTGGGACTTTTCCATTTCCAACAGCTAACAATTGTTTGGAAAATTGTGCAGCACTTTGATCATTTTGAAGTTGAACTCTCATATTAGTGGTTAGCGATAATGTTTTTACGTTATTCCATAAAGGTGATGCCTTCAGGCAAGCATTCAATTCATCTGCAGGCGTTCCACGGGGAATTACTGGTGAATTACTAACAAAATGATTTTCCCGCTTTTCTGTTGAAATTTTTCCTGAATGTTCTTTGCTATAAACCTCACGGAGCCCGAGACCCTTCCAACGAATGCAAAACCGTGGAAATCGGTTCGTGCGTTCTGGAGTTATAGCGTCAGGAAGGAAAACCCGACTTATTTTTATATAGTAGATTAATCTGACACCCTGAAAGGATACAAGGAGAAAGAAGAAGAAATTAAATTAATATTTGGCGACAGCAATTTGCCAACTGAAATTGTAACAACACAGCAATTCTCTGTTTTCCATGTGGTTTAATGCTAAAATGGTGGAAGCACAACCGCAACTACCTTTCTTTCAAATAAATGGTATTAATACATAAAATGCCATACAATCCAACTGCTTGCTTGAAATATGGTAAGTCCATTTAATGATTAAGTTTTTAAATCCTTTTCCAACATCCAAATTATAATGAAGGTTAAAAGTTCCATTATCCAAATAAAATTTTCGTCTTGTAATTAAATGTTATTCCGCAAATAAATCCACAGCACTGATTGTTATATTAATTAAATGTAATTATTACTAAAATAAATAGTCAAATTCAAAGATCTTCGATGATTATTAAACACTTTGACATTTCAACAAAGTTTAATCTAACATTTTGACGATTGGTCTGTTTACAAAATTATCAAACTCACTACATAACGTTAAATTTTTGCTCTCAACATGTGTGCACTGTTTGAAAGATCTAAAACAGCAGAGAGTTTGTTAATAAATCAGTCGTTCTTTTCATACCCTTTTTGAAACAAACGAGTGCTTTGGTGATATTCTTGGTGGAAAACAAAAGAACTTTAAGAACTAAATACAACATAACCACATTATTGTTTATAACTATTAATTATTCTTTAAACAAATTCAATAAATAGATAGCCAAAAAAATGCCTTTTTAGTAATAGATGACACTTTTATTGACATAAAAAAATAAGGTCACTAGAAAAAGTCAACCAAAACACATTTCTTATTCAACTATCAAATAACTAAATTTAACTTAATTACTTAAAATTACCTAAATACATTTTCCTGTCTTGATAAAATCCAACCTTAATCCTAATTAACATTATTTACATATTTTTAGATATCAAACCCATAAAAATAATAGCTAAATTGCATTGTTTCAGATTGCTATGACAAAACGAAGAAAGTTGCATTATACTTCAATGATATCTTCTACAAAAAGCAATCCCAACATTTACAGTTGTTTTAAAATTGTGCCCAAGAAACTGCTTGACAAAACAGCACCTTGTCTGCTTTAGGTCAAAACTTGCCTCCAAATGGCCTTAACTTTATTTAATTTGTCTAAATAGGTCACGATCGTTAGCTGAACAATGAAGATTTGCCAAGATTGTAAAAAAATCAACTTTAAGGTTTATCCTGTTTTGAGTGCATATTTATTAAATTAAATAACCTTTTCTTCGGATTCATAAAAAAATTTTAAAATTACATATTTTTCTCCTTGAGGTTATGCAACCCATCTAACATCATGTTGGTAAAAAATTAGCTGTGGGGGCATACCTTCTATTGGATGTCAAATATCATGACAATATGTATAATTCATTATAGGCTATCATCTAAATACTCTTGCACAGAATAATAACTTTTACTTAATAAAAGGTTCTTAACAACATTTACTTAATATATGGTCCTCGATAACATTTACTTAATATATGGTGCTTAATAACATTTACTTAATATATGGTCCTCAATAACATTTTCAATTTTAGTTTGATATTTAAGCAAACAAAGTTTTTGAATATGTTTTGGCAACTTCCTATACAGTAGTAGTCCAATATAGAATGTAGATTTCTCGAATTTAATAGTATTAGGTGCAATACTTCTTAGGTTGTTACAGCTCCTAGTATTATAAATGTGGGATTTAGAATTTGTTTCATAAAAGTAAAGGTTTTAATATTTAAAAGACATTTCTATATGTAAATGCTAGGAAAAGGCAATTCTGTACTTAATAAAAGTTTCCTTACATGAAGAATGCCATTCTACGTAAGTTGAATCTAAGCCTGATTTTTTTTAAAGCAATAAAAACCCTACTACTATCTGAGGCGTTTCCCCAAAAGATAACGCTAAATGATAAATGACAATATGCCATGGAAAAATATACACTTATTAGACCTTGTCTATTAAGCGTATCTAGTCTTTAACTGTAGTATGACAAAAAATATACCGTTTAGTTTAGAAGAAGTGTAGAAGAAATCAATGTGTTCATTCCGCGCAAGTAACTCATTAGTCATCAACATGAAGACCTAGAAATTTCGTAGAAGGTATAACTTTAACTTCACTCTGAGCAAGGTCCAGTGGCGTGCGGTGAGAATTTAGGCTAGAGAAGCATCCACGATTTTAATTTTAATATATCTATAGTAGGTACAAGCGCGGATTCACAAGGGGGATGGGGGAAATCCTCCCCCTCCCAAATCTAGAAATAAGTATACATAGAATAGAAACAAATAATGTTTGTTTAATTATCACTTATTAAAATAATTATTTTTCCAAAAATTTCTCCCTCAAAATAATTCTCTGGATACGCCCCTGCTAGGTACAATAAAAAACAAGTGTTATAATTATTTTAAGAAGAACTTTTACGTTTTAGTAGTAGATATTATTTTGCTCTATAATGATTAATCGGATTGGTAATTTTTTAGCACATCTCGTTCTATTGAAGACTAATTAACCCCCACCTAGTAAGATATTTTTAGCATGATTGGTAATCCCCTTACCCCTTTGAATCGTAGAAATTCTGATTGACATGATTGAATCATAAAAACTGCTGTGTCCAAACTTGTTACCATTGCCAACGTTCTTTTGTGACAAAGCATTTTCAAATTTTTATGATTGTTTAGATTTAATCACAATATGCAAAAGAATACGTCTTTTATACTTATGGACTATTATTATTTATTTAAAAAGTAGTAATACTATTTAATATTTATAATGCAACTCGATTTTCCGGTCTTTTTTAGCAAAATACTTGGTGCAGGTTTTAACCTTTGTTGTTAAATTTAAAAGTTCTGGTTTTGGTCTACCTTTCTCAACAATTTGTAATTCCCTCCGAAACTGCAACTACGAAGAAAATTCTTTATTTAATAATAATACTTTACAAATTGAACAACAAAATTGTAGCTATTCCGAATAGCTCGGAAGTACTCGAACCTTCCACCGAAGCAGCTGAATTTGCAGTCATGACGATAAAGCAAGTTTAAATGTTGCATACAGAACAAACTAAATAGAATTATTTGTCTTTAAAAAAATCCCAAATTATATAAATTGAAATAATAAAATGTTCCGAAATACAGTCTCATTCACAGATTTACATTGTTTAAGTAACATTTAACAAACACGAAAAATCGAACAAATAACCAAATTATAATAAACATCTGATCACGGAGCACGCTAATAAAAATAACTCGACCTTATACGATGTTAACTGTAGCCCACTACGCACCCGCGACCCGACCTCTACCGAAAGAAAGAAGTGCAGTAAGCAACGAAATCAGTGCTTATATGAGGGGTATGTAACACTTTTTTATCGGTATTACCTCTCCGCGCAAGTTATGAGCCTAATTTAAAATAGTAGGTAGTACTCTAATTATACCTTTTGCTGTACGGAATTGATATTGAGCTGATTAAACATTATTGTCCTAATGGCATCATTAGGACACGCAAATATAAAAACAATATTTTAACCTAACATGCATCGAGCGTCAGTTATCAAAGTCATATTTGTTTGGAAAGTTTTGGAGCTATATACTAACATAAAATGTGACGTCATTACTTTTCTCCGTTTATTGACCTATCCTAACTGTTATGCTTAATTTTTATAAGTCCTCGCCGGCCACTCTGCTCGCTTCGCCCGCAAGTAGTGGCTCACGCAGGACAGCTTACGTTGGTGTTGTGTTTGTTAATTTGCTTGCCTGTTAATAAATCAATCCTAAAAATAAAGTGTATGGTAAATAAAATAATAACCATGGGGAGAAATGAAACACATCCAATTCACGATTATTAACAATTTTTATACATTCTAATATAGAAAAAATACAGTTTACCATAAAAAAAGCATTTTGCTTCCGGAACCCTTATGGAACCTAAAAAAATCCTGGAACCGGAACCTTAATGTTTAGAAATTAAAATTGGATCCGGAACCGAAACCCTTATTTTGAATTTCTAAGAACCGGAACTGGAACCGGAACCTATATTTGTAAAGGGTTCCAGTTCCTGTGCTACATGAGATGATAAAGTTTTATTTTACTGGTTTATCTTAGCATACCGAAAACGAGGAACAAGAATATGACCATAAGAAATTTGCATTTCAGTCGCTCTGTAGAGGACGCTCGTTTAAAGTCTTTCGGGCGGACTAGCACTCACGCACGACTTTCCAATGTTTCTGGCAATCATGGTTTGGTATCCCTTATGATACAAGAAGTTATTAGAAAAAAGAATCGAGCGGTAAAAAGTATTTCACGTGACCCATCCACTAACGCAGTGCATCAATACATATCAATAATTTCCTATTGCGACTCTCTATCTATTAGCGGAATTCTAAAATAAGTTTCTCAATTTATTTTATTATTTATTTTTGTACTGTTTTGTTAAAGATTAAAGACCATCAGAAAACCTCAATGGCATTGGGGGGGGGGGGGGGGTAACAAGATGGAGCCACCTCTGATTTTTTTTAATAGTCCAGGTCATTTAAAATGTCAAAATCTAAGTATTTTGATTCGGAATTTTTATAAAGTACACCCCCCTGCCCGAGAAAAATTTGTAATACGCTTGCTAGATATTTCTGTTTTATTAATTGGAGAACCAGAAATCAAAGCCTACTAGTCGTAAATCATTTTTCACGTTTTTCTTGAAAATTTTCTTATGTAACAGTATGAATATTTATTAAGGTTGAAAAGAGAACACAATACTCTATCGATTTCAGTAAAAAAATACCTATTATGTAATTTAAAAAAAAGGCCGATGACGTCATCACGCTCACGCCGATTTAGTAAATACAAGACTTCCTGAACCAGAACATAGAGAATTTTATGCCATTTAATACTATATATGGTTTATACCATTTCTAACTGAAAATAAAGTTGCCACAACGTGGGGCGCTTTAAATCAAACAGCCTGTATTTATAAATGAAATAAATAAAGATTAGTAAAAGTTTCACGGTTTCATTAAAATACAACCTGACAATATTGTTTCGACAGCTATGCTGTCATTATCAAAGGTAATATAATTATAAACAAACACGTCGCTAAGGTATAAAATAGGTAACTAGATAAAATAATAATAATAATAATCAGAATTAAATATCTAATACTTCCAGTAACGGAGAATTACTGAGCTCAAGTTGTTCAATCATTAAAGGTACCCTGAATTTGCGTTTGTATATCTCAAAGGCTTCTAAAATGTCTAATTTGCGTTTGTTATTACAAAAATGTAGGAATTTAATATTATTTTGAGGAGTCATTGTGTGATTTTGTTCTAAAAGGTGTTTGGCGTAATTAGATTTTTCAGGATGTTTATTTTTGTAATGACGTACGTGTTCTTTATATCTTATGTCAAAACTTCGAAGTGTTTGCCAATATATACCGAACTACAAAAAGAACAATTTAAACGGTAAATGCCCGATTTCATGATATCATGTCTTTAGCATTAAATAAAATTGAAAAAGTGTTAGTATTGGTTTTAAATGTTATTTTGTAATTGTTGGTTTTTCTTAGTATATGTGCAATTTTTTCTGATATTTTGCCAAAATATGGTATAGATATGTAATTTGTGTCTTCTGTTTGATTGTCAATGGGGTATATTCTTTTGATAGCTAACCTATAATCTTTTTGTTTAATTAAAGTGTCAATTTATAAAGTTAAATCGAGGTCACCACTTGCTGGGGTTTGATAAAGGCTAGAGGAATTGCGAATATCAAAAAGGCGACTAGATAAGATTTCTCAGAAATGGCCACGAGCTAAAATTACAGTTTACGGAAGTTTATTAAAATTATTGTTTTAACCCAAATAACAACTAGGTAGGTTCAAAAATATGCTAATTAAGAATCCTGCAGTAATCATATTTATATAAAAATTATATTAGGGTTGTAAGGGATACCAAGAGATACGCAAAGGAAATATAAAAGGCATTGTTCTGGTTTTCACTTGCGGGCTCGCTTCCGTACCGGGCTCCCGGTTTGATTCTGAGCAATGGAACTCAATTCTGCCTACCTTTGAGGATCAGGGTGATCCTCAATCATCCACTCCAGTGGAGTTTATGTGGCAAGGCAGCAGACGTCGATGATACCTTGAATAGTAAGATTAATTAAAGATAAAGGTCTGTGTAGATTTTTATACTTACATCTTAAGAGATCCTCTTGCTGTAAAGGCTAATATGTATGGCAGAGCCTTGTCCGTGCAAGGATCAGTGCTGTGAATGTAAAGCAGTTTATTTGTATTAGTTTAAGTGTTGGTTTATTGGTTATTTATATTACATAATTGCTGATTAATCAGTATTACGGTTGTAAACGTTTTGGATCCAAACCGTGTTATTATTTATGAGTAACCTGAAAACCATGCCTTTGATATATGTTAGTATTTGATATTAACCAAGTTACTTACCTACCATCACATTTTGAAAAACGGGTGGTCGCGTTTAATAAGTTCAATGATGCCTGCCACCCTTTCGGATACCTACTCAAACATTTTGAATTTAAAGGCTGAAATGTAGGCAACCGAACCCACGTCCATACTTACTGTTATTCACATTCTTTTTTTGTAATTTGTTGTGTTATAAAGATTTGTTTTTACCTTGTTGTTATTCTTTCTGAATTTATTTATATTTAATTAAATACTTATGAACTATTTTTTCTTTTCGATTTTCTTTGAAACCCACGACCCCCACTGACTAATAAGCTAGCAGGCAAGTGACACCTAAAAGATAAGGTTACACTTCCCTTCAAGAAACCGTGCTGAACGTCGTTAAGTATGTTATATTTATTTAAAAACTTAATCATTCTCTTGTAAAAACTTTATTATTTTTGATAGTATACACAATAAAGCAATGAATATGTAATTTTTTATATTAGGAGGCCAATCTTTTTATTTACTGGAATGACTGCTGCAATTTCTAATAAGTCTGGAAATTGGCACAGTTTAAAGTACATGTTAATTACAAAGACCAAAGGATCAATTATAATTGATACATAATTATGTATTCAGATATTTCTTTTAAGATTTTTATGGAAATTTGGTGTATGACAGTACTCTTTTCGTTTTTTAAGCTGTTTATAGTGTTCTTAACTGCATCACCAGCCACATCAAAATAAGTAAAACTATTCGATGTAGCTACTGGTATTTAGAATACATTTTGTAGATAAATTAACCCATAATGCTGATCTTATTGAAATCTTATGACGTTAGAAAAATAATTAACAATAGCTGCTCGAACATCTTCAGATTTTGGTATGACTCCATATTATTTAAATTTAATTCAATTTTCTCTTGATTTTTGTGTTGTCCTAACTTATTATTAAAAATTTTTTTATCCTTATTATAAATTATTATTTAAGAATCCTAAACAGGGACACACATTAGCAACTTAAAGGGAGAATTTGGATATAATTTCCGAGCATGACATGGATGATATTCCACTCACTAATAGTTCGATCATAGTTCGAAGTTTTTTGCAGACTTCTTTCTGAGCAACTTAAAACTGATAATTCTTAATTTAGCAATAAAGATCTTAGTGACATCAGTACATGTGACTTATATAATACAATTATGATCGGGTCAGTATCCTCCGAGGAGATACTTAATATATATTGCGGTGAATTCGCATAAAAGGAAATTTTTGATTTCTTTTGGGACAAACCATATTTATATGCGGTGAATTCGCATATAAGGAAAAATTTGATCTTTTCCCACATTGGCTAGCAAAATAAAAATATATGCGATGAATTTGGCTAATTAAAAATAAAATATTGTTTTTATATTCAATTTCATCAAATACTTTCAAATAACGAATAATTGCTGTTAAATTGTAGATAATTGATTTATAAATAAAATGATTTTTAAAAAGACTGTACTTTGTAAATGCTTTTCAACTTCCCTCTTTTATAAATTCTTATATGATCCAAAAATACTTTTTAATAGTTTTAAATAATGCACTAGTTACATAACAATGTTACGTGAGTTCTTGACTAAATCAAGTTTACGTAATAATAAGTTGGGCGCCAATTAAATAACTTAAAATAACTGAATTAAAATTAATAAGAAAAACTCATCTCAGGGCGAATGTGGATTCCTGTGGTTTTAAAAATATACAAATTGAAATTGAAATCACTTTTAAAATTGAATTCTTAATTAAATTTAATTATAGCTAAATTGTTCAAATCACTTAATTACACCTCACAAATGATAGTCTTTTCTTCAGCAGATACCAATACAGAAGGAAATAACTTCCTACGTTTTATATAGCGATGCTTCTTCCTTTCTACCATATCCTTTCCCAATTCCTATTGGCAGAGTAGGTCACTTTATGTTGTCCCAGTGCTGGTTTCCAATTTCGGTTGACTTCCTTCCTTTTGCATGGATTTCCCACATAACACCATCCACACACTTGATTATTGATTACACACTTTTGGTAATACACTTTTGTCTTAATTAATTGCGGGTACAATTTCCCTTGTTCGAAGAATCTTTGTTTATGTGTTTAAATAAATAAAACACCAGGTTATGGTTTTAACGTAGATTTATTGACTAGTAATAACTTTACTAGTAATTTAATTTAAATGGTGGTTCTTTACACTCTTATACACTTTTACAATTTGTAACTTTTTACACTTTCGCCGTATTCAATTCACCAACCAACTTAACTGTCTATTTAAGACTAGACTATTTAAATTTTTACAATATCATCATCCACGACTTTACTCTGTCGCTTTATATTCAGAAGTGTCTATTTACATTAGTACTATATTTCTTACACGACGTCGCTTTATGTCAGGAAGTGTCCTAAAAATATGATTTTCTAAGCTTATATACTATTTACTATTTACATAATTATATTACACAATTTGACGTTACCTTACCTTCTAATAGAATGACTATAGGGTCATTCCATGCGAAATCGATCACTAAAATGGGTCGATCTCACGGATTTCGATGAAAATCAATTATGAGGTAGTAATCAACTAAAGAACATAACTTTCATTCATCAATTTGCTATATTACGCAGAACTTCGGAAATATTCAACCTAAAAAAATTGTCAACACTGCTAGCACGTCTTTAAAGAAATATAAATATCTCGAAAAGTATTTATCCTAGAACAAACATTTTTTTATAAATTACTCACAAGAAGACGGGCTTTTTGGACGGCCTAATAATTTTTTGCTACCAAACGTATTTCTATTTTTTTCTTAACGAAATATTCTAAAATTGCAAAACAATCGGTGTGGTCACATTTTTAAAAATCTGAAAAAAACTGTACAGATTCTTTGAACATTTCTGTATTTAAATGCAAAATGGCAAGCTGGACATTTTAATAGTTTTTGCAGGAGAAATTTTTAAGGAGCGCATTGCAAACAGTTGGTGCACCATAGCCCACGACCGGCCGGCGCAATCCTATCACTACCTTTTAGTTAGTAATAACATGGTCCCTATAATAATAGCGATATGTCTTACCTAGTGTACACAAGATAAATGCATTTATGTGGATATGATTATATTGATTAGTTAATTACTTGTGTATTTCATTCGGCTTCGTATTATAAATTCCAACTGTTCCGTTAAAAGGGTACCTATAGTAAATTAATGTTTATGATCTCATAAACTCTTAAAATGTTTATGATGAAGTACTGAAGTTTTATTGGTAGCATGGTATAAAAATTGATATGTCCTGTCTCGGTCCTCTTTTACTACAATAGCATTTAAAACCTATTTGAACAATAGGCACAATAAAACATTTACCTATTTCTACAAATGAGTTTGACGAAGAGTGTTTTTCAACATTCAAACTATGTTATAACGGTACATATACGAGGGTAGATTGAAAAGTTTCCGGAATGGGCAAGAAAACGCAGTAATTGAACAGGTTTTTGTTTTTATTTTTCAACATAATATCCTTGCAGGGCGATACACTTTTCCCAGCGGTGCTCCAACTTTTTTAAGCCTTCAGAAAAATATGATTTCGGGAACTCTGCAAAATAAGCTTTAGTGGCGGCGATGACCTCCTCATTTGACGTAAAGCGCTTGCCTCCGAGCCAAGTCTTCATGTTTGTGAACAAAAAGAAGTCGCACGGGGCCAGGTCTGGAGAGTACGGGGGATGCGGCACCACCTCGTAGCCCAATTCAACCAATTTAGCATTGGCGATTCGGGATGAATGGGCCGGCGCGTTGTCGTGGTGGAAGAGCACTTTTTTTCGCTGCAAATGAGGCCGTTTCTCCTTCAAAATGCCGTTGAATTGATCCAATAAATCGCTGTAGTATTGTCCCGTGATAGTTCTTCCCTTCTGCAAAAAGTCGATGTGTATCACACCTTGCGAATCCCAAAAAACGGTGGCCATGACCTTTCCAGCAGATGGGACAGTCTTTGCCTTCTTCGGAGCAGATTCGCCTGGAGAAATCCACTGTTTCGACTGCTGCTTGGTTTCTGGTGTGTAGTGGTGGATCCATGTTTCGTCCACGGTCACGAATCGGCGAAAAAAATCCGTTGGATTACGATTTAACAAGGCCAAACACTCTTTCGAAGTGGTCACACGATTTCGCTTGTTGTCCATAGTCAGCAAACGCGGCACCCATCGCGCCGAGAGCTTCCTCATGCCCAAATGTTCGTGCACGATATTTTGCACACGTTCATATGAGATGCCCGTGGTCTCTACTATTTCGCGCAACTTCACTCGTCGATCGGCTAACACGAGATCATGGACTTTATCGACCATTTCTTCATTTGTGGCCGTTTTTGGACGTCCACTGCGTGGTTCATCCTTGGTGCTCGTACGGCCACGTTTGAACTCGCTCACCCAGAAACTAATAGTCGAAAATGAAGGTGTGGATGTGCCATGAACTTTCTGCAAAATATCTCGTATCTCCGTCGCCGTTTTCCCGTCCATCCAGAAATGTTTGATGACTGCACGAAATTCGTTTTTATCCATTTTTGCAAAAGTGCCTGAATTGCTTCACAAGATATCCTAGTAAACATAAACGGAACGACGCACGTGTCTGAAAATTTGACAGCTTTCCTAAAATAGGTTAGCCTTGACAACCATCATAACAATTTCACGATACGCGCGCCATCTCTTGCCCATTCCGGAAACTTTTCAATCTACCCTCGTAGCTTTGGATCTCGAGTCATAAATATTCGACAGGCAATTTTAGAAAAAAGGACGGTAACGGCATTGACACAGAGTACAATTAGTCTTTTATTCTATCTTTTATTGGTTTTATACTATTTACTTCCTTTTACCGACAACTAAATATAAACTTGGTTTTTAGAAAACAGCAGCAGTTGATAACGTGTTGTTGTTCTGTGAACTTCATGAAGTTACATATCACGAGTTTTCAATAATGCCAAAATTGTATTGTTGTAACCCCCATAAGAAGCGAGGTCATAATCGCGTAACAAAAAATGTGAGAAAAGTCCCTGGACAGTTACGTGCGTTGTGTGAAGACATTAACTTAGTTTTAGGAGAATATATATGTTCTAGTTGTCGACTAAATCTATGTCGACTTAAGAATATAGCTACAACAGGCGAAAGGGAGTTAGAAAATGTTGATGTTAGCACATCAAGAGGATCTGAAATTGATATTCCAGGATCATCATCGTCATCATCAAATGAAAATAAAGGATCTTCCACATCAACTACTTCCGCTGTATTTGTTGACCAAGAAACTGAGAGGCAAACGATTATAACAGCTGTTAATAAGGTGCTTCCAATAATCAAAGAGTCGCCAATAAAGGAAGATTTTAGCAGAGATCCAAACAAGCGTCAGAAGATTGATAAAATCCAGAAAGCGCTAAAGAGAAAGCTATTCGAAGATAGTAGTGATAGTTCGGAGGAAGAAGAAACGGTCGGCGGTACTATCATAAAAGACCTAAAGGAGAAGTTCGTGTCCGTGGCAGATTCCAGTGAAAAAGTTCGAATTCTCACAGTACTTCCAGAGAGTTGGTCAATAAGAAAAATAATAAAAGAATTCGGAACAACTTTTTATATGGCACGTAAGGCTAAAAATCTACGTAAAGTAAAAGGATTACTTTCTTCTCCCAATTTGAAACCTGGTCAGACTTTATCAGCAGCTACAGCAACCCGTGTAGTTGATTTTTACAAAGATGATAGCATAAGCCGAATGATGCCTGGAGCAAAAGATTTTGTCTCAGTTAAGCAGGAAAATCGTCGGATACACGTACAGAAGCGATTGGTTTTGTGCAATTTAAAAGAAACGTATGAGGCTTTCAAAGAAAAATATCCCCTGGAAAAAGTAGGATTTTCTAAATTTGCGTCTTTGCGGCCAAAAGAATGCGTGTTAGCAGGATCCAGTGGTACTCATTCCGTGTGTGTATGTGTCATACACCAAAATCCCAAATTAATGTTAATGGCAGCAAAACTAGGCGAACTTGAAACGGATACAGTCGCCTTTCCTACAACTTATAAGGGAATACTAGCGATGGTAATGTGCCAACCACCTTCCACGTCTTGTCATTTACAAAACTGCAGTCTGTGTCCTGGATTTGAAGACATACAATTACGTATGGAAAAATTATTCGATGAACATTTTATAACTCAAATCGAATATAAAGAGTGGACACAAACGGATAGGTGTACCTTGCGAACATCCATTTGTACACCCGATGAATATGTTGATAGATTATTACAACAGTTGCGGCAGCTTCAAACGCATGATTTTATTGCCAGAACGCAAAGCGACTTTCTGACAGAAAGAAAAGAAAATCTTGGTATTGATGAATTAGTAGTAATCGCAGATTTTTCCGAAAACTATTCTTTCGTAATTGAGGATGAAGTACAAAGCTATCACTGGACTAACACACAAGCGACTATTCACCCTTTTACTATATACCATCGCAGTAATAATGACACCAAAAATGAAAATTTTGTGATAATTTCCGACTGCCTTACGCATGACACAAGTGCTGTTCATCTTTTTCAATGTCGGCTAACTTCATTCGTAAAAACAAAATTTGAAAATAGAATTGAAAAGATGTTTTACTTTTCGGATGGAGCTGCTTCCCAGTACAAAAATAAGTACAATTTTGCAAATTTAGTTTATCACCAAAGAGATTTTGGAATACAAGGTGAATGGCACTTTTTTGCTACTTCCCATGGAAAGGGCCCATGTGATGGACTTGGGGGTACAATCAAACGATTAGCCAAGCATGCGAGCCTGCAAAGACCACATACTGATCAAATTACAGATCCTTTACAATTATTCCAATGGGCTAATGAGAATATAAAAAACCTTAATATAGAATACTGCACCAAAGAAGAGCACGCAAATCATACTGTCGAACTAGCAAATAGATTTCAATTAGCTGTACCCGTAAAAGGTACACGAAAGTTTCATGGATTTTTACCTCAATCTCAGACAGAGCTTATAGCCAAAACGTTTTCTTCCTCAGAGGAAAGCTCCGTTGTTCAGGTAATTCGTGCAATTCTTTAAATTCATCTTTCCTATCCTCGACTTTCTATTTTTCCCATTTTTCCTTTATCCTCTTTCCTAAACCTTTCCTGACGGAAGGCGATTCGCCACCTTCTCGTGGTTTCCGTCGAGCAATATCATTTAAGACGTGTTATTGGCCAAGAGTGAATCAGTATACATTTTTGTTTACAAACCTTATTAGTGATGTTTACTAGATCAAGCTGTTACTATTTTTTTCTCCGTCCAACCAGAAAATGAGTTGTTTTTAATATTAAATTTAAAAACAGTTTACACTTAGTCCGGAAAAGCTGCACCGATAAACGCTTTTTCCGAGTTCTATTGTAGGTTCTGATGTTTAATAAAACTTAAATTAAATAAGCTATTGCATTATAATATTTTAGGATCTTTATTTATGTAACACACCCGAAGAAACCGATTTAAATACTAATTAAATTAGTAATTAACTAATCAGTATAATCATATCCACATAGATGCATTTATCTTATGTACACTAGTTAAGACAGATCGCTATTATTATATGAATCGTATTATTACTAACTAAAAGGTAGCGATAGGATTGCACCGGCCGGCCGTGGGTTATGGTGCACCAACTGCTTGCAATGCGCTCCTTAAAAATTTCTCCTGCAAAAACTATTAAAATGTCCAGCTTGCCATTTTGCATTTAAATACAGAAATGTTCAAAGAATCTGTACAATTTTTTTCAGATTTTTAAAAATGTGACCACACCGATTGTTTTGCAATTTTAGAATATTTCGTTAAGAAAAAAATAGAAATACGTTTGGTAGCAAAAAATTATTAGGCCGTCCAAAAAGCCCGTCTTCTTGTGAGTAATTTATAAAAAAAATGTTTGTTCTAGGATAAATACCTTTCGAGATATTTATATTTCTTTAAAGACGTGCAAGCAGTGTTGACAATTTTTTTAGGTTGAATATTTCCGAAGTTCTGCGTAATATAGCAAATTGATGAATGAAAGTTATGTTCTTTAGTTGATTACTACCTCATAATTGATTTTCATCGAAATCCGTGAGATCGACCCATTTTAGTGATCGATTTCGCATGGAATGACCCTATACTATTTACAAACATAATAGCAGATTAAAACATAGTTTGTCACAGTGACACATCTATTATACAACACTTTTACGCAATAATAACGATCTATTTACATAAACAAAAACCTTAAAAGAATCACATAACCCGTCGATATTAATCATTTGAAATTAATCATCACTGAATTACTTAATAACAATAACTTGCGCACAACTGGATGTTACGTATCCTTAAGAAATTGGTGAATAAACCGTTTGATAATAAATAAAGAAATATGAATTATTTAACCTTATTAAAAAGTATACACATTGATTGTATAATCATTGACACACCAGTAACTAACTTAAAATTATTTTAACTGGAAAAGTTGATAAAATATTTCTAAAGTGTTAGTTTTTAACAAAGATTTTAAAATTTTACAAAAATTTCCAAAATTTTGACACTAAAATCCGCAGCAATATGTACTGCCTATGCATAATAAGGGTTCCAGATCTGATATGACTAATTACCGCCCAATAGAACTTCTTAGTGATTTCTTTCCAATTTTTGAATTAATTATTAACAATAAGATTCTCAACTAATCCAATCTCCCTCAAGACACGATTTTGTAAATAAAAAATCTGCTGTTACTAATAAAGTCCTTTTTCAGTTTGTTGGTCAAGTATTGCAATAATCAGTATCAGATTGATGTAGTATTTACTGATTTTTCTAAAATCTTGGTACTATTGTTCATTCATTATTATTACTTAAGCTTGCTTATTTAGGATCTTTGAACAAATTTCTTGAGCTTTTCGAGTCTTACCTCTCTCACAGAGTTACTATGTAACCTGTAATGACTATACGTTTAAACTCTGCAGTACGTTTTGTAGTTCTACAGGAAAGCATTTTAAGTGCTTTGTTCTTTTTATCAATGTCGTACTTCCTTATGTCTCTAGATAGGATGTTTGTTGACGACTTTAAAATATTTCGCAGAATAGATTCTTTTGATAATTGTCATATGGGGATTTAAGTTGTATTTATAACTGTCCAATAAAAAATAAATTATTTTTTTATTATCAAAAATGTTATTGTATGACAATATTGCACAAACAATACTTTCAAGTGTGGTTACTCCATGGGAGAGGTGAACTTTCAGACTTGGGAGATTTACTAACTTAAGTCCCAGAAGATAATTGTGACTTTGAAGAGTTCAATTCTAGAATCAAATTTAACCTGCGACTCGACCTTTGAGCTGTGTCTAATGTCAAGTCCAGATTTTATTTATCCTTTAACATTTATAATGTATATTGATAGTAAAAGTAGAGGTAATAGACCACGGAAGGTTTAATTCTGAAATCAGATTTGACCAGCGACTTAACCTGTGATACAGGTCAAAGATCAAGTTCAGATATCGTCCCTTAGCATGTATATTGATACTCAAATGCTGAGTTCAAATTCGTACTCCGATATGATAACGAGTATATAATGCCTTTCTATCGCGGCTTTCCTTAGTGATAAGCTAGCCTAATCTTCACGAACTCCTGAAAGGAATACGTAATACGAGTATCTGGATTCAATATGGCCGTTTTTCGGAATTATTAAATTTCGACTAGGTACAGTGCAAGTTGGATGGAGGTGGGAGTAGGGAGTAAGTCGAAGGAGGTATTATGCCGAGAGAGGATGTTAGTTAAGCAAGAGGGAGTTAGTAGCCAAAGTGGGTAAGTAGGGGTGGGTTCTAAGTGGAGGATGGATGAGTAAGTAAGTCAGGGGGGTAAGTCGGTGGTGTTTATTAAATAAAGCGTCCAGAAATTGGGGTCCAGGAAAAGGGGCGGTGGTGTATGTTTCTATATTAGGAACTGTTTTAAAAAATATTCTCTTATCAAATCTAGGACTAATATCGAACAAATTTGGATTATTCTGAAATTTAATAAAGTTAGTATCGCTATTGGAACTGTTTATAGATCACAAAAATTTAATTATAAATTATTTTGTGATGAACTTGAGAGTCATGTACTTATTTACTATCATTAAGTGATTATGTTATCTGCTTGGGAGATCTGAATATTAACTTATTTGCTAAACAGGAACCAAGTACAAAATACTTATGTACCATGCTAGATTTGATAGGAATGAAGCAAATTATAAATGAGGCTACTCCTGTGGACAATAACAGGGGAACTCTCTTGGACCTTGTGTTAACTTCTGATGCTGATATAGTGATAGATAGTGGAATTGATAATGTTAAATTTTCGGATCACGATACAATTTATTGTTGTCTAAAAGTATCAAAACTTAATGATAATCCTTCATTCAAAACTTTCAGGTCTTTTAAAAATTTTAATCATGATACTTTTTTACAAGAATTACAGATAATACCATGGCAACAAATATTCCACATTAATAATATTGATGAAAAAATTTATGTTTTAAATACGTCTATTCTATCTGTTCTCAGCAAGCATGCACCCATCATATCGGTTAAAATATCTAGAAAAAAATCACCCTGGATTACGGACAATATTTAATTGTTAATGAAATTAAGAGATAAAGTTTATGCCAAATTTAAGATTTCAAAATCAAATATTCATTGGGAAGATTATAAAACATTAAGGAATTTAACAGATAAATCTATCAAGAACGAAAAACGAGCATTTATTGAACATAAACTAAATAATGCTACAGCTAGCCAGCAATGGAAATTTTTAAAATCCCTAAATATTGTACCAAATAAAACCACTGAGATTCCTTTAGACCTTCAGAATCCAAATGAAATTAATATTTTTTTCATTGACCGTATTCCAGAGGCTGATTGTGAAGTAAATGACTCTGTGCGATATTATAAAAATAATAAGGCTAAAGATAATATCCTTCCATTTACATTTAAAACTGTTGATGTGAATGACATTATAAAAACTATTAATCGAATTAAAACTAATGCAGCTGGAGTAGACAATTTAAATATTTAAATTATTAAAAGTTTTTACCCTCTTATATTGCCGTACTTAACTCACATCATCAATCTTTATTTGCTATCATCTTATTTTCCTACAGTTTGAAAAGGGCTATAGTTACCCCCGTTCCTAAAATAACTAACCCTTCTGAATATAAGCATCTTCGTTCGATTAGCATTTTATCAGTGTTGTCGAAAATTTTTGAAATGGTTATACATAATCAATTACGTGACCATATGCAACACTATGATTTATTATCTGACTGTCAGTCTGGTTTTCAGACTGGACATAGTTGCACAACTGCTCTCCTCAAAGTAACTGATGATCTGATAACCGCTAGTGATGCCAACAAGATGTCGATATTAGTACTACTGAATTTCAGCAAAGCCTTCGATACTATTATTCATAAAATATTATTAGCAACCCTGGCTTGCATCGGGCTTTCTGAAAGTGCCATTGAATTATTTCATAGTTACTTAAGTTGTAGAGAGCAGTGTGTCAAGTTGTCTAATGAGTTATCAGATTGCAGATCGGTTACGAAAGGTGTCCCGCAGGGTTCAATTCTGGGCCCCCTGTTATTTACCATATATACTTCAAAACTGTCTCAAGTTGTGCAGACGTGCAACATCCATATGTATGCTGATGATACACAACTGTTCTATTCCTTTGATGTTGAGGAGTGTCAGCAAGCAGTGTCCACGATTAACAACGATTTAAATCAAATCTCAAAGTTTTCTAAACAGCATGCACTACAGTAATCCACCTAAATCAGTTATTTTACTTCTTGGGAATAATAGAAACATTGAAAGAATTAAACCTTATACAAATATTTTAATAGATAACCTTAAATTGCCTTGGAGAGGTAAAAACCCTAGGGTTAATAATCCATAACAACTTTCGTTACGAAACTCAAATATCACATTATGTTAAACGCGCCTATGCAGCAATTAAAATGATTTATCCTCATCGGCATTCCTTAACTACTAAAATTAAATTAAGATCGTGTGAATCTTTGGTTCTTTCCCAATTTGCGTATTGTAATCAAATTTATGCTTTTTCAATTAGGAGCGATACAGCTCGCTGCACAAAGAGTTCAAAATTCTAGCTTAAGATTAGTATATGGAATAAGAAAATTTGATCATATATCCCATAAGCTAAATGATGCTAATTGGTTAAATATGCATAATAGAAGTCTGTTACAGCCTGCCTGCTTATTTCATAAAATCATCTTATATAAATATCCTAGATATTTATATCAAAAGATTTGTTTCCGCGAAGACGTACATAATCTATCTTTAAGATATAGAAAATTAATTACACCACCTGCTCATCGTACTGCCTTCTTTGAGAGAAGCTTTACTTATCAAGTATCAAAAATTTATAATAACGTTTCTTACTCCCTTAAAGCGCTCTCCCCTCATTTATTAAAAAAAAATTAAAAATCTGTTATTTGTTAATCAAGGCACATGACCTCTAATACAATTTAGATAATGCTCTGTTGGCCTCTCTTTTCATTTATCCGATCTTTTGCTAAGCTACTGTATTTAATTCCTATTTGTACTTATTTTCATCTTCATTTTGATTTTCATTCTTATAATTATTATAATTATTATATCATATATTATATTATATTCTTATTTGATATAATTCAATAATTCTTATTTGATTTCATTATTCTTTAACATATCACTTAATTAGTTTTCAATAGGCATTTTTTACTACCTTTATAAACTCCTTGCAGTCAAGTGGATGGTGGTAGAACAAGGCAGTTTTAGCTGAATTGAACCATCTTCTTGTGATTCCCATCTACCATAGAGTACTTTGCATTTTTTTCTTTTTATAATATCACATTTTTACTTACTTCTTTAATATTATATATGTATACAAATACTTACTTTAATTTATATTAAGTTAATTTAATTGTTTATTAATTTTGAACCTTTTTATATTTTTGCATTCTTGTTGTGGAATTCTGGGAATAAACACTATTATTATTATTATTATTATATGAGTCTAAAAGTGTCAACTTTCTTTTCGATTCAGTCCTTAATTAGTCACACAAGAGATTTATGAGATTTAACCGGATCAATCAGATCACTATTTATATCTTTTCTTTTTTAATACCAATAACAATGACAGCAATAGTAACCTAACTCGATGTAATACTCGTAAACGCCTGCTGTCACTACTGATTATTATCTTTTAGGAAATGACAAAATCATTTTCTCCACTCGTATAGTATTTAATTGTTTTCTCACTGTTGCTTGTTGCTATGAAAATGATCAAGCAATTTTTTTAGCACAATAATTTTCGTTTAGTTGTTTTTCATTTCAACTAATGGTAAATAAACAATTCTATTTTCTAATAGTTTAACTGTTCTATGATAACGCAGAAGAAATAGTATTTACGACTGGACATGAAACCCGTTTTTTTGGAAAAAAAATCGGATGTTTCATCTCTAGTAAAATATACTATTTTTACTAATTCACTTATTTTATTGTTTAGAAAAATTAATACTTTATGTATAGTAAAATCTGTTGTTGTTTTTATTACAATGTATCTACCAACTATATTATTTTATACTTAACACGTCTTCTTGGATTTAAATGTAATTTCAATACTGCAAAATCGACTTCCGCTATAGTTGAATGTAGCTGCCACTTTTTGCAATTTTGGGATTTGTTAGTTTTCGAAGATTAAAATACACCAGATGAGATATTACATAGTCATCAAACGCTTGGGAACAACTGATTCGTGTGGCAAAATTGTTTTTAAGATTTTAGTTTCATAATTCTCAGAAAAAACCTTTTTATTGAAACGTTACTTTTTTAACATAAAAAAATGTTTGATACTTACGAGGGTGGTCCCAGAAGTACCCGACCCAACAAAGAAGACACAACAATTTTGGAAAAAGATTTATTTATTTTTCAACGTAATCTGCTTTCAGCTCTATACACTTTTCCCAGCGGTGTTCAAAAAGTTCGATACCCTTTTTATAATAAGAACTATCTTGCTCCTCAAAATAGCCATTAACTGCTGACATCACTTCTTCATCGTTGGAAAATTTTTGACCACTGACCCATTGTTTCAAGTTTGGGAACAGATTATAATCCGAGGGGGCTAAATCTGGCGAATATGGTGCATGAGGTAGCAATTCAAACTTTAATTGATTAATTTTGGCCATTGCAATAACGGATTTGTGAGCTGGCGCGTTGTCGTGATGAAACGACACTTTCTTTTTAGCCAAATGCGGCCGTTTTTGCTTGATTTCTTCGCTCAAACGTTGCAATAAGTTTGCATAATACTGGCCGTTGATAGTTTTTCCTTTTTCGAGATAGTCAATAAAAATTATTCCACGCGCATCCCAAAAAATCGACGCCATAACCTTGCCTGCAGATGAAACGGTCTTCGCCTTCTTTGCAGCCGGTTCTCCCTTTTGAGTCCATTGTTTCGATTGTTCTTTTGTCTCGGGCGTGAAATGATGGACCCATGTTTCATCCATTGTTACGAAACGGCGCAAAAATTCTGCTTTGTTGCTGTGAAACTTCGCTAAACACTCAATTGAAACATTTTCACGACACTGTTTTTGCTCGAGTGTGAGCAAACGCGGCACCCATCTTGCACACAGCTTTCTCATGTCCAAATTTTCAGATAATATGCGATGTACCGCACTTTTTGAAATGCCCGTAATGTCTGCTAGCTCGCGTACTTTCAGTCGACGATCATCAAGTACCGCTTTGTAGATTTTCTTCACCATTTCTGGAGTCGTCACCTCATTTGGTCGACCACTGCGATGCTCGTCTTGGCAGCTCGTACGGCCTCGTTTAAACTCAGCTACCCAAAATTTAACTGTTGTAAACGAAGGAGCAGACTCACCCAGAGTAGAATCCAGTTCAGCTTTTATATTGGTTGGGCTGAGGCCTTTCAAATAAAAGTATTGTATCACATAACGATGACCAATTTTCTCCATTTTCACAAATTCACTGACAACGTTCACTATTGATGGCTGCCAAACAGATACTGAACAACGTGGCGTTTTCAAACTTGAACATAAGCTTTATAGACTGCGTACTTTTCAATACAGTGATATTTTCAAACTACCGCCACCTCTTGGTCAGGTCGGGTACTTCTGGGACCACCCTCGTACTATAATTGCTCATAATACGATACTTACTGAACTAAATGCTCCGGCTGTTGAGATCTCTTAGTATGTAAATTTAAATACAGGTGTGGGCGTTAACCCCAAATACTTCCGATTAATTAATGGAATCAAGAACAAAGCAAAAAAACATGTTGAGCGTCACCAAATTGATAACAGAATCTAGGAATCTCAATTTGGAAAGATTCCTCATTTAAAATTAACGTTAGACTAATCAAACACGTATCAATCGATACTACTGAATTTTAATAAAAGAAAAACCACCAGCAATTTGTTGAGCCAAACTATATCATACGATAATTAATTTGAAATCTGTATATTAAAAACATTTAAAAAAACTTAAATATAAAAAAATGAAAACAAAACTATCATAATCAAAAAGTTATTATACTAAAAGTTAATTAAATTTCGGGATCCCAAATAGACTTTTTAAAGAACTTAATAAAAAAAATCAATACCTTACAACATTTTCAATAATCCAACAAGGTTCAAGATTCCTTACACAAACGGAATACATCAATCACAGTACACTAAACACAATATTGACATACACTTAATTCTCACAACTAAAATGCTTACCTGAAAAACCAATACGGGAACAAATCTTCTGAATTCTGAACTATTATTATTTTTCTCGTTTAACGACGAATTGCAACATACGATAATTTCCAATAACTAATAATTCTTTATTAGCATTATCATAACCGGAACGGTAATTATGTTAATCGGTTTCAGGATGTAATAAGGTTCTTAACATTCACAAAAGTTGGTTTGTAATGTGCCTCATAACCGTATTAGTAATTTAAAATGACATATGAGTATTGTAATATTTTTACAATACAGGTAAAAGGTATTGTAATAATTTTACAATACAGGAAAAAAATATTTAATAAACCTTTATTATGAAAATTTTAAGTAACAAAATGGAACATCTTACAACAAGAACCTAATTATACTTTCCATAATAGTAATTATTTATCTTCACCGTGAAATCAGAACAATTTGAAATAGAAGCACTAATAATTTGTTTGGTCCCCTTGCTCATGGCAATTTCAGTATGACTGCTAACACCAGTGTCTTCTATAATTGCTGGACTATTACAATTATTTTCTGAGGTAGAAGAAGAGGTGTCGCAATCAACCATTTTTCTGGCAACACTAATCTTACGCTGCACGGATTCTTCCACATATGATTCGTCGATACTGGAACTCTTCCACCCACCCAATCTCTTCAGATCTATAATGTTGCCACCCTTATTGGCCAAAACTGTTGCTGAACTACGCCTAAGAGAGTGACCCGTATATCTTTCAAGTTCCGGAAGTTCCAAGAACGTAGCAATTAATTTGGGAACCGAAGAAATCTTATGTATACCCACTCTCTGAGTACTACATTTTCCACGGCTGTAGAAAACAAAAAAGTTATTATGTAAAGTGTGATGCGGTCTCAAATTCTTATATTTCATCACAATATCAACATGATTAACCGAACCCTCCGGGACGACAGTAAACATACGCGATTTGTAAGTTTTCGTTTGATTAATTGTCACTACAAGCACATTTCCCTCCTTTTTAACATCATTCACAGTCAAATTGTAAATTTCATCGCATCGGGTAGCCCCAAATAAGCCGAAAATGGCCACTACCTAAAAACAACGTTAAACGTCAGGCATGTATTTTTGACATTTACTTATTTCTACCTTACACACTAAAAATTGATCATCCTCTGCGTTCCTAAGAAAATTTTGCAGGTTATCACTCGTCAAAACTTTTGCTTTTTTTGCTACGTGTCCAACATTCTTTCTTTTCAAAAACGCAAATAGTTTGCCAAAGGATTTTATGTCTACGTTCTTATTAATAGCGATGGTGCTTCTAAGCGTTTAATAATAGACCCACAAAGATGAAGGGCTGTGCTTTGTTGACTGAAAATCAGAAAAACATAATTAAACATTACGTGCAATATCAATAAGCCTACTAGTTGTTGAAAATACGCCAGAAGAACATTTTCATTAACTATTTCTGCACAATTATTATTTTGCTGCCAGTGTTGGAAGTCAGTATAACATTTTTCGTATCTCACTTTTGACTTGCTTGGAATAAGTGCTCGTATAGCCTCCTCAGCATTTCTAACACGTTTTCAGGCAAATTAACGGCATTCATTTTAGAAATTATTAAGTCTTGTAAAAATAAAATGTTTGTTGACAAATAAACATCTTTGTGACTACCTAGCAACCAACTTGCATAACGACTTTGATTTTTACGGAAAAAGTTGCAACAAATTTTTGATTCATTAATTTTCACAGTAAATTCAAATTCGGAGCTAGTCACCTGAAACCGATTAAATCTTGAACATACCTCGGATGTAATCATGTCATAACAGCCTTAGAAGTCTTAAAATCCTCGCTCTTCGAGCTCGGATTTCAACCTGACATCTGCGGCAGTTATGACATTCATTACATCCTAGATATGTTAATAGCTATATTAGCACTAACTTCCAAACGGAACATATTCTCAAGAATTATAACGGTATAATTAAAAAACTGTATAATTGGAGATTGCTTAACAAATCCTTAATCGGTAATACGGAATTATACTTAATTTTTAAATACGACAAGACGGTATTATTTTCTTCATTAAACTAATAAAGCTTTGCGAAGCAATTCTTATTTTGGATCACTTTCCAAACAACGGAATCGGTACGATATAATACTAACTTAAATTAAGGCATGAACGATAGTACGAAATATTTTGTCAAATTCACTAATTCCAAACTAAATATTTATTAATAAGGGCGTACATTCATCGTAACTATCCTCTTTATATCACCGGAGGGCAGAGCGCCCGGAGATGCCTCAAGGCACCAACCTTTTAGATGGTGGCCTATTGCAAAACTGACTTAAAAATTCAACTAAACTAAGGGATCCGAATTTTAAAGAAGTGACTATAAATACAATATTGCAAACAATTTTGTTCGAGAATGTTCTATTCCGCAAGTACAACTCCTACTGTCCATCAGAACATGAAATAATAAACATTAACACTTGCAAAGACGGTGCTTTTATTAAATCGAAATCTGCAGATTTTTCTAAAAGCAAAATTTATTAGTCTGGGAATATTTTTTGAAAGTGACCGTTGATATTTAATAGGACTCATATTTATATATAATACCAACGTAATTTTAAATCAAGAAAAAATATACAATAATATGCAGGACAGCGCCAAGGGTTTTTTATCTATTATACATACAAAATGATATTTAGTAAAATATAATATAAATACAAAGATTATTTAAAGTTTCACAAGCCTTAATAATATCCCAACAATATTGTTTCAATATTGTCAATATTTAGTAAAATTAAAAAAAAAACGTAACGTTACACTGTGCAATTGATTTGAATTTCTAAGATCTATTGTTTCTCTAGAAAATTTATCATGATTTCTAAATCTGAATATCAGAAGTAACAGGATCTACTTTTTTAAATATCGAATTTAATATTCGTAGTAGTTTTATTTTGACTCTGGTTTTTTGGTTAAATAAGTAAGTATAACAGTTTTAAGAGGTTACGCAGGTTATACAGCTGAACACGTGTTTCATTTCGTGTAAATTCAATATCAAATTTCAAAACTATCGATTGCTATTGCGAAATAGAAATGTTACAGAAAAACAAATATTGGTTAGTTAGTGAGTGAACCAACAGCACTACATTAATGCGATTACCGTGTTTCAGTGCTGGGCTATGCAGTTTCAGCAATATATACATAGAAGTAATGTAGTAGAATAAACCATAAACCAGAAATAAATAGCTGGGAGTATATCGAAATATTTATCTTAAATTGTTTGCTATACCATCAACTTTTATCGAGTTCCGATTTATATATTGGATAGTTTTGTAGGAATTATACTCGAAGAAGTAATTTTAGAGTGCAGTACATTGCAGCTGCTCTGTGCGGATTAAACTTCAAAATGTTTATTTGAAAAATATTTCCTAGTTGTGCTTTTAAAAGCGCAGTTTCAGAAGCACGTGTTATTTTCGATAATATTTAATCGAAGATATTTATGAAAATAACAGGGACTAGTTAAATGATCTTTTCTAATATTACAGGAATACTCGTATACAAATCGGAAACGAAAACGAAACCATGGGATTATGTTCAGACCTAATATGTGCATAAGAATAAATTGTCTAAAGAGCTATTATTCCATTACAACTCCATTGAAATGAGAAACTAGTGTTTCTGTTTAGTGATACCTGAGCTCTTTTATAATCATGTATTCGAAAATGCGAGTCATCTTTGAAAGCTTACCTTTATCCAACACTTTATGACTAAATATTGATTAAACCATCAATGAGTTGTAGATTTACAATTGTGTAAAAGGGCCGGTATTATAAAACTTTTTACTTCCTAGATAAAATTTACTTTGAGAGTAAATTCATTTGTTCTGTCAACTGCATATGCAAATTGACAGAATAAATTAATTTACTCTCAAAGTAAATTTTATCTAGGAAGTAAAAAGTTTTATAATACCGGCCCTAAGCCAAATAATAATAATAATGAATACCTATTTAATATAATTGTAGTTCGTACTATATTGCTTCGATGTTAATAAGTGACTGTATCCATAGCTTCAACCAAGTGTAAATAACATTCTCCTCTAAATCGGTAATTTAATAAAATGAGATATTACATGAGATATACAAATCTTATTACTATGTACCCTGCAAATAACTTTAATTTCGAACTTAAGCAACCTGATTTTCATATGTGCAATTCATTTAAACTAGCAATTAAAATAGTAGAACTTTCTTCATACATATTGTCATGATTTTTATGACATGATTAGAAATATAGGCATCGCGATGTACAAACATGTTAGTTGAGTTGCATAACTACCAAGGGAAATGATTTTTTATAAGACAAATTTTAGTTAAAATAAAATGATTATGTTTAATGTTGTTAAAGAAACATTCTGCAACACACTAAATAGAAAAAAATAAATTTTAAAGTTGATTTTTCTCTCAATTTTGGTAAATTTTCTTGTTCAGCTGACGATTTTCTATCGTTACTTGATTTTGGAAGATAAATAAGTATTGAAGCCGTTTCAAGGCATATTTTGACCTGATATTTTAGTTTATAAAATTTGTAAAGATTTTCTTCATAGTTAACGATTTTAATCAACGGGCAGTTTTATTATAATTTTATTGGTTTTCAAAAGTAAAAAGTCTGTGGGCTTAAATATTTTATTATTATGTTGTCAAGTAGTTCCTTTGGTAAACTGAGACATATATGTAAATATGGGGATGATTTCTTATTGAAGATCTATGGGTTTAAAAACACATATTTCTGCGTTTTACCTTGATAATGTGAAATTATGTGATTTATATAGTTGTTATTTTGCAGTTTGGATATATGCATTTGTGAAAATAGTATTCTATAGGATGTAATAAAGGTTTTTGTAATGATAAAAAGAGGTAAATCAAGAATATTAATTATTAAATTCATATTTTAATGTATAATTAAATGCATTTGAAAATTAATTCAGTCGACATGTAATGGCCATCTTGTTATTGGGTTTTAGCATAAGTATTATACAGGGAGCGTTCAGGTATTACGTAAGCATCATTTTGTCGATTTTAAACCCCCACCTCCCCTTTATAAGGAAAAATAAGAAAATCACAGAGCCCTCCTCTACCAAAGTATAAGACGTAAGGAGTTTTTTTTCGCTTTTTGTTAAATTAAGTCAAAATTAAAACAAAACTCATAGAAATCAGATTTCTAAAGTTAATGAACTACTTATTTATTTATTTTTTAAATTGAATAAATAAAACTTATAAAACGGTCATTTATTCAAGCTAAAAGAACAAAGTAATCAAAAGAAAATCTTATAACAAATGACATTTGACACATATTCCTTTGTTTAAATTTGTTTTGTGTTTATATATCGGGGATAGAGCACATACAGTCGTCCGCGACCACATCGCCGGCCACATCGCGGAACACGTCGAGGACGTGATCCTGATAATGCCGGAATGTTTACATTTGCTATAATTTATTGCATAAACAAGTTGGGCTTCGAGACGGTTTGTATAATAAAATTATAAATATAGTATTTCGTTAAAACGGTTTTATCACAATGAAAGACATGATTGACTGCATAATACTAAATACTTCTAATTAAAGAAAGAGATTTCAGTAGACATTTTATTATGAACTCAATAATTATTTCTTTCATTTCGATACTTATAATTTTATTATACAAACCAGCTCAAAGCCCAAGTTGTTTATGTAATAAATTACAGCAAATCTAAATATTTCTTCATTATCCGGACCACGTCCCTGACGTGGTCGGCGATGTGGTCGCGGACGACCGTGTGTGCTCTACATTGAAGTCGACTACTTTGTACTATAGTGCAGCAGCACGAAGAATTCCCGGAACGCGTGTTTTGGTTATAAAGAATTATAAATAAAGTTGGTATAAAAATAGAAAAAGTAATGTTATTGAGTATTTCAATAATATTTTAAAAATTTAATTATTTTGTAATTTCTATCTTATCTAAGATTAGTTTGTCTTCCCTCATTCCCTTTGTTAGCAAAAATAAGGGAAGATTTAACCCCCCCACCCCCTAAGCCTGCTTACGTAATACTTGAACGCCCTCATACCATTGAATAGAGGAATTTTTTTATTTAGGAATGTTATTATATAATTTGTTTAAACAATTAATAATAATTATAAACTATTGTATGATTATGTAAATTTAGTTACATTTTAGCAATTGTTTTCCACTAAAAAAATTACTAAATTAGTGTGTTACCTTAGGGTCATTCCATGCGAAATCGATCACTAAAATGGGTCGATCTCACGGATTTCGATGAAAATCAATTATGAGGTAGTAATCAACTAAAGAACATAACTTTCATTCATCAATTTGCTATATTACGCAGAACTTCGGAAATATTCAACCTAAAAAAATTGTCAACACTGCTTGCACGTCTTTAAAGAAATATAAATATCTCGAAAAGTATTTATCCTAGAACAAACATTTTTTTTATAAATTACTCACAAGAAGGGGCGGTAAACAATGTTTTCGGTAAAACTGTAATGCAGAAGATTTGGAAACAAAATGAACATGGTGAGTAATTCAAAGATTATTCAATTAGCATGTGTATTAGGGTGGTCCTTATTTGTATGGGTAAGAAAAAAAAATTATAATTTCAAAATATTTAATTTCTTTACATTACATGAAAGGAAGTTACCCTAAAAATTTTAAGTTGATCAGATCATGCTAACCCGGCCCGCATTAAGGTCAAAGTTCAGCTATTTTAGACTGTTTTTCACAAAACGCGTATTTGCAGCAAAACGGTTGCAACTACGAAAAAAAGATATTCTTCCTTTTTTGTGGGAAATCTAAGCTACTATAAATTTGGTCCGTACATAATTTTCGAGAAATAATCTGTTTTTGAGTTATGAAAGGAAAATCAGATGTAGTAGTTTACGGGTCGTGCAGTTACATATTGAAAAATTTGATGTTACTCATTTGTGACTCTTTTCTTCAATATTTCTGACTACTAGCATATATCTAATGCCTTTCTAATACTTCTTACTGGAAATTATTATTCATAATAATAATAATAATTACTGCTACCCATTACCTGGCGAACCAGGCCTTAGAAGCTATCAAGCTTGTACTGGAGGAAGAAGCGATTATTACTATTACTCTGGACCAACGTGCTGCTGCAGCCGACTTAACAGGTTGTATAGCATAAATCCCACATTTGTGTAACAGCTAAGTAAAACTGCAGAAAACCTTAACCAGATCTGCCCTTACCGGGAGTCGAACTGGACCGCTTGGGTGAGAGAAGATCGCTATAGTCCCTACACTACTAATACTATTACATATGGGTCATAAGGAATGTCATCAATAGGTATAGGATTTCTATGCATTTGCATGTTTTTCTGCTTAAAGCAAACATATGCAGAGTTATATTTCTACATGTTTAAGCCACATATGAATCACATACGTCAATTTGAAAGTGCATATAAATGCATATTTAGATGTTTTTTATAAATGCATGCATATTTTAGCATTTCTGAACGAGTGTGCATATTTTACCACTTTTTGAGCGTTTTACATGCTTTAATTATGAAATTTCTAATATTTTTTAAATAATTTTAGCATTTTAGACAACCAACCAAGGGCGGCTTAGTTGAGTCTAGGGGAAACCCATAATTTAAGCTTATTGTTAAATACTAGGCTTTAAAATATTTTACTGCCTTAACCATCTGTGTACTTGTTAATATTTTCTAAGAAAGAAAAAGTTTCAACTAAAATCTAAATACTTACATCCCGCGGTATTGTGATAAATAGGTATTAGGAAATTCCAAGGACCCTTTGACAACTTTGCCTGTACTTTTGTTTACTAATCTTGTAATCTTTCAATTAAGATAGTTCAGAAATTGCAAACTGCATTTCAGTTTGAAATTTTAGAGTGTAAAGATGGGTAAAGAAAAACGGTCTGTGTCTGTTACACTTCGAAGTTACGTTAAGGAATTCAGTGTTCTTACAACTGATGATAAGGTGTTGTATTGTACAGTGTGCGACGATAAAGTGACTGCAACGAAACGCTTTCAAGTTACACAACATCTGAACACGGATCGACATCAAAAGTGTGTTGCCCTGAAATCAAAAAACAAACATTGTTACCGGGGTACCTTAATAATTCGCGCGGTGAGTCCAGCAAATCGATCGAATTTAATAAAAAACTATGTAGTGCCTTAGTGGCTGCAGATATCCCGTTAAGTAAAATTAATCACTCAGCATTTCGTAATTTTCTGGAAGAAATTTCAAAAATGCCAATACCCGACGAGTCTACACTCAGGAAAAATTATTTACGTCGTTTATACGAAGAGACCATAAAATCAATTAGAAAACATGTAGCGAATAACTACATATGGGTTTCCATTGACGAATCTACTGACACTACTGGAAGGTGCGTAGAAACTTCATTTCCTTCGTTTTGTTAGTAAAATTTAACTAATTAAAGACACCAGAGCAATTTACGGGTGTTTTATTTTCTATTTTGTTAGTTACATATTTAATCACAACAATATTTTTGCTTGATTAAAATATAATTTTTTTTAAATAACTGTTTTGCGCTAATTGTTTATAACCGACTAATTATGTAGTTCGATAAAAAAAAATCAAATTTTTGTTTTCAGATACGTGGCTAACGTTATAATTGGCGTTTTAAATTCGGAGAACAATCCCAAATCCTATCTATTAGCAATGGACGTTTTCAAGAGCACCAATCATTGTTCTGTGGCAAAATTATTTAAAGGCTATTTTGTGGCCGGACGGCATACAGTACAACAAAGTACTCCTGTTCGTCACCGACGCGGCACCTTACATGGTCAAGGCTGGAGCAGGCTTACAAGTTCTGTACGAAAAAATGATCCACTTAACTTGTCTTGCCCATGCAATGCATAGAGTTGCGGAAAAAGTGCGGGAAATATATTCTAACGTAAACTCTATAATTTCAGATGTAAAAAAAATTGTTTGTAAAGCTCCATAATGGATACAAATATTTAGGGAAACTGCTCAAGAAGTGCCTCTCCCACCTGAGCCTGTAATAACAAGGTGGGGTACTTGGCTTTCTGCAGCAGAATATGAGGCAACTTATTTTGATATTATTAAAGCATTTGTAAATAAACTTAATAAACACGATGCACTATGCATACAAAGCGCACAGTATGCTTTTAATACTAAGGAAGTGAGGGCAGAATTATTGTTTGTTTTGACAAATCTTGTGCGTTTAGCTAAAGTAATTCAGAAATTAGAAAGTCAGGGAAATTCATTAGATGAATCTCTTGAGCATGTAAAATTGTTAGGTGTTTCTTTGAATAAAGTAAAAGGGCCAAAGGGTTTGACTATAAAACAAAAATTTAAATCCATTATTCTTACGGGCTTTTTGGACGGCCTAATAATTTTTTGCTACCAAACGTATTTCTATTTTTTTCTTAACGAAATATTCTAAAATTGCAAAACAATCGGTGTGGTCACATTTTTAAAAATCTGAAAAAAATTGTACAGATTCTTTGAACATTTCTGTATTTAAATGCAAAATGGCAAGCTGGACATTTTAATAGTTTTTGCAGGAGAAATTTTTAAGGAGCGCATTGCAAGCAGTTGGTGCACCATAGCCCACGACCGGCCGGCGCAATCCTATCACTACCTTTTAGTTAGTAATAACATCGTCCCTATAATAATAGCGATATGTCTTACCTAGTGTACACAAGATAAATGCATTTATGTGGATATGATTATATTGATTAGTTAATTACTTGTGTATTTCAGATCGGCTTCGTATTATAAATTCCAACTGTTCCGTTAAAAGGGTACCTATAGTAAATTAATGTTTATGATCTCATAAACTCTTAAAATGTTTATGATGAAGTACTGAAGTTTTATTGGTAGCATGGTATAAAAATTGATATGTCCTGTCTCGGTCCTCTTTTACTACAATAGCATTTAAAACCTATTTGAACAATAGGCACAATAAAACATTTACCTATTTCTACAAATGAGTTTGACGAAGAGTGTTTTTCAACATTCAAACTATGTTATAACGGTACATATAGCTTTGGATCTCGAGTCATAAATATTCGACAGGCAATTTTAGAAAAAAGGACGGTAACGGCATTGACACAGAGTACAATTAGTCTTTTATTCTATCTTTTATTGGTTTTATACTATTTACTTCCTTTTACCGACAACTAAATATAAACTTGGTTTTTAGAAAACAGCAGCAGTTGATAACGTGTTGTTGTTCTGTGAACTTCATGAAGTTACATATCACGAGTTTTCAATAATGCCAAAATTGTATTGTTGTAACCCCCATAAGAAGCGAGGTCATAATCGCGTAACAAAAAATGTGAGAAAAGTCCATGGACAGTTACGTGCGTTGTGTGAAGACATTAACTTAGTTTTAGGAGAATATATATGTTCTAGTTGTCGACTAAATCTATGTCGACTTAAGAATATAGCTACAACAGGCGAAAGGGAGTTAGAAAATGTTGATGTTAGCACATCAAGAGGATCTGAAATTGATATTCCAGGATCATCATCGTCATCATCAAATGAAAATAAAGGATCTTCCACATCATCTACTTCCGCTATATTTGTTGACCAAGAAACTGAGAGGCAAACGATTATAACAGCTGTTAATAAGGTGCTTCCAATAATCAAAGAGTCGCCAATAAAGGAAGATTTTAGCAGAGATCCAAACAAGCGTCAGAAGATTGATAAAATCCAGAAAGCGCTAAAGAGAAAGCTATTCGAAGATAGTAGTGATAGTTTGGAGGAAGAAGAAACGGTCGGCGGTACTATCATAAAAGACCTAAAGGAGAAGTTCGTGTCCGTGGCAGATTCCAGTGAAAAAGTTCGAATTCTCACAGTACTTCCAGAGAGTTGGTCAATAAGAAAAATAATAAAAGAATTCGGAACAACTTTTTATATGGCACGTAAGGCTAAAAATCTACGTAAAGTAAAAGGATTACTTTCTTCTCCCAATTTGAAACCTGGTCAGACTTTATCAGCAGCTACAGCAACCCGTGTAGTTGATTTTTACAAAGATGATAGCATAAGCCGAATGATGCCTGGAGCAAAAGATTTTGTCTCAGTTAAGCAGGAAGATCGTCGGATACACGTACAGAAGCGATTGGTTTTGTGCAATTTAAAAGAAACGTATGAGGCTTTCAAAGAAAAATATCCCCTGGAAAAAGTAGGATTTTCTAAATTTGCGTCTTTGCGGCCAAAAGAATGCGTGTTAGCAGGATCCAGTAGTACTCATTCCGTGTGTGTATGTGTCATACACCAAAATCCCAAATTAATGTTAATGGCAGCAAAACTAGGCGAACTTGAAACGGATACAGTCGCCTTTCCTACAACTTATAAGGGAATACTAGCGATGGTAATGTGCCAACCACCTTCCACGTCTTGTCATTTACAAAACTGCAGTCTGTGTCCTGGATTTGAAGACATACAATTACGTATGGAAAAATTATTCGATGAACATTTTATAACTCAAATCGAATATAAAGAGTGGACACAAACGGATAGGTGTACCTTGCGAACATCCATTTGTACACCCGATGAATATGTTGATAGATTATTACAACAGTTGCGGCAGCTTCAAACGCATGATTTTATTGCCAGAACGCAAAGCGACTTTCTGAAAGTAAGAAAAGAAAATCTTGGTATTGATGAATTAGTAGTAATCGCAGATTTTTCCGAAAACTATTCTTTCGTAATTCAGGAAGAAGTACAAAGCTATCACTGGACTAACACATAAGCGACTATTCACCCTTTTACTATATACCATCGCAGTAATAATGACACCAAAAGTGAAAATTTTGTGATAATTTCCGACTGCCTTACGCATGACACAAGTGCTGTTCATCTTTTTCAATGTCGGCTAACTTCATTCGTAAAAACAAAATTTGAAAATAGAATTGAAAAGATGTTTTACTTTTCGGATGGAGCTGCTTCCCAGTACAAAAATAAGTACAATTTTGCAAATTTAGTTTATCACCAAAGAGATTTTGGAATACAAGGTGAATGGCACTTTTTTGCTACTTCCCATGGAAAGGGCCCATGTGATGGACTTGGGGGTACAATCAAACGATTAGCCAAGCATGCGAGCCTGCAAAGACCACATACTGATCAAATTACAGATCTTTTACAATTATTCCAATGGGCTAATGAGAATATAAAAAACCTTAATATAGAATACTGCACCAAAGAAGAGCACGCAAATCATACTGTCGAACTAGCAAATAGATTTCAATTAGCTGTACCCGTAAAAGGTACACGAAAGTTTCATGGATTTTTACCTCAATCTCAGACAGAGCTTATAGCCAAAACGTTTTCTTCCTCAGAGGAAAGCTCCGTTGTTCAGGTAATTCGTGCAATTCTTTAAATTCATCTTTCCTATCCTCGACTTTCTATTTTTCCCATTTTTCCTTTATCCTCTTTCCTAAACCTTTCCTGACGGAAGGCGATTCGCCACGTTCTCGTGGTTTCCGTCGAGCAATATCATTTAAGACGTGTTATTGGCCAAGAGTGAATCAGTATACATTTTTGTTTACAAACCTTATTAGTGATGTTTACTAGATCAAGCTGTTACTATTTTTTTCTCCGTCCAACCAGAAAATGAGTTGTTTTTAATATTAAATTTAAAAACAGTTTACACTTAGTCCGGAAAAGCTGCACCGATAAACGCTTTTTCCGAGTTCTATTGTAGGTTCTGATGTTTAATAAAACTTAAATTAAATAAGCTATTGCATTATAATATTTTAGGATCTTTATTTATGTAACACACCCGAAGAAACCGATTTAAATACTAATTAAATTAGTAATTAACTAATTAGTATAATCATATCCACATAGATGCATTTATCTTATGTACACTAGTTAAGACAGATCGCTATTATTATATGAATCGTATTATTACTAACTAAAAGGTAGCGATAGGATTGCACCGGCCGGCCGTGGGTTATGGTGCACCAACTGCTTGTAATGCGCTCCATAAAAATTGCTCCTGCAAAAACTATTAAAATGTCCAGTTTGCCATTTTGCATTTAAATACAGAAATGTTCAAAGAATCTGTATAATTTTTTTCAGATTTTTAAAAATGTGACCACACCGATTGTTTTGCAATTTTAGAATATTTCGTTAAGAAAAAAATAGAAATACGTTTGGTAGCAAAAAATTAGGCCGTCCAAAAAGCCCGTCTTCTTGTGAGTAAGTTCTGCGTAATATAGCAAATTGATGAATGAAAGTTATGTTCTTTAGTTGATTACTACCTCATAATTGATTTTCATCGAAATCCGTGAGATCGACCCATTTTAGTGATCGATTTCGCATGGAATGACCCCTTAGAAAAATGACCAATCCTTTCTTTTGTTTTTTGAAAACATATGAACATAGGAAGCAATTTAGTGACAAACTCTCTGTAAATTTAGTTATACAAACCAAGCGTTTATGTGGAGAGCATAATATTTTTAAAAAAATTGAAGGTTATGTAGTGAGTTAGAAGATTTTGAGGTTATATTTTGATGTTTCGTCAACATGTTTATTATTTATGAAAGCTTTGAATTTAGTCAGTGATTCTAATAATAAACAATTTAATTTAATTGAACAAACAGTGCTGTGGATTTAATAGTGACTTAATTTTTTTTGTGGAAAAATTCTTTTTTTTATTATCGGGGGTACCTAATACCATAAGAACTCAGATTTAGCCGGATATTTTTTAATGGTTGTTATCGAGTACTTACTTTTATTGGCAATTTAACGAGAGCTTGAAAAAATCACGAGAGCGTAGCTCGAGTGATTTTGTCAAACAGATTGAGTTAAATTACCTATATGAAAGTAAGTACGAGAAAACAAACGTAAAAAATATCAGGCTATAAATCTGAGCTCGAATGGTGTTTGGTAAGACAATTCCATGAATGAATAAAGTAATATTTGAATTCAATTCAATTAAACTTTATTTAACACTGAAACAGAAAAAACAGTAACTGTTGAAAAATAGTTTTTAGAAAGAATAATTGTTAAAAACACAGTTATTGTATATAATTTGTCCTGTTGACGTTGACTCCATTACTGACGTAGATTATGTAGTTGATGTTGGATTAAATTGGAATGGATGATTAATTTTTTTTGTATTTTCACGATTAGAATTTTCAATCTCGCTTATTACGTATTTCTGCTTCGCAGATATATCCTATCCTCAACATACTGTTTAAGAATACTTGCTTTTTAGCTATAAAATCTACTTTTAACAGTTGAAAGTTTCAAACTGACGCGACGTTATATAATAAACAATAAATGCAAGCGTTACCATGGTAACGTAAAATTATCGATTTTTTATCCAGTTGTATTTCTGTTCCTTCCTATTGGGCCGATAGCAAACTACGATTTTTGTATTAGCAAATGGTGTTTTTTACGTATGGGTGGAATTGTCAGATTAATATTGGTCATTGGAACTAGAATGGAATATGGGAATTTATCATTGTATACATTTAAATGCATTTACCTTATGTTTGAAATACAGCTGTTGTTTATAATTTCAATTTTATCCAGTAATATAAAACTTTTTCATGAACAGAGGTGGAATTTTGGTACACATAAACCATTTTGAGATTCATGTGACAGCAAGAGCATTTACAGGTTACTACTAATTTCAGCCGATAATTTTAAAAAGCGCCAAAAATTTGATCTTTGTAAATAATGTAAGGTATTTATTTAAAGTTAGTAATACAAATAATAGAAATATTAATTTTAAAGATAAAAAGAATTATACTGTCTTAGAACTAATTTTTCTTTTATTGGAGATATCCAAATTACTTGTGATTTTTAATAATTTTTAGAATTTCAATTTTAATTGTGTTTGTTTATTTTGTGTGTTGGTGTCAAATAAATCTTGTCATTTAAATATTTTAAAAGTAACCTCTGGTTTATTATTTTATTTGTGTGTGTGGTTACTAATGTTTTATAGATCCATATTTATTCTTTGCTCTATTGAAGCGACTCGCCTAGTAGAGTATCATTTGTGACTAGAGTCTAGGTTCACAATTAACTTAATAATAACCGGAGCATTTTTCTTTTATGGTAAAGGTAGGTGGTTTATATTTTATACCGAGTGGGGCAATAGTGTGGGGAAGTCCGATAGCTCCTAAACGGTAACAGCTAGAAAAATCGTTCTAATAAGAATGTAAACAGTGGATAGAGGCGCATCTAGAGAAATTATTTTCAAATATACAGGGTGTTACAGAAAAGTGTGGCACCCTTAAGGTATTTTTTTAAATAGAAAGCCTCAAATATTTTTGCATATTTAACACCTCTCTTGGCAGGTTTATTCTTATCTAGTTAAATATCAAGAAGCTTACAATGAACTGTATTCAGTTATGCCTGGAGTTCCATAGGGAAATATTTTTGGACCCATGCTATACTCACTGTAAATATAGCAGACTTAGTAACCAGGAAATGACTGCCATCTATTCTAATGATACAGCAATGTCAAAATCACACCAAAACTCCACTGTTGCTTTATTAAATCAGCAAATACATAATATTTAAATCAGTTCAAAGGATGGTTACAGCTCGAGAGAATACACACTTAAGGCACGACTTTCACGATTGCCTATTTTCTAAAGTTTTTTATTTTTTCTCCCGGAAATACGATTTCACAGTAAATTCGAGAACAATACCCAACTGTAGGAGACATTTTACATTATATGCCTACACCATAATTTCTTTTAAATACTTGTCGCGAGAGTGCGTATCAATCTTTGGCGAGTCTCAATACTCAAGGATTTTACATCTTATGTATTTTTATTATATATTTAAAATGTTCAAGAGACTAATGTTTCTTCGAACATTGATCACTTCATTCCCTACTTAACTAATATAATTATTTATAATGTGGGTACGAATCTTGTAATTAAATACGCTGTTTTCATAGCAAAAGAAAACTGCTTTTATGTCAGGTTTTTTCTTCGATAAAATTAACCTAAACTTTGCACCGCGCAGTGGCGCCAGCTATAAAGACTACATAAATATATACCGCGTAGTTGCGCCTTTGTTGGCTAAGTAATCTTAGTTAGGTATGTAGATACGGGGTATCTACATACCCCGAACATGCTCGTTATAGTATATATGGCTAGATGGATTGTTAATACTGCCACATCCGTTATTATGATAAAGTAATAAAATAAGGCCTTGATAAAAATGATTTTTTTACATCAGTAATTTAACGAAGTTACTTAATTTTGATTATTTATTTTGGGTATAAGAATTAAACCCGTATCTTCCCGTGCAATCTTATTCCGTTCGGATAAGAGACCGATTCGAGCGAGTGCACGCGTCCCTTCCCACACCGATATTTGGCGTGCGCCGCTCTGTTTTACTCCTACCATTTCCCCCACGCTCCGAGAACACCTATATACCGAGGTCCGGTCGCTCGATTTATTCAGTCCACGTCCAGGACTCCCATCAGGACCAGCCAGCCCAGCCGACTAGCCAGCCAGCCCAGCAGACCGGACCGAGCCAGGGAATATAAGAGTAAGTCCTTTTGCCGTAAGTTCCGATTCCGTTTTCCGCCCCGATTACATCTCTTACCCTTTCCGAGACTTCACTGTGTGTTAACCTTGGAGTCTCATCCTTTCCTCCCTCACTCCCTTTCCTAGACTTCACTGCGTGTTAACCTGGGAGTCTCATCCTTTGATCCCTCTCCCCTGTCTGCGACTTCACTGCGTGTTAACCTAGGAGTCTCATCCTTTCATCCCTCACCCCTTTCCGAGACTTCACTGTGTGTTAACCTGGGAGTCTCATCCTTTTACCCCTCACCCTTTTCCGAGGCTTCACTGTGTGTTAACCGGGGAGCCTCATCCTTGATCCTTCTGAGACCTCGCTGTGTGTTAACCTGGGGGTCTATCCGCCGTATCACAACCCCGTATCCCGAACCCATATTAATTTGCACGCTTGCTTGTTATTGCACGACGTATTGCACCCCGCTTGCTGTGGCTATAATAGATAACCGTATGCCTTTAGTTATAGAGTTTGAAGCTTGTTCGAGGGATAGAGCTTTGGTAATAATAAATTTTGTTTGGTTTGATAATTGTGTGTTTTATTTGTTAGCTCTTGTTTTCTATGAGCTTTAGTGATAGGAGCGCTACAGACAGGGCCGACCTCAGCAACCCCAACAGTTCCCTGGATTATCTTTTTTCCACTTGTAGTTACCCGGAGCTGTGGAGCATACCACGTAAAAATAACTGGCGCCCGAGAATTACCGTTGTTACCGAGAGCACCGAGAAGCACACAGCGCCACTTCGTAAGCGGGCCCCTTACAAATACCGAGACAACCCCGGGGCATCCCGAAACCTCCTTACAGTAATTAACTAAAAACTGATTAGGTATTTAATTTTCATCTAAATATTGCAATCAATAAACTAAAGTAATATGAAGAACTGTAATGTTTAGTACTAAAGTACTACATAAATTAATGATATTGTAACGTATTCTTTATAAATAACAAAAATGCTGTTTAATCGTCTATTCACACGAGAGATATTATTTACATACACTAATTAAAAACACTATCATTATAAACTGTTTAACGAATTTAAATGCTAGATATTTACAAACTTAAAGTAGGCTATTTATTTTTAATACAACATTCATTTATAACATTTATTTACACAAAGCACATTTCAATTAACCGGTTGAATACGAACTGAACTCCCTTCTGTGCGCGAACGTCAATTTATATCCCCATATAAATGTTCTAGAACGTACATTTTGCCGCCAGAATCTACATATAGAATGTACGATGACGGCGTAAAGTATATACGATATTGTATTTTATGTTTATAATAAATCACTATGTTTACCTTACTAAACTTGTTTTTACTGAATATCGTGATTCATAATAATAAGAATTTTGTTATCTGTACATTTTTTGCTTTGAAATTGAAATTTATACGCTTACCCTAACCTAAATACGACGAAAGAAAGCAATAATATTGTCCTACATTATCATTTCTTGCAAATATTGACAAACTGTTGTGCGAGGAAACTTGTGTATATACAATATAGATATATCTATATGGTATGATGTAAATAAAATTTAAATTGTGTTTCTATAGTGGTGACATCTCCTAAAATATCCTGTTTACCACACATCAAGAAAAAATCAATATAGTATGTATAATCTGAAAGAAAGTGCCCATCGTATGGCACGTGCCTGGAACTTTTTACTTTATATGTTGGACAAAGGATTTTCCAATGTATTAGATATTTAGTTTTAATTAAGATACAATAACACAATTTGTTGGTATTAACAATGAACAAGAGATTTATTATGTATAGTTGTTAACTAAATAATTAAATTAACTAAATAAATTTGTAAATAAATAACAAAAACCACATAAGGGTTAATTTTGTTGTAACCTTTAATTAAACTGTGCAAATGCTTTAATTTGAGAATTGAGAACGGTACATCCAATTGTAAAATATAAATAATCATAACTCTCAATTTATTTTATTTCATAAACAGCTTTTCAATTTCCTTTTTAAAGATATATGTCAACGACTTACCAATAATTTCCTCTGTGAAGTTATTACAGAACACGTGCGTGAAACACGAAGAAAGTATTATAAATGACAACGATAACATGGGTTTCTGTATGATGTAATTTATGCAATCTTGAGAAATAATTTCCTTCATTATACAGGCAACAAGGACAGTAACGAGTACAGCATGATTTAATAATTTTCAGAAACGATTTCGTCATATTTCAGTATTAGCAGCTTTCAGTTATTATTTTTTGTTGATTGCAAATACGAGCCAGTCGCAGTTTTTAATTTGTGTTTGACATTGTACTTATATTTCATCTGGACCCTAAGTGAATTATTGTTACTAGCTAATATCATATCGTTTAATCAATGATAAATTATTTGTTAAATGATAAATATTAATTACAGGAACATGCAGTGGTCCAATTCGTATGTGACTGGACTCGAAGATATGTAGTTATACCAGTCTGTTTGATTTAAAACGACCCGCCTTGTAGCAACTTTACTTTCGGTCAGAAATGGTATGAACCATATATATTATTATCCGACATAAAGTTCTAGTCTTGTTCAGTTTTCAGTTTAAAAATTAGTATTTACTAAATGGGCGTGAGAGTGATGACGCCATGGAACTTTTCACTTTTGCGACTTTAATCAAAGATTAATTACCGTGGATTTAGTAATTAATTCCTAGTTTAAGGTAACGATAGATTAAAAAATGGTGACGCTAATAGTTTTGTAATAAACCAAATCTAATTTCATAGAAGCCACTGATTTGTCAAACCAAGTCTTAAGTTAAACTACCTTTAAGGATGTTGTGGTGGGATAGTCTGACCCAAAAGTTATTGAACTGCGGTATTATGACAGATAGAAATAATTACATAATTTTGCTTTAAATAATGGCTCTAGCGATATTAGTGTGATCAGAATGCATGTGAAAACAGTTTAGTTAATATTTATATATGTTTTTAATTAATTATTATTCGCTTTAAAGGTAGAAATTAACTTAAAAAATAAAACAATATTAACTAAAAATAAAATAATATTACTATGTAAATACTAAAAAATAAGGAAATTTTTCTAAAATATAAATAAATTATACGCTTCTAGCATAGTGAAAAAGTGACAACGTTACCTTAAATTACAAATTAAAGTTGGTACCAGTATTTCGTCTGTTATCCTGATGAAAACAAATCAATGCAGTCAATGACTGACTTAAGTTTTGGGATTATCTGTGTAAATATTACAAATATATGAATATAAAACGATGGATGAAACATTTTATTTATTCAGATTCGTTTAATAGGTAGCAGTAAAAAATCTTCAAATCGTGTATCTTTTTATTTAAGCCAATTGATTTTGTTTTCGAGATGTAAATAACGAGCGCCCAGCAGCGCTGCATGTAGCTATATAAAGCGTTTAAACTTCCCGATCGTTTCTCTTAATGCTACGTTGTTATTTTGTGAGCTATATCAAGCTTTCACTCGACAAATTCTTCGTATTAATTTTTTTTTGTAAAATTATCTTCCTAAGAAATTTGAAATTTTAAAAGCACAATCTTACAACGTCTTTACGTGAAATGTTTTGATGTCAAGTTTTTTCATCTTTTTTATGCAGTCATTATAATAAATGTGTCAACAACTTACCATTTTTTATAAGATCGCGTTATTTTTAAATGAATTTAAATTTACAGGAAAGAATTTTGTGCATCAAAGTCTATCGACTGCAAATTAACTTTTTTTGAAGTTGAAAAGAGTTTTTAAAATAATACTTTATTTCAAAACACAAAAGACGGAGTCCAAGTTACAGAATGAACACAGTTGACTGTTAAGTACAATAAGATATTTGTTGATTAGAATAAGTGGACTGTAGTTTTATTTTAGTTTTTAGATTATTTATTAGGTAAACTTCTTAAACTTTATTAATAACAGAGTTTTTGTACAGAACTTATTAATCTGTCATTTTATTCATTATCTGTCAAATTTATATTTTTTATTTCATTTCGTATCTCAAACAATTATTTATACTACAATTAGTAAAATAAGGTATATGTTTATCTCCGTTGTCAATGACACAGGAGTTCAAGACGTTCTTGATCTCCGTTGTTGTTGGCAACGTAAAAATCATTTGATGTTGCATAACAGTCACACGTGATATACTGGTGGTATTATTCCTCCAGGAACTCGAATGTCTATTACCCTGGTGATGTTGTCATCTCCGGGATACAGTGCTGTTATACGACCAAGCTGCCAATTTAGTGTAGCAGTGGTCTGATTCTTCACCAAAACGAGGGAACCAATCTTCAGCAGATCATTACTGTGGTTTTTCCATTTAACGCGAGTTTGTAATTCTGTCAAATATTCTTTATTCCAGCGTGACCAATAATGCTGTTTTATTGTTTCAACACGTTGAAACCGATCCAATCTATTCTCTGGAACATCTCGTAGATCAATTTCAGGAAAAGCAGTCAAATTCTTCCCTATCAGGAAGTGAGCTGGTGTCAAGGCTGACAAATCCTCGGGGTCAGATGATATAGGACACAATGGTCGCGAATTTAAAATTCCCTCAACCTGAATCAATTGAGTACTGAAGTCCTCAAACGTAAAACAATTATTGCCAATGACCCTCTTAAGATGCGATTTGGTACTTTTTATACCAGCTTCCCATATACCACCGAAGCTGGGAGAACGAGCTGGGATAAAATGCCAACAAATGCGTTCTGAAGCAAGGTGATGTGAAACATAATCTCCGTTATTGATCAAAAATTCATAAAATTTTGACAGTTCATTATTAGCTCCGACAAAATTTAAACCGTTGTCAGAGTACACATTAGCTGGTTTCCCACGCCGAGTTATAAACCGTCTAAATGCCGCTAAAAAGGCGTCAGTGGTGAGGTCAGATACTAATTCAAGGTGTACTGCCTTTGTACTCATGCAAATAAATAAACATATATACGCCTTTACTATTTTAGCTCCACGAGTTTTGCGATTTTTCAAATTAAATGGCCCTCCATAATCGACACCTATATTCAAAAGTGGCAAAGAACAATTAACGCGTACATCAGGTAGATTTCCCATAAGGTAAGTAGAATTAACTGGATTAACCTTAAAGCATTTCACACATTTTTTAACAATCTTTTTGCAGCAATTTCTGGCCGAAATAGGCCAGAACCTTTCCCTCGCAGAACTCAGTAATTGTTGAACACCGCAATGAAGCAAACGTTCATGTTCCTCCCTTAATATTAAATCAGTTAAAATACATGATTTAAGTAAAAGAATTGGGTGTTTTTTGTCAAAACAATGTTTGGTTTTTTTAATCCTACCACCAACTCCAATTAAATCATCATCAAAGAAAGGATTTAAGTTTAAAACTTACTCTTTTTTGCAACATACTTACCCTTTCTTAAAAAGTCATATTCATGGGGAAAACATTTTCTTTGGAGATGTTTTAGTAAAATATTTAAAGAATTGTCAATTTCATTTGGAGTTAAAACACCTATGATTCTTGATTCTACATTCAATCTAAGATTTTTAATAAACCTTAAAATATAACACAAAATGTTTAATATTTTATTTAAAGATGAAACATCTGCCAGAAAATTATCCAAAAAATTATTAATATTATCAGCATCCACTATGGTTACATTTACACAAGAACACTGCTCCGGAATGTCAAAATCAAATTCTAACTTAGCTAATTTCCATTCAGACTGGTCTATTGCGAACCAGTCAGGACCGCACCACCATAAATTGCTATCCTTCAGAACCTTCGGTGTATGATGCCAGTCACTAACATTTGTGATAGACTGAATTTCACTCACCCTGTTCGCAATGAAGGTTTTCCATCTGGTGGGTTCCCCTTGAATCCATGCTAGAGTAACTATAGAATCCATCCAAAATAAAATTGAATTGAACGTAATTTGTAAAGCAGTATTTGTTTTTTCAAATAGATTGGCTAATAATGGAACACCACACAACTTTAGACGCGGTAAACTCACCTGCTTCAATGGAGCCACACGAGATTTGGCGCACATTAAATTAGAAATAATATTACCTGATGATTCAATACATCTAACGTACATACATGCCCCGTAAGCCTTCTGGGACGCGTCACAAAACCCATGCAATTCTTATTTTTAAATAACTTTAAATAGTGGCATGTCTAGGAATTTTAAATTAATTTATTAACCATAGTGTATCAACGTATTCCTTCCATTTTTTACACAAAACTTCTGGAACAGGTTCGTCCCAGTCTAATTTATTTTTCCACAGCTCTTGAATTATTAATTTTGCTGTGACAAATAATGGATCTAGAAGGCCTAACGGGTCAAATATTTGACACACTACTGAAAGAATAGAACGTTTTGTTATCGTTTCAGTTATAGAAAAATTACTTATCAAATATTGAATGTAATCTAAATTCGAGTCCCAGTAAATGGCCAAAGTTTTACTCTGCTCGATCGATATAAGATCGAATATTTGAATTAGATCTTTCTAAACACATTATTTTTTATGTTGATGACATTTTAGCTTGTTTTGACAGCTCTTTTGAGGATATCAATGAATTTTTATTCTAATTAACAGTCTTCACACAAACATCACGTTTACACTAGAAACAGAACAAAATAGAGCTATTAATTTTTTGGATTTAACTATTACAATTAATACAAACAATGAATTTGATTTTTCCATATACAGAAAACCCACAAGCACAGACGTCACTATACCTAACGATTCATGTCATCATAAAATGCATAAACTAGCGGCTTATAGATCTTTAGTACACCGAGCTTTAACTACTCCAATGAAACGATCACATTTTGATAAAGAAATTTCAATCATCAAACAATTAGCACATGCAAACCATTATAACCATAACATGATTGACACTTTAATTCAACAAAAGATTATAGGTTAGCTATCAAAAGAATATTTCCAATTGACACTCAAATACAAGACAAAGACACAAACTACATATCAATACCATACTTTGGCAAGATATCAGAACAAATTGCAACTATAATAAGAAAAACCACCAGTTACAAAATAACCTATAAAACTAACACCAACACCTTTTCATTTTTATTCAATGCTAAAGACAAAACACAAGATATCATGAAATCCGGCATTTACCGTTTGAATTGTTCTTTTTGTAACTCGGTTTATATTGGACAAACACTTAGAAATTTCGATATAAGATACAAAGAACACGTACGCTCTTATAGACTTAAACATCCAGAAAAATCGAATTATGCCAAACACATTTTGGAACAGAACCACCCAATGACACCTCAAAACAACATTAAATTCTTACCTTTTTGCAACAACAAACAAATTAGGCATTTTAGAAGCTTTTGAAGTATACAGACATAAACGCACAGTACCTTTAATGAATGAACAAACTGAGCTTAGTAATTCTCCTTTATTAGAAGTGTTAGATATTTAGTTTTTGTTATGTATTGTATCTAGTTACCTATTTTCTGTATGTATTTATCCGGATTTGTTAGTGTTTCGTGCGTCGCGTTTCGTGCGGAACTGTAAAATCTTCTGGTTTCGTGCGTCAACCAGATGGACAATCAAATTAGGTACTAATGACTTCTGGTTTCGTGCGCTCACCCAAGATTTACCTGCTGAGTTTGGATACTTTTTAAAATAAGATTTCTACATACAAATTGCTGATTTTCTTTTCAGTATTTTATTCATGTATCTTTTCATACCAAATACAAAAATCTAAAGTATTATAAAAATTATTAGTTTAGACCAGATACGAGTAAATAATTATTCTCATAATTTTTTAAACAGTCATGTGATTTTTTTAAAATAGTTCGATTGCTTCATCAATTATATTGATTTTCTAAATTCAAGCTATTTATTTTAACCACTTTTAGATCCTAATTAATAAAAGGGAAATAATAATGGATAACTACATATAAATAAGAAATTTATTAGATATTAAGAATAAAAATGTATCAGCTTTAACAGATGTCAATTTACAAAGCATCCACATCGACACTTAAGGAAAGTAAGGTTTTCCCATATTAGTGTTTTTTTAAATCCTGTATATTATGAATTGCTGTTTCACATTGCAAATTTAGTTATGTTATGAATTTCAAGGAAATTGCAGATTAGCGGTACATAACAAAGTAGGTATGTAGATCTGTATGATCCATCAATATTCGAAAGTGAGTAAAGTTTCCGTTTGCTTTTTAGCGCTACTAATGGTAAACAAATGATGCTTCAGTAAAAGAAACTACCAAAGAGAGAGGAACTTGCTTACTTTTTAGCTGACTCTGTGAAATGTAGAATATTAAAGTTGATATTATACTTGATATTCAGATAAGATCAGGTAAACATGTGCAGACGCACGAAATAAGAAGTCATTAACGCCATCATTTTAATTCCGCACGAAACCAGAAAGTTTCAGGTAGATTTTCGCCGGCGCACGAATCAAGAATATACCATTTATCCTCAGCAACGTGTTTGTTTATCAATCTTATCTACTTTTGATAATGACACAAAGTATCGAAACAATATTGTCAGGTTAAGATATTAATAAAACTTGTGAAATTTTGACTAATCTTTGTATTTATATTATATTTCATATTTGTAACTTGTTTAGCATTAGAGCTAGGCCCCACCAATGACTCCGTATTGTCATTCATATTACTCAAATTATGAGCCAACTCAGCAGTTGCCTCGCCTCGTTTAAAATTGTTTTAATTTTTCCTACTACATCATAAAATTCAATCTCAAACCTTAATCTTTCAGCAAAAGTCTCATCATACTCAATAAGATCGATTTAGGATTGAACGTCATTAAATTCCACCCACACGGGCTCTTCAAGTTTTTCCAAACGGCAAGTTAATTGATTTATTAATTCATTATTTAACTGTTCTTTATCTAAACTGTCAAAATAATTTTTTAACCTAGTCAATTTACCTTTAATTATTCCACGTTTAGACTTCAATATCTCGATTGTCTCCGCCATACTTAAAATATAAAATTGCAGAGAAATTATAGTAACACTGATGCAAAATAGCGGAGAAATACGCTAGAAAATAACAGACTCACAAGAATCCCCGAGGAAATGGGCCTTTATTGTTGCCTTCCTGATTCTATGCTTTTTTGTCTTCACCAATTCCAGATTTATTTAAACAAAATACCATCCGTCCTTTTTACTATATTTTTGGCTCCCTACCTTTGGACTGTCCATGATTACTTATTACGCTTCCAATCCGGCTTTCAAGGATCAAAATGTTGATTAGAGTAAGTGGACTGTAGTTTTATTTTAGCTTTAGATTATTTATTAGGTAAACTCCTTAAACTTTATTAATAACAGAGTTTTTGTACAGAACCTATTAATCTGTCAAATTTATATTTTTTATTATATAACAATTTCTAACAACACAATTTCTAAGGTCACTATGTTAAAGTCCAAAATTGCAGTAACAATATTTATTCGTTGTGAATTACACAATATGCACTTGCATAATAACCTAAACACTATTATATTGTTTCAACATTAAACTGGTAATAATACTCAGAAAACCTATGTAAACAACATCAATGGATGCAAGTTTCTAAGGCTTCTGAGTGTAGTTCGAAAGGCTAGATAAACAACATCCCCGGATGCCAGTTTCTAAGCCTTCGAACTTGTGACAACTCGAACTGATCTGTCCTGCAAAGTTCCGGTGTTTATATACTATTATGTGGTCGTAACATTCGCCCACTTAGCATATATTAAGTCGAATTATCATAATATTACGATAAAGTTTTTAGATACATTAAAAATAATCTTTCTTATGAATGAGGTAACCTGATAGGTATCCAAAAAGTTTTTTGGCTATCTCAGTTATCTTAGTTTATCTTGAGGAAAATGTTGGGATTTCTTAAAATAAAGCACTCCCATTATGAAAAAAAATTATTTCTAAAATTTTGAAAAGTACAGAAAACCGTATAGGTGCTTGTAAAAATCCAAAATGGCTGACAGCACTTTGGTTTTGATATAGAAATCTTGTATCTTCTAAAAGTACATTCAAAACCTTCAATAGATCGCTACTTGGATAACTTACAATGTTCTTGTAGAACGATAACCAGTCCCAAATACTCTAAATTTGGTATCCTAAACAGAAGTGGGGGTTGTTGATTAAATTAGTTATTAATTAAACTAATCTTTTCTTAAACTATAAACATTCCCTACGTTTATATTAACTGCATTTACAAATATTTTTTGGCGGATCAATAGATTTTCTCAAAAAAATCTTATTAAGGTTCCAGCCTTCAAGAGACAATTGCAAATGTGGAACCTGAAACATAATAAAGGTTTTTAATAATTTAAACCGTAGAGATCGATGCTTTTTGCAACAAGGTGGTCATCATTGCAAGTAGTAATTGTTCGAAGCTATTTTGTTGTCTTCGTATTTACAATTTACCTTAATAATTTTATTCCTATGCCGTATCATTTACGCCAGAAACCCAACCTAAAAGAAAGAAGCTAAGCTAAAGAAATAGATATAACAAAACTTGCCAATCATTTAGCCATACCAATCCAATTAACATTAAAAAATGGCGTAATCTTGGAATGATGGCCTGGGATGTCCTGATAAGAATTGGTAATTTTATCAGAGGCACTGTTTTTGTTGATGAAGTTTTCCGTTACAAGTTTAGGAATACCTGCTATGTATTGATTCATAGGGTTTTTTGCCAGTCGATACCAGTTGGTTTAGACTCTCCCTAACGTTCTTATATAATTGTACCTGTCAGGTTTACTATCAAAGGATAAGAATATAATATAGGATATATGATAAGGATAATGAAATATGGACATGTTTTTAATGGTCTTGTAATCTTTATGCATTCATGAACATCGGCTTCATTTGGTAATGTTATTTTCATAGAACGAGGAAAAGCGTTTGTTAAATTATGTAAAGAAAACCAACTCTAATAGGACAGATGTTATCTGTTGATATAGACGGACAAAGTGTGTTATTATTTGAGTCACTTTAATCGCCTTGTTTACATATTTATCGTGTTTAGAAAATTCAGAGGACTGCTCTTTCATGCCAAACAAGAGAAGATTATTTTTTCTGTTGTTACACTCATTGATTTCATTGCACATATTTTCGAAATTGAAATCATTAAATCATTTTGCTTGGTATTGATTCCCATTTGGTTACTTTTTTCGGAAAATTCAATGTGCAAATTTTCAATTTCACTTTTAACCTCAGCATTAAATTTGAATAAAGCTCTATAAAAATCTGCTTTTATTGATTCTATAAGTTCCATTAGACTATTAAGTTATATCAAGTGTTACGTGAATCACAGATAATAATAATCTTTAGGAATCTAGACTTACATATTGTCATCTTTAGATCATTTTTTAGAAAGACTAATGCAAAATAAGTGAACGTATGAAAATCTTAGATTTTCTATGCTCCATATCTCAGAAATGTTACGTGATAATCCAATTGGGTTAATATAATATAATATAATTTTATAAGAATCAGTTACACATATTAAGACATATCTCAGATTAGTTTAATGATAATTATGTAACTATCAGGCGTAACCTCAAGCGATTAATTAAGAAGGCCTACGACAACTACATAATCGATGTGGAAACGAATTTAAGTCATAACCCCAATAATTTTTGGTCATTAAAAATACTTCCAGTAATTCTAGCAAATATGCTCCATCAACCATGTCATGTAATGGGGGTATCCTTACCGACTTCCAGTATAGCTGATTAGTTTGCAAAATTATTTGAAAAAACTACGATTCTTACAAAGCATCATATGATACGGACTTTCCTACACCCGAAAACGCAACTAGATATTTTAATATCACTACAATTTTTAGCGATGATTATAAAGTAGCTGTCAAGTCTTTGAAACCAACAAAATCCACGGGCGTTGATGCAGTACCACCTTATGTCATTAAAGCTTGCTCGGAATGGTTGGAGGGACCACTTTTATTCATATTTAATTTAGCTATTAGTTCCAGCACTTTTCCAGAATTCTGGAAAGAGGTTGCTGTTATTCCCATCTATAAATCTGGGGATAGCTCAGATATTGCTAATTATAGACCAATATCCATACTTTCTGCCCCGGCTAAATTATTTGATAAAATCTTAAAAAATATTTTATACAAATATATTTCGGGCCAAATAACTGATAAACAACATGGCTTCATGGAGAAAAAAATCTACAGTTACTAATCTTATGTGTTTTACTAATTATATATTTGAAGTTTTTGAAGAAAAGGGTCAGGTCGATTGTATATATACAGATTTCTCAAAGGCCTTCGATAAGGCAAATCATGATCTGCTGCTGAAGAAGTTACATGATATCGGTTTCTCTATGAACATGTTGCGTTTCTTTGCTTCCTACTTAAATCCTAAGAGGTTTATTGTCATGTTTAACGGGAACACCTCGGGGAAATTCGAGGCAAATTCTGATGTGCCGCAAGGGTCTAACCTTGGACCACTTTTGTTTGTGATTTTCATAAATGATATCGCTTTAAGTATTAACAATTCTCATTGTGTATTGTTTGCAGATGATCTGAAAATCTATAAAAGAGTAAATAGTTTCGAAGAATGTCAACTACTGCAGTTTGACATCGATCAGCTTTTAAGTTGGAGTATCCGTAATAAATTACCTTTTAACGTGGATAATTGTGGAAGCATGTTCTTTAGACGTGTCACTAAGCATATTGTTTTTGATTACTGGATGGATGCTAAAATTCTAAAACGCTTATCAACAGTAAAAGACTTGGTGTTATATACAACCACAAACTCAGTTTCCGTGATCATATCAACACAATAACTGCTTCAGCATACAAAACTCTTGGGTACATTACTAGACTATCAAGAACTTTTCGTTCTCAGCGGACTCTTGAGATCCTATACTTTTGGTACGATCTAAGCTTGAATACGCTTCCGTCATTTGGTCTCCTCATCTTTATGTTGAAACTTTGGCTATTGAAAAGATCCAAAAAAAGTTCTTGCGTTTATTGTATTATAAAAAGTATAATATTTATTCTGACTATCTAATGATCAGAACTTCAATGCTTTGTCGCGAATTTAAAATTATATCTCTTGAGGTTAGAAGAAAATCAGTCTAGTTGTATTCTGTTATAAACTATGGAACTATCACATTCATTAATCATACCTTTTGTCATTATTATGTACATCTAAGAGCTCCGGACCAACGGGTAAGATCTTCTAAAACTGTTTTCCATATACCTTTGACTAGGTACTCGCAGAAGGCTCCCATCATAAATATGCAGCAGTTAGTAAACCAGCTATATATAGCTTTGGATATAGATTTATCATTACAATTAAACGAACTAAATAACGTACTTTCACAACATTTTTTAAGTGATTAAACATTTTTACGACCTGTTCCAATCTTTATTTTGGTTGTTATCTTGAAATTCCTTTGCGGTTTTAATTAATTTAATTTAATTTATTTTATTTTATGTTATTTATAAATTTGCTATAATGTTCTGTTATTTATTCTAATTTAGTTTTTGTAGTAAAGATGTCCGATTTTCGCTTCTCATGTAATTAGGCTACGCCTGTATGAGAACTACAATAAATAAATAAAATTTCTGAATGATGTATTTATAGGAATTTAAAACTGTATGACTTTTATTTTTTTTAATTTACATTTTGACATGTTTTCTAAATGTTTTAAATGAGACATATTTTTCTGTACAAAAATAATAAAAAAGTTAAGACTTGACACCCTGATGTTAGCACAGCAGGTTAATAGGTTATATACAATAGTATATATACAAACTTCATTGTAAACAATTTACCAAATTGCGTATTTACTTAAAAATAAATTGTTTTGCAGAGGTATAATGAAAAAAGCGATTTTGTTAATAAAAAGTAATTCTGCGTTGGAGAACAGCGAATTTATTCAAGTTTTCGTCCTTTTAATCTTTTCTCTTCAAACAAAAAAGTGGGTTAATAATGTAAATATTGGCTAAACCGTTAAAAATTTGAAATTACTTTGGAAATCTTATACTTTTTAAATTTTCAACTAATTATTTTTATTAGATTTTTATTAAAAAGAATCCTTTCAGTTTTAATTAAAATATTGTGTAAATTAAAGAATTATTTTTTTCAATTGCGTGCATACCTACTAATAATTTTAATGTTTCTACAAAATTAGATTTATTTATTGAAGCTTAAAACTAGAATTTTCCGTTTGGCATTTCCTAATATCCAAGTATGAACCCATTTTCCGCTACCTTTCATTGCGAATAGCATAATAATGTAAATCCAATGATCCTTAATATATACTGAGGAATTTAATATAAAGTTAACACAACCGGAAAATTTAACTCATAAATGAAAATTTTTAATTTTTGTTTCAATTTATTAAATAATTTACTATGAATGCGGTATAAATGAGAAACAATTGTTTGTTTTATAAACTACCAACGCCTAGAAACTTTTGGAATATATAGTTTTAACATTAAACATTTAGGTAATTAATAACATATAAAATTTAGCCAGCTTCGGTGGATAAGTAGTTAGTATGTTTGCTCCATATTGCAAGAAATGCAGGTTCGATCCCAGGCCTAGCTGGTAATTTTTCATAGAGAAGAGCAACTAACCTTCTTCTTGGATAAGAAGTAAAAACAGTCAATGCGATGTTTGTCACGTTAAAGATTCCTACTGTGGGGCGGAATTCTCCTAAATTCGGCTAAATTATAGTAAGGCCGGCCATACAATCGTTGCGATCGGTGCCATGAGATACGAGGGATATTCTGCCATTTCGATCCCTCGCTCGGAAACAAACAAACAACATATAGTTTAGTTATTTGGTTAGTTTAATACTTTTTAGATTCGGATTAGGTTAATACAATATAGGGATTATGTCGACGTGTTGAAACTTTTTCTTTCAATTAGTGTGAAAAGAAGCGAATCCTTCCGTTTTCGGAGCTAATAACTCAAATAAAAACAGAACCTGACAAAGCAGACAAATAGTTGTGATATAGAGTACTTAATCTTTTAGCTCTACCAAATGTTTTTGCACGTACAGAAGAAAATAAAAGAATCTCAAATGTTAGTTGGGCGAATTATACAAAAAAGTTATCCTATCTTAAGCTGTTCTAAACACAACATAAATGGTTATATAAGTTATTAGTGTTATTAATTATTATCGCCAATAATTACCTTAAGCAGATAATTTAAATCATAATCAATTTCTAATAAATGTTAAAATTAAAGCTATTTTTAGAGTTTTATGATTTTTATTACATATATTACATCTTACATACAAAATAATAGTATTATTTTATGCGGAGGAGAAGTATGACTTTTCATGGCGCGCCTGAGTTTACCCACCGAATGTAGTGAGGCGGGTAATAGAAGGCAAGCCATGAAAAGTCACTTCTCCTCCAAATTAAATATGCTATTTTTTCTTCAAACGCTTTAAAATATGTATTATAAAGCTGCCATGTTTTTGTGTTTCTGATACTCAGCTCTGGGTTTGATTTATGCATACAATACTAGAAATGTAGTAGGCGATTAATAAATGCGAGTAGTTTCGATTGTTATACAAAAAAAACGTTTTGACAGATATAAATTCAACACTTTTCCCTCCATGGAGGGAAAAGGAAAAGTAAAACTGTCGCCGGCGGAGAAGTTGCATTTTTCCGCATCCACCTCAGTCAAAATATGACCTAATTATTTTACGTTTGAAGAAAAAAGAATTAATATAAAGATTTTACTTGTTCAGTGGTAGTTGTTATATACTTATATATGGTTTTAGTTTTCTTAGGCAAAATCTAAAAAACTGCACGCCCAAGAATGGAATAAAATTATTACAAAATTGTAATTTAAAATAATAATAAATTCAATCAAATCCAACAATTTTACTAAAACAAACAAGTAATTACCTATAATTTTGAAAAACATTGCTAATTGTATAATAACCAGTTTGGATTTCAGGTAAGCCCACAAAAAAATTCAAAGATGTCAAATCAGTGGAACGTGCAGACCAATTTATTGGACCACGCCGTTCGATGCACCTATTCGGATACACATCATCAAGATAGTTTCTTGATGATGTGTTCGTGATGACTTGTCTAAAATAATGTGCAGGGGCACTGTCCTGCTAAAAAGTTACTTGTCATCACTTGAAATTTATGAACATTATTTTGAATCAGCTTGCAGGTTGGATGAAATTTTACAGCATATCAAGGTATACAAGTCTGGTCAAATAATCAAATATGACCCTACATTAGAATGTGGTCGTTCAAGATACCCGTCCAAACATTCAATTTTTCAGGAAACTGGATGCAGTAGCTTTCTCTATACCAGTGTGGGTTTTGGTTACTCCAATACCTTATATTTTGCTTGTTTACGTTTCCATTAAGAAAAAACGAGTAACCGTCGCTAAAGCAAATGCTCTTCAAATAATTCGTATCTTCGAAAAGCTGGCGAATAAATAAAGATTTCTATATAACACGATTTTGGTAGGTTTTACGTAACAAACGCAATAAAATGCCTTTACTGGATGTAAATTTTTCAAAAGCTAATTTCTATTTTATTAGCTGCAACTTAGCTTCGAAAATATAGCATCATGAATGTAGGTGAATGTTGGACAGAGAAACAATCTTGTAAATGGCGATGGATATGATGATGCTTTAATTACACAATGCTTACGCAAGTTACGAGAATTTCAAAAAGTACAAAAATGGAGTATTCTATATTGCACATTTAAATAAGTTGCTATGAATATCAGTGGCAACTGCAGCGCCGTCCTTTGAATTTTGAGGCCCCGGGCACAAATATGGAGTGGGGCCCCCAGTAAATAAAAAAGTGAATAAATAAATATACAGGGTGTAACTAATATAACTAGAAACCTCGTAATGGGGGTGGGGGTAGCTGTAATAGAAGATTTAGAACATATTTTCCTTATCAACATGTGGTCGCTTCCTGCTAGTTTTTGAGAAAATCCCATTTTAAATTTTAAATACGCCCATTGTACTCACACTATATTAAAAATACGAAACAAGCAACAAGCCTGCTTATTATTTTTAATGTAATGTGAGTACAATGGGGATATTTAAAATTTACAATGCGATTTTCTCGAAAACTAACAAGAAGCGACCTCATGTTGATAAGGAAAATTTGTTGTAAATCATTACAGCAACCCCCCTCCATTACGAGGTTTTTAGTTATGTTAGTTACACCCTGTATACAAAATGTTCTCGGACGACTGACGATGCAACGTGTAAGCACTACTAAGCGGTAGTGGTGGGTTATAAGATAACGCATCACTTTTCGATGCTTCTCGAAGTGTTACAACGCTTAGGTGTTGTGAGACCTGCTTACGAGAAGCGTTGAAATATGAAGTCTATCCATCTTTATTTTTATACTAAATACATATTTTTATATATTGCTGTTTCTATCACTCCCACTGGTTTGGCAATTCAAAAGACATTCAAGAGTATCAACCATGCTTATGGGCACGCATAGATGTGCATTTGAGTGACATAATCAGTGCACCAAGTTTATTGTTAGTAGGTACTTCCGACAACAAAATGCTATGACGCAATGCTATGACGCAATGCTACTGTTTATCTTAAAGTCTCGAGAAGTGTTGTTGATTAAAATAAGATAGCTGGGTGTGGGGCTCCACTAGCTCTCGGGGCCCCACAAGCCCTCGGGGCCCCGGGCATACGCCCGGCTGACCGACTCTAGGGACGCTTCTGGGCAACTGTTAGGCTATCGTATACACAATTTCTACATCTCACTATAAATACATGCAAAGAGTTCATATGACTCACATAAAAGATAAAAAGGTTGACTATCAAGTCTCCAAATCTAGTAGGACTAGGGGAGTTCTACTTTTTCAGGACTTGTTTTTGTAGTCCTATTCGAAATCACTTTTTACAATTGAAAGTTGTTTTGAGATTCTCTTAATAAGTATTATGTAATTAAAATACCTTCATAATCATTGCCATTTACAAAATTGTATGGAAAATATACAGCCTGTATTCAATATGCTATATATCCGAAACTATTTGTCTCAGCCGAAGTCCTTAGCCCTAAGTCTTAACATATCACAAATGCAAATTGATATCGAAAAATTATCACCCTGCCTGGGGATCAAATCGTCGTCTTCCGTTATTCAGGTGGGGTTCTAACCATGTAAGCTACCAAGGCGACCTATAGGAAGATAACAATTTGTCTATACGAACTGGATAATTGCAAACATATGTACTATATAAATGCTTCATAAAGTTTATGAATTGACAGTTCGCCAACAACATATCAACTACATACATACATAATCCATTCCCCTTATACCGCATTTCGCAGTGTCGGGGTTCCACACAAACTCTTATGGGAGTGCAACGGAGGTAATGGAGCTATTGTAGCAAGTACATTACGCTCCCCCATACTTTATCGCTCATACAACTTTCATACCTTAAGCTAAGGAGCTCAAACACGATCGTACTAAATTTTTAAAATTCAGTCGCAACCGAGGTTTGAACCCTGTCCCTCTGAACGAGAGGTAGGATCTCTACCACTCGACCACGGAGGGCCAACATATCAACTATCAAAGCTAATCTAGACTTTTGATAATCTTATAAGGAAATTGCCATATCACAAACGCCAATTCATATAGAAGAATTATCACTCTGACTGGGGATCGAACCCAGGTCTTCTGCTCTCCGGGCGGGTCTCTAACCAAGTGCGCTACTAAGGCCACCTACTAAAAGATTCAATTTTTCTATACATAGTAGATAATTGCAAACATACAAAGCGTACACCATATAATTGCTGCCTTAAGTTAATGGAGCTACAGTTCGTCGACAACACATCAACTATCAAAGCTACCCAAGCAACACAGGAGTCTGCATTATAGTTTAATATATGTGCATTCAATCATATTTTGGTAACTTTTTAGTTATGGTATATAAATTAAACGTGTACGCATATGTTTTGAAACGTGTAATATTCGTGTATCGTTAACAATTTTGATGCAGACACGGTGGAGATTTTGTGATTTTCATGTACTGACACCAGATTAGTATTTCTTTGTGTCATGCTGCATTTGTGGTCAACTAAGGGTCACTAAAAATGGTACCTATAATGGTACGATATACGTAAGTTCAACGTATACATTTTATCATGTTTATTGTCGTCTTCGGTATTATTCGCATTTCTTTGTTTGCTTAAACACCTAACCTTCTGTATAGAATATTTGTGCCAGAGTATTGCACAAGTTGTATAAATGTGAACAAGTAATTGTGTTAAATACTATTAAGCAATTGTGGCACAACTAGCGCAACAATTGTACAATTTTGTATAAAATTGTATGCAAGATGACACATTCTGTTTTAATAAGTAACACAATTTGTTATGGAAACTTATAGACAACTATCCATTTGATTCTACAAAATTATTATAACATTTTCTACAAAATGTTATATTTGAGTTTATACACATCCTTACAAAAAATTGAAAACATTATTTAAAAAATCTTGACAAACTAAATGACACAATCTTGTTTTATAATTCTACACAAATTGTCCCCGTCACTTTTTTAAGACCAATTTGTTTTACAATACCACACAATTGTTGATGAAATTTAAATACATTTTTCTCTGTGTATAAGAGACGCTATTTATACGTTGGTACTGAAAGCTTAACGACACTGATCTAACATATTTCTAACATTCTACAGTTAACTCAACCAACAAAGAATCAAAAGAAGAGTAACGTATTTTTAAAAACATTTTTATCAATTTTTCTATAAGCATAACAACAAATCGAATAGACTATTGATCAGCCATCAATTTCCCTTATTTACAATTTGCAAATCCACTTTCTCAGCTTCTTACTGAAGCTTCCTCACATTCGAAATATTTAAAGAATTCACTACACGAGGGATCTCAAATTCAGTTTCTGGCAATAACTTTTTTATATGTTTGCAGCCTATAAGGAGCAGACTATTGATGTTTCCTTCAATATTTTTGTGATTTTTTTCTAATCATAAGGTAAAATTTAAGTTTACTATTAAAGTATTAAATGAAAATTAAATTACATCACCAGCACTTTATAAGTTCAACCCTCAATCAAGTAAGTACATTAGTCCTTTCTCAAATCTTCTAAATTCCTTTATGCTTATTATAGCATTTTAAATATCTTGTATGGGGAAATTTGTTTCCCTTTTTATTTGTACTTTTTTAAACTTCGTGAGGACACTTTTGTCGTCGCACACTACCTGAATTTATACTGGTTATTACCTCCTCGTGATGACTTGGATTCCATGTTTCTCTTGTCGGGCTGCATTCAATTAATAGTAGAAATGCACCGCTCTTCTCACTCTAGTCGACACGTCAACCAGGAATATGGGTACAGAAATATTAGTTCTCCACAATGTCGGAAATATCCTCCTCACAGCCATCACGTTTGGATCGGAGAACACACAAGTAAGTAAAGATTTTTCTTTGTAACGGCATGTTTTTGCTAGCTTTGAAATAATGAAATTTTGTGTGCAAAGTTACTAAAAATCTTAAATGCAGTCCTGTAAATCTGCGTTCTTCTTGCAATTTAAAATTACATCGGCATGCGGTACAAATAAACCTCATAAAAATATGTTAAAAGTCATCTTTTAAAGTTTTTCCAGACTAGTGGAGCGTCTTGTATAATAAATCAACAAAAAAAGGTAAGGCTGGCACACGTGTCTGCAGCGTCAAATGATTCCGGTGTTAAAATTTACAAGATAAACAACTTTGATTAGTGTGAAATCATGTTCTCAAACTTTCTCATAATCGTTTCAGTTTTTTATTGCCCGAAAATATAATAAAAATCTATTTTGTCTCGAGGAATGAACGCTTGTACGTGCTAAATGATATTTTTCAAATAAACCACCTGCACTTCAAAATATATCCCGTCTGCAATTTACGCTGTAAGAAGCACTGCGTTCTAGATTCCTTTGTGTGAGAAACATTAATTTTGATTAGTTTAAAACGAAATCATGCGATTCTTCTATTGGTCCATGCAAAAGTGCACCCGCTAAAAAACATTCCGCATATAGTAAAATAACCCTGAGTTTTAGTTAGTTAACGTCAAGTCTTGAGTAGTTGACGTTGGGTCTCAAATAATTCGAGCGATGTTCCGTCTTGAGTAATTTGAAGTCAAGTAAAAGAAAATTCCGATATTGTTCGCATAAGTTTGAAAATGTGTTTAGTAAAAGTACCGTTGCGTATATAATTTTCCGAACTTCTGTGTTTTAAATCGTGGGAAATATATTTCCTTATCGAAAAGTGTCGTTTATTTTTATACAGTTTACCGACAAAGTTATTTTTCGTACCGTGCTTCGACAGAAATAATTAATAACTACCGATTTATCTTAAGTGATAGAACTCTTGAATAATAATGAAATTTCTATCGACGTAAAGATTAAAACTACAGTTAACTACCGAATTTAAGTTAAAATCTTTATTAAAATTCTAGTTTTTTATAATTTCCGTCCGGATTTAAATAATAATGAAAAGAAGCGGATAGTTTTCACTAATAATTTAATCAACGACGTTATCTGAGTTACATGGTTGTATGTGCAATTTTGTTTGGGTGAATTTAATAATAAACAGTTTATTTTAACATAGTGTTGCGAAGGTTAATTCATCGTAAGCTTGAATTACGTGACTGCAGAATTATATGAACTTGATCCAGTTTCTATCATCCAGCAGCAATTGTTCCTGTGTGTGCAAAAGGCAATATTGTGCGATTTAGTACTAGTTTTGTTTGCAAATGACCAATATAACTAAGGTATTGTGAAATATGAATTCTTTTTCCTTCTACTTTGTAACATTTATGTTAGGCTATTTTTTCTATTTATATGTTGAGCGTATATATTTTTTTGTATATAAACGTCCTCAATAGCTAAGAGCTGTTATGCAGGGTATTAATACGGGAGCTTTTAAGTTCGATAAATGTATTTTTATATTTTATTTTTTAATATTTACAGAATAAATATGTTTTCAAGTTTAACTAAAATGAGTAATACTGATCCATATAATTATGAAAGTTTTTAGTTATATTTTTTTTTCAGCCTTTTGATACTATTGAATATAGTTAACTATTTGATCAAAATTTATTGGATCTGATTTCATTTTCTGATTAATGATCTCAGCTATCCTTTTAACTATCCTTATTAAGCTTCATAATCAGATGGCGCCCACTTAATGTATTTTATTGAGTTTTGAAACCTTTATCTATCCTTTTAATGATTAGACAACTGTAGAACCATTACTTACGACCTGATATTTAAATTTGTAATAAGAGAAAGATCTCAAGCTGAAGAAATTTTGAGCATTACAGTAAAGTAAGTATAAATACTTTGATATATTTAAAGTTTTATTGTTGTTTTATCGTGCAGAAGAACGCCCTTTCATCTTATGCTTTCAATATTTATTTTATCTGCCATTAACGCAGATAGCATTATATTTACATTTACATATTTACATTTTTCATATGCGGTTTACATATATTGTAGCGACTTAATTACAGTGAAAACAAAGTCCCACGTTTGGGCGTCAACTGTAACATCTCTTTTTACTCTAACTTAAATAAGAATTACTTACTGTACTTATGATGCTCCGACTGATATCATTAATTCTGCAGATTCGAATACAGGTATGGGTTTCCAAAAGCTTCAGATTAAATAATAGTCAAGAACAAATAAAAAATAGAGGGCGCCACCAAACTGAATAGATGTTTATTTTCATGAGGCGAGAAGTCCACAGTTTGGAAATGACTTCCCATTTAAAATTGACGTTAAATTAATTAAACATAGAAATCTCTCATAATAGATTTGGATTGACAGAAACATCAGCAGTTTGTTGAGTGAACTATATCAAACGATAATTAAATTTGAAGTTTGTATATTAAATAAAGATAGAATGTTGAAAATACATTACATAAAAAAATATATTAGAAAATTATCATTCCTAAATATTGCTTAATTTTGGGATCCCAAATAAATTTTACCTAAAATACTTATTTAAACTATCAATAATTTAAAATTTCATAACTGAACAAAAACATTCTGAACTACACAACGTTTAAAAACTTACATAAATAACAGAAGCAACGTTAATTCTTGATACAGTTATCCTTAATGCTTCTTGAACTTCACAAAACTCCACAAAATATGGCTCAAGCCATTCAAACTAAAACCACTGACCACAACATAAAATTTAACTAAATCTACAAACTGAAGCAGGAACATTGCGGGAACCCTTCTTACATTTTGAACTATTTCACCTTAACAAAATACGTTGAACTTCGCAATAATCTCCATTACGGAATAAATTCATTATTATTAACATTAATTGGAATAGTACTTAAAGTACTAAAGTACTTAAACTTGACTGCTGCTTGAAGATTTATTAATCAGCCCTCGTAGAAAACGTAATGCGTCATTTGATTATTATTTAAACACTCTAGAATCTTTTAAACTAATTCTACAAACTAACACTGTGCACCAACTTTAGTTACTCAAAAAACTAGATCGAAATACAACTAAATTCTCAACAAGGTAAAATAGCCAACGCAAAAGCGTAGGGACAAAGCCCCTAATTTTGGCTCTGAGAGCCGCTGTGAGACTGAATGTCTTAGGGTTGCAAAACTATCCCCACTTTATTAAATTAAGAGAGGGAAATATATAAACTCCCTATCAAGTGCCAAAGTGACGTACTTCGTGCCAATGGAAAAATAAGTCGAGAATATTCCTAACTTTATCTTATTAAAGCGAAGAAGTATTTTCTCACAGGAAGTCTGATAGCAAAAAAATAGTGCGACTGGTTTTTCGTCTGTATATTTTGAAAAACTTATTTAACCGACACGAATACGACATTTTGTACGTATCATTTAATTTATAAAACAACTTTATCTTCATATTTTCCTTGCTAAAAACAAATTTATCTGCGTGAAAATGCTTTGAAAGCCTTTTTGCAACTGCTTCTAAGTTAACGAAAAAAATTATTTTGATTGGAATAAATTGACTAGCAAAACATATTCATATAAACAGGACCGTACTAAGATTATTTTTAATAAATACATTTTCTAACGTATTAAAATGAATCTTGAAATTTTAACACGTTGCAATATTTAATAATTTATAAACTGTTTTTTTTGTACAAATGACATTTAATTGTCCATTTTTGTAATTAATCTAAACTCAACAGAACTTTATTTATAAGTCACCCCCAGTAACCCCCTTTCTTACCAGTCTTCAATTTTTTTCATTATCAGCCATAATATTAAGAAAGTGAAACCACAACAAAATAATGCATTCTGCTTTATATTATATTTTATACAATAGTAATTTTGTTTATTGTTTCCAGCCTTACTTTGTGGAACTCCATAATCATGAAATAAATAAAGATTAGTAAAAGTTCCACAGTATTTATTAAAATATAACCTGACAATATTGTTTCGACAGCTAAGCTGTCATTACCAACGGCAATATAAATATAAACAAACACGTCGGTAAGGAGATACAAAAATAGGTAACTAGTTAAGATTAATAATCAGAATTAAATATCTAACACTTCCAGTAACGAAGAATTACTGAGCTCAAGTTCTTCATTCATTAAAGGTACCCTGAGTTTGTATTTGTATATCTCAAAGACTTCTAAAATGTCTAATTTGCGTTTGTTATTACAAAAATTAATAATAATAATCGGGCATTTACCGTTTAAATTGTTCTTTTTGTAGTTCGGTATATATTGGGTAAACACTTCGAAATTTTGACATAAGATATAAAGAACACGTTCGTCATTACAAAAATAAACATCCTGAAAAATCTAATTATGCCAAACACCTTTAGAACAAAATCACACAATGACTCCTCAAAATAATATTAAATTCCTACATTTTTGTAATAACAAACGCAAATTAGACATTTTAGAAGCCTTTGAGATATACAAACACAAACTCAGGGTACCTTTAATGAATGAACAACTTGAGCTCAGTAATTCTCCGTTACTGGAAGTGTTAGATATTTAATTCTGATTATTATTATTATTTGATCTAGTTACCTATTTTTGTATCTCCTTACCGACGTGTTTGTTTATATTTATATTACCTTTGATAGTGACAGCTTAACTGTCGAAACAATATTGTCAGGTTATATTTTAATAAATACTGTGAAACTTTTACTAATCTTTATTTATTTCATAATGGTTATTTTGGTTTCTATGTAATGTCCATTGCTTGTCGTGCCTTATTTTTCAATGTTGATGGTGATTTGATTATAGAAGTACATTATGTACTTGAAATGCTTAACTTACTTACAATGTTTTCCTTTTTTATTTTCAGGAATAATTGCTTATGAGGCCATCCTTATCAACCTGTACTGGAATGTATACCTTTTAATAAAGATTAAGCTGTATCTATCTTAATATTGTACTTTTATTGAAAACCACATATATTCCTTTCCCACACAGAGAAAAATGTATTCAAATTTCATCAACAATTGTGTGGTATTGTAAAACAAATTGGTCTTAAAAAAGTGACAGGGACAATTTGTGTACAATTATAAAACAAGATTGTGTCATTTAGTTTGTCAAGATTTTGTGGAAGTCAATAGTAATTTTGTAGAATCAAATGAATAGTTGTGTATAAGTTTCCATAACAAATTGTGTTACTTATTAAAACAGAATGTGTAATGTTATTGCATACAATTTTATACAAAATTGTACAATTGTTGCGCTAGTGTGTGCCACAATTGCTTAATAGTATTTAACACAATTACTTGTTCACATTTATACAAATTGTGCAATACTCTGGCACAAATATTCTATACAGAAGGCTAGATATCACAAATAAAATATATATTTTTACATATATTAAAATATATGCAACTAATATGTATATAGCTATACAATGTATAGTATTTACATACTATACAACGTGTAGTATATACACGTATAACACTAAAATTTTCTTTTGCCGTCGGCTGTTTATATATAAATCTCGAATTTACATTAATAGCGACAATTACAAGTGGTGACATCTATAGGATGTCATCCATAAACTTTGCGAAACACAATAATTAGTAGCAAGCAGTTTGAACACTGGATTATGATTTCATTCAAACAAAATATTGTATTTTTCTAAACATTTTTTACAATTATACTTCAACATAATATGCTAGCTTATCCTCTACAACATTGTTCCAAAGAATGCTGAAGTAAATCTGACTGTGTTAAATAATTGTCGTAAGTTCCTGTTAGACAATTCAGTAACGAAATCCTACACAACGCTGGACAATACGATTCTACAATTATAATATAAATTTCTCCAACACCGTTTTGAACAATATTGTGCAAAGCTCTTATGAAGTATTTCTCTCTGTGCATAATTTTAATTATTTATACAGCCCCTATTTGAACTATCCTTATTTTGACATTCTCAATATCTTAACTGTGTCAAATACTTAAGAAATTACAATATATACCGAAGCATTAATTTGAATAGATCGTTTATATACCAGTATCAAGAAAAAATTAATGATAGCGTCATAGAATTAAACTGACGACACCTACTAATAGTGTGTTTCACACCCTTGCAGCTGAAGCTTGCTTATTTATTCTTGACCGTTTTTAAATTTTAATCAATTATACTACCCTTTAAAAGGATTGTTTTCCCAATTTTTTAAATAATTTTACTTCAGTAACCTACCGCGATAAAAAATCTGCAAAGAATTCAAAAATCATGCATGGTCTATCTGTTATGGTCTAGTTTTATTTAGAGAAAATTTATTTTAAAAAAGTTACTCAGAATCAGAAAACTTTTTAAATTCAAACTGTGGCCAAACAATTTTAATTTCTAATAATTTATATTATAATGTAAATGTATTAAAATTCTATGCTCTCTAAATAAATACTGCTATAGAAAATTCAAAATATAAACCAAAGTTAAATAACGGCTGTACATCTAACTGTTGCGGAAAAGTAGAAATTAAGAAGAAAAGCAGATTATTATACCCCCGATGCACTACGGGGAGAAGGAATGGATAAAGAAGAAGTTAAAACAACCGTTTTCAAGGGTAATATGATTGTTCAAAATCTGAAAACGATCATATAATAAATGAGAAAATACAGGGGTATCAAGGTGAGAAGTGAAACATACTGTATCAAAATTAGTTACTTATAAGTTACTGAAATATTACTTACTAAAATATTGCTTAATTGGAAACCTCTTTACCATGACCTCTGTCTTTGTGGGATTTTTACTTTAAAAGTGTAGTTCCTGCTGTATTGTATGCTGTAGTGTATTCCTAGACGATATGAGAAGTTACAAGATGCACCTCTCACTCTTAAGTACTGTAGAGCTCTTTAAAATTCTAAAATTTTCTATGAATTAATTAATAAATTAAAATTCTATAAATAGTATTGGTAGTTAGGAATTAGTTTAAGGTTTTCTGCAGTTTCCCATAGCTGTAACACAAATGTGTGCTATACCGCCCGCCTTAAACTAATTAACTATATTCATTGGCAGACTGTTTTTGGGCAACTATGAATATAATAGTAATAATAATTGCTATTACCTGGCAAACCAGAGTCCAGAAGTTATGAAGCTTGTGCGGGTGGGAGTTAGGGAGGACTTAACAGATGGTATAGCACAATTACAGAAAATCTTAACCAGAAGGTTTTCTGCAATTTTCCTTAGCTGCACCACAATTGTGAGACTTGTGCTATATCATCTGTTAAGTCGGCTGCAGCCGCACGCTGGGGCTGCGTAATAATAATAATCGCACTTCCCTCCCGCACAAGTTTGATAGCTTCTGGAGCTTTGTTCGCCAGGTAATGGATAGTAGCAATTATTATTACTATAATTAATATATAACCTTGATATTGACATTTTTATAAGGAACATGATAGTATCTAAAATCAATATAATTGGTGTAGTTCAACCCTCGATAGAGTTGCGTGTCTAACTACACAAGCGATAAAAAATCTATGCAGCCATGGTGCTAAATTGTGAACTCAACTACACAATCTCATTGGATATTCTTGATATCCATTATTGAAAAAACTTTATGGGCCAATCACCTCTGCTTCCAAAAATACTTGAAATACACCAGTCAAAGTTGACAGGTTACATTAGGCTTTAGCAGATCTTATTCGTTAAAATATGGAAAGATTTTATTAAAGTTAAGTCAACCCTTAAGGCATGAAAGAACTTATTTCAATATGAATAGTAAATCTTTGTGAGAACATTAGTGAAAACTGCACTTTTTTATCATGCAAAATAAGGGAGACATGAATATTTAAAAAATCTTGATGAAACTGTTTCACTTGCATATTATTTGTTGTTTATACCTGTGATACGAACTACATAAACAACTCCATAACAACCAGGGCATTATAAGCGGACGTTATAATTCATAACGCCCACTCATGGTATACTTTACAATCCGACCCGACGTTACGTTCAATAGTAATTTGAGCCATTAAGTCAGAAACTATATGTTTGCGTACGAATATGTTGCAACACAAAAAATAACGAGTATTTGCACGTAGTTTCTGGACGCGTGATCCACGAATTCTTTTGTGCCGCCATTCTAACGCCTTTGGTACATAAATAACTATAATGGCGTCGTTTCTACCAATACAACTGGGGCGAGAGCGTGGCGATGCTCTGTCTAATGTATTCCTTGCCGGTAGTAACTACGTCATCACCCCACAGGTGCAACAACTTTACAAGCGTTTTTCTCGGTAACGATATGTATTTTATACAAACCGTTTTGACAAATTAATTTCCTTTATTTTTAACTATTAATAACTTACTAAATAAAGTAAAATACTAAATAAACCAAATAGATCTCAATTACTTAAGAAGGCTTTAAAAAAAATTCTAATGACATTTTACGTTCATATACCGAGTTTGAAGCTTGAGCGATGTTCCGACATAAGAGAAATTTTGTTTTTTAACATTTTTTGATACACCGCCGTAACTGACTATGTTGAAATCATTAAAGCCGCTTTAAATGAGTAGAAGGGCAACTAGTAGAATATCTTGTTAATAATGTGCAATGATGTAGGTATTTTTGATAAATATTAAAATTATCAAAAGAAATGAAACTTTCTGGGCAGTTTTCCAACTCTCATCTTTTTTTATTAATCCTCGTTTGAATAATACAAGAATTGTTATAATTGTAATTTAAACAATTTAACACGAAACTACTACTTAAAGAATCAGTCAGTTACGGGGGCGTATCAAAAACGTTAAAAAACAAAATTTACCTTAAGTTGGAATGGACGTATGTCAACTCGACCAAAAATGCGGTAAATCTCGTAGTTTCGAAAGTTTAGGGATTAGCGCGACCGTTCAACTCGACCAGGGATTTAACTCCATTAAGAAATAATCTCCAGGTATAATGTCTTTCTTCGCCCAAAAACTAAGAAGCTTTCCATCATAATGTTCACTTTCCCCAAAGGCAAATAATAGGATCTTTCCAATTTTAAAACAAATTAACCAATAAGAAAGAGCAAAATATTGAAGTAATTGGATTCCTATTGGTCCTTCATTTTAACCTGGCTGTATTTAAGAATCGTAGATATTGCATTTATCAATTAGTTGTTTACAACAGTGTAACTTGTACGTACGTAGTGTTATTGTCTGTATGTGTGGCGATGGAAGTGTCGATAATCACAAGTCAAAGAGGTGGTGAATTACTTGTGGTGGAAAATAACAAATTTTCCAAAAGCAGCGTTACAAAGTGTGGTAAAATTCGTTGGAGGTGTTGGAAGCGCGAATGTCCTGCCAGAATTTATTCAATGGTTGGTGACGTAAAAAACATCATACACAAGTTTGGTGAGCACATACACGCTGAAGATACAACGATGGCAAAGCAAGGGTTAAGTAATGTTCTTAAAAGAAAGGCGGAGGAAAATCCACATGAAAAACCTTCAAAGCTCATACACCTAGAGCTGGCAAAGAGTGAGTTGACCGACAAACTTCAAATTGAAGATGTGCAGTACATTAGACGAAATATGTATATCTCGCGTAGGAAAAAAGTTCCAACATTGCCCAGAAGCAGACAAGAAATTTTTCAATTGCTTGAAGAGGGTCATTTAAGTTTGGAGACCTGCAAGAAAGAAAATTTTATAATTGGCGTTAACAAGACAGAAGAAATAATAGTGTTTTCGTGCTACACTAATTTGAATTTCTTGTGTTCTACTGAAACCATTTACATGGACGGTACTTTTCAATTTTGTTGTAATTATTTCACACAAATGTTTACCATCCATGTTTTTAAAAATGGATATTACATTCCATTAGTTTTCGCATTGTTGCCTAATAAAAAATGTGAAACATATGTTAATTTGTTCAGAATTTTGCAACAAAAATGTATTGAATTTAATTTAAAATTACTACCTAAAACAATTGTAATAGATTTTGAAAAAGCCATTCATACTGCATGCAGTACAATTTGGCAAAATGTCGATCTTATAGGATGTCGATTTCACCTTTGTCAGAGTTGGTTTAAAAAAATTCAACAACTTGGTTTGATATCTGAATATAAAACCAACTCGACGATTGGTAGATATTTAAAAGTATATTTTGGCGTTCAGTTTTTAGAGCCCAAAGAAGCTGTAGAATTTTTTAACTGTGAATTGCATTATCTAATGCCAAAAGACACAAGAATTGTGCAATTTAGGGAATATTTATACCAAACATATTTTGCAGAAAACAGTTTATTTCCTCCTCGGATATGGTGTAGTAAAATAAATTTTTTGTACTGAACCACCAACAGTTGCGAGTCTTTTCATGCAAGATTTAATTCTAGTTTTTACCACAATCACCCTAATATATATCAATTTAGTGATGTATTGATCAATTTTCCAACAGAAATATATTTAAAAATTAGGAGCGCCAACACTCGTACCAAGGTAGTCAGAAAAAATGTTATAGCTAAGGTAGATTTTATTAATGATAATTTATTAAAATATGAACAGCAATTAATATCCAGATACACTTTTGTAAGTAATGTAAGCTTTAAATATTTACCATTTTAATTCCTATGTATATACGTAAACGTTTTACTATGTATTATAATATAGGTATGTTTTATTTAATTCGATTTTAATTATATTATAATAATTGTGATATGTATTATGTATTTCAATGTAATATATGTAATATGTAATTTTCTCACATATAAATTTGTTTTCAACTTTTGTAAAGTATTATTGCTTTAATCCCTTAATCCCTTGGGCTTATATTTTCTGGTCGAGCTGAACGGTCGTTTTCTCAACTACCTGATTCTCTGGTCGAGCTGACATCCTTCGGTTGGAATATGCCGTTCATGCTGGGTATGTGAATGTAAAATGTCATTAGAAACATTTTTTCTTAATAAGATTTTCCATATTTATTTTAACAAATAAGGTCATTTTTGTCGATTTTAAAAATAGCTAATTTGACATAAATGTAATGTCACCTATCAATCTTGACATGGCGTATTTCGTTTTGGAAGCAGGGTGATTGCCCCACAAAGTTTTTTCCAATCAGAATATTAAAAATCTTTCCCACATGTATTCAACTTTATGGCAGACACTGTATAATTTATTTAAATAAAAGAATTGAAAAAAATACAGCAAAATCCGGGAACTTTAAGGCGATCTATAATCCTTAAGGGAGAGATATAACTTCTCATATAGACTAGTAATATTAGGCACTACACTTTCAATGTAAAAAAGGGATCACGTTACTAGAGGTTTCCGCTAGATGAACAATTAATCGACGACGCTGATATCTTATTTCTGTTTATACCCGATTAACAAAAAGAAATCGCCGAAAAAGAAATACAATAAATACAGAAAGAAATTTAATGTAACCGATGTAATTGATACAGACTTTAGTACAACTGAAACAATACAAGGAAGAAAAAAGTGTTTCCATTTCTTTAAATATAAATTATTGTTGCAGATAATAAATTAAAAATTCAAGTACAGATGTATCAACAGCATCAAGTATCTCACTGAAACCAAGAGTGGAAAGCAAAAAAACATTTCTATAATTCCATAAATATAAACTTTTCTCATTTCTAGTTCTGAATAATGTAGCAAGATATCTGTCGTGATAATCAGAGAACTTCTAAGCAAATGCCAGTGTAAAATCTTTAAGTGTTTCCTGAACAATATTAGTGCCCACGACAAAATTATGTCAAGATATCTCTTTTTTAATCAAGCAGTAGAAAATCCAATTAGTTTTTAATTAAAGTATATTTCCGTTGTTTAGTATTTACGTACTTAGCCCTTCTCTTATATTAGTTTGAGTAGGTAACTACTCCAAGTAACCGCTTGTTGTAAAACGTTTATTTAATTTAAATTACTAATTATGCGAAGGTCTTAAAACTAGAGTTTTCAAGAAAATGAATAATAATAATAATAAAGGAAACACTTTGTAGGTGTTGCTAAAACTCTCAAGTTTACGTTCTTTGTGAATAATAACCTAAATTAGGAAGTCTGTATAATTAGTGGAGAGCAGGTCTTGTAGAAGATGCACCAGAGTTATTGCTATCACTCCGTTACCTTAAATAGAAACTATAAGATAGCTGTGAAAAGTTGTGTTTTAGTTTCTAAATAATTAATCTTAACGTATAGTTCTATGTCAAAAGGCTAAAATTCAAACTTTTAATTTGGTTCCAAAGAATAAGTCACCGTTTTACACTCCGTTACTAACTATTCAATTAAGTATGAAAACTGGAAATTTCTGTGTATTATTTGGAATGCATGTCCATGAGATTTTTATATTGATTTTTAATCTCTAGAACTTCGCACATTCTGTTTTTAAATACAGACATATAGTACTTACTTATCAAACACTCTGGGTGCTTGAAACTGAAAATCGGTGATCCCAATGGAAATCTTCTTAAGTGATTTCGCGCCTCGTTTGTTATGCAAACCGATTCGAATTTCTCTCTTCCGTGATTCTGAACTCTATCGAACTGCAAATCGACTTGTGAAAGGTTGTGTGCAGTTTGAGATTCAGGTTCTGGAAACTAAAGAGCACTTGTGCCATTAAGATTGATTTTACGTGCACGTATGCATGCTACAAAATGTTAGGTATTGAATCAGTGAACAATACTTTGGAAATTTAGACAAAATTAACCTTTCTTTAAAAAATGGTTTGTAATCGAAGCTAGAAATAGATTTAATGCTTTTAAAAAAAAGCCACACTTACGTAGTAAAATATTTTGTAACGAAGAAATACTTATCAGTGCAACTTTTTCTTACTGTATTTGGTAACATCTGTAGTATTCCCCTTTATTACATTAGTAAAAATAAAATAAAAAGAAGTTTCCAGTAGCAGTATACTTTGACACTTGTTGTAAATGTTGGTAAGTTGTAATCTAAGTTGATGTTTCCAATCTCTTTTTGAATATAATGTAGAAAAGCTCGTAAAATAATATGTCTGATTAAAGGAAGTGTGCTCTAATACATAGAAAACGCAAAATCACAACTTACACTAAACAGATAAGTTTTTGAAAGCATGATTTATTGCATTAATGATTTTTAACAATCTCATTGTCAATGTAAAGTCATGTAGTTAAATGGTACATAAATAAATTACATATGGCCACATTTCCTTTAACGTTACATGCTATCCAGTTTGAATATATTGTATTTATCACAGTTTCATAATAATGCTGCTGTCGTCGGAAATAGAAACACCGTTCTCCATGTTTTTATCGCTTAATATAATTGGGAAGAACATCTATACTATCATTGGCTCTTCACCAGTCTACATATCCGATAGTCAATATTTATTATCGAGATTTCTAATATCGTTATAGTAACGTAAGATCTCATATACATACAGTGATTTAAAGCGCCCCGCCCCGCCTTGTAGCAACTTTATTTTCGGTCAGAAATGGTATAAATCATATATTATTAAGTGGTATAAATTCTCTATTATCTGGTTTAGAAAATTTTGCATTTACTAAATCGGCGTGAGCGTGATGACGTCATCGATCTTTTTTAAATTACATGATAGGTTTTTTTTACTGAAATCAATAGAGTATTGTGTTTTCTTCAACCATCATAAATATTCATACTCTTACATAAGAAAATTTTCAAGAAAAACGTGAAAAATGATTTACGACTAGTAGGCTTTGATTTCTGGTTCTCCAATTAATAAAACAGAATTATCTAGCAAGCTTAGGTAAACAACGAAACTGTAGTTGTTCCAGTATTTACAATTTTTTCGGGGGGAAAGGGTACTCTACTAGTAAAATTCCGAATCAAAATACTTAGATTTTGACATAAATGACCTGGACTATTAAAAGAAATCGGGGTTGATCCCCTGTTAGTCCACCCCATCCCATTTAGTAAACACAAAATTTTCTCAACCAGAACGTAAAGAATTTTATGTAGAAAATAAATTTGCTAGAAAGCGGGGCGCTAAATCAAACAGACTGTATATCTCCTTTCGATCGATTTTCGGCAATTGTCTAATTGTGTTTTGTTTGTTAATTATATTTGCTTTTTTTATAAATAAGTTTTCCTCGTGCCTTTGTATTTTTAGGAATGCACTTTGCTTTTCGTATTTTATACCCTCAATGGGTTAATTAATTTACTTAATTTGGTATACTCAAATTTTGGATATCCGTTTATTCTGCCTAATGTCACTGTTTGTGTTACAGCAGTGTCCCTCTGCTGCAAAACTGGTTTTAATAACATTACAGTTCGAATTTAGAGAAAGTGCTCAGCCAAATATGCAAAGCATGCTATTTAGTTTTATACAGGGTGGGATTAAAGTATGGAATATTAAAAAAAAGCGAACTCAATCGGTTTTTTTTAAAACGCTTAAACACGTCGATTTTGTTTTTAAACATACACATTAATGTACATGATACATGTACAAGATACATCGAGGCCGTGATCGATGCGCTGGTACGTACAAACGCACCAAAGGCAACAATTTGGGACAATCTATTCTGTTATTTATTAGCTTATGTAGAAAGCAGATGTCCCCCACTTCTCTTCTTACATACAGTTTAGTGATGTTAAATTCCGACCTAATATCTTGATATTCGTCATAATCGGGATACTGTCCATGCTTTTTGTAATGCAAATATTTTAAAAATTTGTTTTGAACCGTTTCAATCTTATGTTTTAGAGTAATTAATCCTGGGTTCCAGACTACCGACGCAAATTCTAATTTCGATCTAACTAACGAATTGTATTGTCTTAGTGTTGCTGAAATCTTTTGTAGATCTAATGATGAAACCAAGATTCTTTAATGATGCGTTTACTATGTTATCAATGTAATCGTCCCATTTTAAGTCAGACTTAAAATGAACTCCTAAATCCCGCATGTTAGATAGTCGCTCCAATTCGTTATTGTTCATTGTATATTGATAAAGGTAAGGATGTTTCTTTGTTGTGAATGTCATAGATTTACATTTATTAATATTGAGATCTAACTTGTTGGTATTACTCCAACAATAATTTGCTTATAGATCTTAACATGGTCTGCAAATATAAGACATTCACAACCCCGAATACAAATTGGGAGATCATTGACAAATAACAGAAAAAGCAAAGGTCTCAAATTGCTGCCCTGTGGCACACCTGATCTTATACAGAATTTTTGTGATTTTTAGTGCTGTAATGAACGTGTCATCATGGATCATATTCATAATAGCCTGTTTCACGATACTTGATAAATCGGAAGTTTGCGCCTGGGCTCTAGTAGTAACATACATTGTAACTGATAAGGTATAATAATACTATCACAAATACCAAAGCACGAAACACAACGGAATTTAAATAGATGTTTACTCTTTGCAATGCATCGAGGGAATGCATAGTACTTTCAGCAGGTAACAAACAGTCAGTCACTGTTTTAGCAACTTCTCGCAATTCCGGTGGTGTGCAACTTACATGAGTTTCACTATCAGACATTTTAAATCGTGTAAATTGCAATTAGGAGCAATGTAATTAAATTTGGTTTAGTAGTGACACGAATTTACTTTGACAATTGTTGCAGCAATTGTCATTTTATCGCCACCTGAATAAAAACGCTGGTGTTGTGTCCTACATATATCAAGTATAAGGTATCAATGTAAGAACATAATTATGTACGATTGTGAATAAAATAGTATACATACCTCGGCGGGAAGACATTACGCGTCGAGCAATTGCTCTCCGCGTAATGTTCTACTTCCCGCCTCGGTAAGTAATCTACTATTACGTGCCAAGCTTTGTAAATGAATCTTTACGGGTGAGCTGTAAAGTTTGTGAAGCGAGCGGCGAAGAAGCGAGCCTCTATAATCCAGTGAGCCCAGTAAAGACTAATTGCAAATCGTGACGCGCACAAAGTTTTATTTTCACCTTCACCAGCATTTTTTACAAATTGTATATTTTTTTATAAAATGACATTTTGTAATCAAAGGCGGTAGCACTATTTATAGCTAGGCGTTGTCATGGTGTTGCGGTTAAGCAACAAACTAGTTTCCATAGCTTTTTGTTGATGAGTATTGTAGAATTTTACAGGTCTTTTTTAATAGCCCATACAGTTTTATAGGGTTGTAGTTGTAACTACTCATTTACTTAGTTGCCAGAAATTCCTGTAAAGTGTCATTTACATAGAAAGTGGAAATAATAGTTATTTACGTGCCAAGCTTTGTAAATTAATCTTTACGGGTGAGCTGGAAAGTTTGTGGGGCGAACGACGAAGAAGCAAGCCTCCATAATCCAGTAACGATTAATTGCAAAGCGTGTCGCGTACAAACTTTTATTTCCACCTTCACCAGCATTTTTTTATGAATTGTATATTTTTTTATAAAAAGACATTTTGGAATCAAAGGCGGTAGCACAATTTATAGCTAGGCGTTGCCATGGTGTTGTGGTTAAGCAACACATTAGTTGCCATAGCTTTTTGTTGATGAGCATTGTAAAATTTAACAGGTCTCTTTTAGGAGTCTGTAAAATTTTACAGAGCTGTGGCTGTAATTACTCATTTACTTAGTTACATAAAGGCATGTAAAGTGTCATTTAGATAGAAAGTGGAAATAAAAACTATTGCTTGCCTAGCAGTGGCTTCCGCAGACCGTTGTAGACCGGCTTGTTTTAATCGATTTTTAATAGTTAACATTTTTTGACTTCTGACGGAAAAACAGAGTGAAGTAATTTATAGGGTCGTTTTTTCCGTTTCTCTTGCTGATAAGTACTATTAATTGCTAGATCTTTAGTAGCTTTTGTTCTCGCCGATATAATTTATGTTTGTATTTCATTTCGTATTTCAAACAATTGTTTATATACCACAATTACTAATATAAAGTATATCTTGATCTCCGTTGTCAATGACACCGGAGTTCAAGACGTTCTTGATCTCCGTTGTTGTTGGCAACGTAAATAATTTGATGTTGCATTATAGCCACATGCATGCATGCATGCTGCTTTTTATCTCCTTAGTTACGCGTATGATGACACAGACAAGGCAACTTGCTTCTTTATGCAATAAATTCGGATGGATTTTAAAAGGGAGAAATTAGGATTGAAATACGAAATAAAATAAAACAACTTATGCAATACGGAGATCAAGCTTCTTTAAATCCTCGAAGGATTTTAATCCTTCTTGGATTTAAAGTATCGCTTGATCTCCTAATTACATAATATATATTATGTTAGATATAAAACCTGTTTATTCTATTTGCTGTCGAATACTGTTTGAGAATGCTATCACCATCTGCGTTTTAAACGCAAATCTTATTAAAACATTTGTTTACCAAACTCGAGTCATCACTTAAACTTACACGTTAACTACATTTTAATCCGAGCATGTTATAATTTCCACACATTAACTGAATTTGAGTAGGATTATTTACTTTATCCTCATACCGTCGAGGAGCAGTAACGGCAAACTTGTATTAACAACTCTTTCTTAATGTTATAGGTTATCACCTTTAAACTGTAAACTTACAGGTAGTTGTTACCTCTTTTTATCTTTAATTATACATTTGATTCGAAAGTGAAGCAGTCACTTCGTTAGATATTGAAGGTTGGCAAATATTCACAACTGTTATTTTAACCTGATATTCTTTTACCACCAAAATCATTTAGAAACACTAATTCTAATTACACCTCGTATAATCCACCAGTTTGTTTGTACTGTTAACATGTTTAGTTTCATACAGCAAAGAAAAGTATGTTTACCTATTCTTTTCTCTATTTCTATTCGTCTCCGAAAATTCAAAAATTCCTTAAAAATGTCAACTTATTTATAGTTGAGTCAACAAAAGACTGTTTATATGATTACAAATATTGCTTTAAATAAAGTATGAATGATAATTAAATATAAATGGTTGGTTTGATATTTATATTTTTAAGAGAATAGGTGAAGACGTTTCTCGCAACATTAGAAACTGTTTAATATAAGCTCATCCATGTTAATTTTGTTTAACAAATGTTAAAACAGTTTAAACAAAGGATACACGATTGTTGAACTAACAAATTAAAATTAACATTTTATTTGGTTTGTTTTATACTTTTAATACATTGCTTATATTTAATTTTCAGAGTATGTTGAATAAACGGTTTAATATTTGATTTAGCATTTGCTTTTATTGGTGCATCAAAACGAATGTGTGTATGGCATCTATTATGCAGTGGATAATACCACACTTATTCTCAATAAACAAATATTTCACAATTGGACATCAATAATAACACACTAAAATTTCTCCAATCAAATAAACTAGTAACTCATTTATACTTACTTTTAAAATAACTCCAGGCAGATACGTCTTATTGATTCAAACTTCAAACTGCAAATTTCGGGTAGGAAGCATGAATAATTAAACAATAAAAAGGCGCCACCCAAATTGTTGTCCTTATAGTTTAAAAGCGAAGCTAGAATCAACAATTTGGGAAAATACTCCCATTTAAATTACGTTAAACACTTGCCATGCTTTAATTTCCAAGGTTTATTTTACTAAATGGAATACCAACAATTTGTCGTGCGAAACTGTAGCAATGAGTAGTAGTTTTGAACTTTGTATAATGAATTAACTTTAAGAAAATAGTCTGCAACACTTCCTTCCATATTTACAAAACCTACACAGCAGTTAAGGATCATCAGAAACACACTCGCATAATAAATTTCAATATTTTAATTTAATTTGGGATCCCATTCAAAATACATTTTCGTTAATTTTCTAAATTAAAACCGATTTTTGTCAAAAGATTAAATCAAAACTACATAATAACTCAGATAATTACAGAAAACTTACAGGCAATGTATGTGACAGTAATAATTTTATACTAGTATTGCAGTATCAACTTCAATTCACATTATGACTCACAAATAAAGACTTACACTCACTAAAAACAAAAACGTAATGACCACAACCACACAATAAATCACAAACATTTGTTCACGCCAAAATTGACTCTTACAGTTATCTCCTAAACCCTAAACTTTTTCTTTAAGGAGGCCGAAGTCTCTAAGACAGCAATGGTGTGCATTTATAATTCAGTTAATTGTTTGTTTCAACTCTTATTACAGGTGTTATGGAAGTTAACCCGTTGTAAATAAGTCCTGTATTTACAAAAAATCCTTCTGTTTATTAAGTACGACGTACTCATAAAAACACTTTTAGTTTAATAAGTGATAACCTAATCAATACAAATTCAAAGGGTGTTTAACTCGAACATTTATTCCCTTTCTTCAAGTTAATTAACATTGTTAAAACGACGAACATACAGCAATTTATCAGAAAACTTTACTCCGATCTAAACCATAACCCATAAACCCGACAAAACATAAATTAGAAAAAAAACCTTGCACTAATAACATAACATAACTGTATTCTTTCCCAATACAAATTTAAACCGGAACAAACTTTCTCGGGCAACTTATTGTGCGTACCAAGTCGCACTACTTGGCCGTGCCTTCTTGGAACTATCTTGTGTTTGACTAAAATAAACATTTCTGAGAAGGAAGGATCTTGCAATTTTTTGGTAAGTAATAGGTGGGGTGATCTGTTTTACAATGCTTCAGCGAAATGCATAATGATATGCATTTAATATGTGCATGAGCACATATTAAATGTGACATCATGCAATATCACCAATAACGGTCTAGGACATTTGGTCGCGGCTGTTTAGGTGCAACCATCTCTACTCGGTAAGGATAGTTCGGCGCAGAAACACTTTGGCGAATGCACACTTCGGCGCATGCACACTTCGGCGCTGGGACACTATGGCGCAGGCATACTTTACAGTGCATATAAATCTTTCCACGGCAAATTAGGGTAAAACTTCTAAGTCTAATGTTTTTTTTTTGGGACAAGCTACCATGTTATCAGTGTAACCTTAACTTTCTTAAGCACTGAATTATAAGCACTGAATTATAAGCACTAAAGCAGTATCCATTTATAAGTGTTATCTGCTGAGACAAAATGCGTGAAGTGGGTCACAGACTTACCAGTAGTACAATATTCAATGTTAATATGAATTTTCCTATGTCATTTAATGGTAGTAACCTGATCCTAAATATATTGATTTTAAATTTTTTTAATTTTTTTAAAAGTTATTAACAATAACATTTTTGCACAACCGTTAAAAAATTATTTTTCTAAACTACGAAAACATTAAAATCAAGAATTCTTCGAAAATCTCACTCTTAGCAAAATTACAAAAATTTACATAGTACTCAACAATCATTCCGTATTTAGAACAAAAGTGATACCAAAATTAGTTCATAATATTGAAAATTTGCACAGAACTTAACGGCTATTCAAAACACCTTTATTCAAAAAACTCTAACTAAGAAAAGTAGCAATGGGTTAGTTTTGCAACTTATGAAATTTAATAAAATTCTCACCTTTAATAATAATTCAATCATCAATCTGTCATTTCTAAATAATAATTATTTCGCTAAATCATTAATATTTCAAAGTAAATTCATTTGTTTTAAACAGTATGATAAAAAAGTAGTTTCTAAAGGGTTACTATGAAATTTTTAAGTTATGTGTATTATAGAAAAACCAAAAAATATATAGTGACAATTATCAGTTTTTGCAACAGCGTTTTGTATTTAACGTTGATTCAATTACACTAGCATCAGTTCCGGATTATCCATTTCGTTGGATATGAATAGGTCCGACCCTTCAGGAGACACTGTCCTTTGGCGACATTCATTTTCAGATGCCAAAAAATTCTTACTAGCTAATTAAACAGCACTAAGTACACTAATAATAAAGAACACTCACGCAATAATTGATGTCATCTGGCAGTACATACGAGCTTTTATTCATTGGCAAGGGTAAGTATTGGGACACCTGAGACCAGCCCCTCTCCTTTTTTTGGCCACGCCTACTGCGCTCTGATTGGCTATCCCTACTCCTGTAGCTCCTCCCCTTGCTTCTGATTGGTCGGCGCCATCTTGGATGACACGCCTCCTGTTCTCTGATTGAACGAGCGCCATTTTGGAGGACACGCCTGCTGTTCTCTGATTGGACGAGCGCCATTTTGGAACTTTGGGCGCCATTTTAACCACGCCCGTCTGCCATTACGGGAGTCTGTATTACCGGCAATCTGTGTGCTGCCAATAGAGGGCGTCATGCTACAATTAGTGTGTATTGCTAAGAGAGGGCGTCATGAAGAAATCTGTATTATCGACGACCTAGGTAATGCTATTAGAGGGCGTCATGAAGAAATCTGTATTATCGACGACGATCTATGTACGGTTAATAGAGGTCGCAATAAAGAAATCTGTATTACCTGTATGTACTGATGCTATTAGAGGTCGCATTAAATAATCTCCTCTCTCGATGTCTCCTCTCTCACTCTCTCGGTCACTCGCTCTCTCCTTATCACCTATTAGAGGACGCATTAAAAAGCCTTCTCTCTCTCACTCTCTCGCTCTCTCCTTATCACCTATTAGAGGACGCATTAAAGAGCCTTCTCTCTCTCACTCTCTCGCTCTCTCACTCTCCTCCTTCTCACTCTCTCCTTATCACCTATTAGAGGACGCATTAAAGAGCCTTCTCTCTCACTCTCTCCTCGCTCTCTCGTTCTCTCAGTCTCTCATAGTATGACTACTTACCGGCTGCTTTGTAACTTAGGATGTTCGCCGTCGGAAATCTTCTGCTTTTCTTTTCGTGTACTCTCTTGCTGATGATGATGATCTACCTTTTATATAGTCACCCTTCACCCTTAGTCGTGTTAGTCTCTTCACCCTTCACCCTTAGCCATGCTAGTAAATGAAACATCAATGTTTAAATATACATATTATTTATTTTGCTATAGATTTAATGGACAATTGTAACATATTATTTGACAAATTATTCATTACACAGTACGAATTGAGATCATCACGTAACATTTGCAAATTGTTCAAATATTTTTGTAACCTATTTTTAAGACAGTATTCGACTCTTGACCGTTGTAGATACTTGCTGTTGCTAATGCATGATCTGCAACATCCGGGGCCTTCATCTAAACAAGTAACAAAATAGACACAAATGAGCACACAAACACAAACTTGAAGTTTTATAAACCACTTACCTATTTCCAGGGGAAATAAGTCAATCACACATGTCTCGTTATCATAACAACAATTAGGACTGTTTATACCAGACATCGTCGTCGTAACTGCTGTTGCTGTTGATCTGATGTACACGTCTGCTGCTACTAGCAGCGTTGCCAGATGATTTTTTATTATAGTGGTAGAAGAGGACGTAAAATAGCGGTATAAAACGGTAGATTAAAAAAACGAGCGTATAAAAGCCAGTTAAAATTAAATAGGTGTAATTTACGCCCAGGATATAGACTAAGTATAAAATAATACCAAAATAAATATAAATACGGGTTAAACGTTAATAATGACTAATGATTAGATAATGACGCAAAACTGCAACGTGGTCCCTTTTAAAACCTCGGGTCAAGAAATTGGTTGGGTAAAATCCCTTTTTACTTAAAAGCCTTTTAAGAATATGATGGAATCCCGTATCTAGGAAATGTTCAAGTTTTATTACAGGTTTCTGTTCCTATTCTACTTTTCTTTAGTACCCTGCTACCCGCTAGACCGCGGTGGCAGCAAACAGCAGCTGTCGGTCATTCAAGTTAAACTTTACATGGTGATATTTTTTCTTTTTACTGGTAAATTTATTAACTAAATTTTTCAGCAAGAAAAAATTTTTTTTGCTAAAAATACAAAAAACGGTAGATTGGCATGTTAAAACGGGAGAACGGTAGATGGCAAGTGAAAGCGGTAGAAATACCGCTTTAGCGGTAGGTCTGGCAACACTGGCTACTAGTACTCGCTAACAACTGTCGACTTTATATAGTCACTTATACCTACCTAGATCCAGCGCATACGCTAAACAAGTTGTCGTCGTTGACAGACAAGTCTCCTCCTGTCATTGACACTTCATCGCTGTCAGGTGTGTAGGTAATTGCATCATTCTTACTTTTCTCATACTAGTTATTACTATCACTTTGATGCCGGGGTACATAGGATAATAATGATACACGTATAGAACATTAATCTTTTTTTTTATTCTAGGATAATACTTCTCAAAAAATTATTGAATAATTTAACAACTAGCTATTACTCCTACATAAGTAATTAAACAGTTATATACATTGATAATGGTAATTATCTTTAAAACATTATCCTTCAGCTGGTGTAGTACTTATTGAAGCTACATTACTACTACTACTACTACTACTACTACTACTACTACTTAAGAGTTAAAATATGGTACTAGGTATACAAATATTTTACTTAAAGGTTTCTGTATAGATAACAACTGTATCTTACTTCTCGTACATGTATACTCGTTACTTAAGTATACAGGGTAACAATTTGATATAATGAGGTACATAGAATAATACGTATAGAACATTAATCTTTTTATTCTATGATATCCTTCTCAACAATTGAACAATTTATAACAACATCAACTAACTACCTACGTAACAATTATTATAATTACTACGCCATGCTAAAGGTTGATCTCTTTCGATTAACATACCCGACTACTACGATTGAATTGTACAATTATATACAATAATAATGGTAATCATTGAAAACATCGACCTTCAGATGGTGTTGTACTTATTACTATACAAATATTTTGCTACTTAAGAGTTAAATACTTAACCAAAATTCACCACGTTTTGAAAATTTAAGCAGAATAACTGGCTAAATCTTACATTGATTTAAACACTGAACTTCGTAAGCAGGTTCAAACGAGTTCGAGAAAAACCTGTTTAAACTTATGAATAACTCGGTTTTTTGACGAGACGATGAAAGATATTAGAAAACAATCAATAGTCAAACTAATAAACAAACGGGAAGGGTGTTACGGTGTTGAAGCGCTCATCTCAAAACCTAATTTCAGATCTAGCAATATTTTTATCGAAAATCTAGTAGCTAACGAGTTAAACAAAACGGAGTTTGTAGCAGGTGGGCCTAAGAACTATGCCTATAAAGTGTATTCGCCGATTACAGGTTTAGTACACACTGTCGCAAAGGTCAAAGGGATCATCCTAAATCATACCGCGGGTCAGAAAATAAACTTTGAGTCAATACTTCGTTTACTAGACGGTATGGATGATAAAATAATGGTCGAATCCAGCAACACACGCAGAACAGCTGACCATCAACTAGTCACCAGGACCGAATCAAAGTCCTACAGGGTCACATTTGCAAAGAGACAACGTATTTTTGAAAGTGAATGCAACTTTAACAGGCTTGTTCGAGGTTAAAAAAAAGGTGATGAGATGATAGAAGAAGTAAAGTATATAGGCCCTGAAATTGTTAACAGCTGTTGTTAGTGAAGTGTCGTCATTTTTATACGATGAAAGCGTTTAATTATTTATTAATAATATCGTAAAGTGAAGAGTACTATAAACAATTGTTTTTAAATTATTATTAAATTATTGTATTTAATAATAGAACTAATATAAACAAATAAATAGTATTGCTCGCCTGCCTCTCACTTGACTGATAAAAATAACATAAAAGCTCAACTAAAAGTCTTTAGAATTTACATTATATGTTTAGTTTTTATATTTTAACTACTAGTGATTTACAAGTATAATAATCGTGTTTAAAACACGTACAATAATAAAAAGACGGGGAAAAGATCTGGTATGTAGACGTGTGCTCCCTTTACCCTTGGGTATGCAAGTACGCCAAATTCCCAGTTGGCCATCCGGAAGTTTACGTGAGCAATGAAGCATGCCAGCAGTTTATTCAGGATAAAGGGGGCATAGAACAGATCAACGGCGTTGTAAAATCAACTGTGCTACCACCTCAGGATCTATACCATCCGGTCTTACCCGTCAAGATGCATAACAAACTGTTGTTCCCGTTATGCCGCACTTGCACTGAAGACTTAAGCCAAACCGACTGTCATCACGGCATCGAGGATCGAGTCATCAACGGAACCTGGGTCTTGGACGAGCTGATAATGGCCATACGAAAGGGTTACATCGTACAAGACATACAAGAGATTTGGGCCTACGAAGTAACCCAGTACAACAAAGCGTCCAAGACCGGGGGACTGTTTTCGGGCTTCATAGACAAGTTCCTGAAGATGAAGCAGGAAGCTAGCGGTTGGCCCTCTACAACATGCTCCGATAACATATTTTTATCTAGCAAAAAGACGGCTGTTGGACACTTAAATCGATTATTAACTTTCAAGTTAATATTAATAAATATACACCTCAGCTTGGGTCATCTTACATCGATCTACCCGAGCAAATAAAGTTGAAAGAAGCATGCGTCAATGTACAGAACCATGATGAGGCATGCTTTGCATGGGCTGTAGTCAGCGCTTTACATACCGCACGTATTGACATAGCTAAAAGGGTGAGTAGCTACCCTCACTATTCTAAGGTTTTAAAACTTAAGGGTATTCAATTTCCAGTGACAATCAGACAGATACCTAATTTTGAAAAACAGAATGGCATATCGGTTAATTGTTCTACAAAAGAAAAATGATTATTATGTGACATTACTGACATATATTACTAAAAACAAAGTAGAACGACATGTGAATTTACTCATCATTCAAGACATGTACTATGATGAAAAAAGATGAAAATGAAAACTGCGCTGCGCCAATACGTTATCATTTCGTTTGGATAAAGAATCTAAGCAAAGAACCATTAAAAATTATCTGTAAAATGCCGCTCGGCAGAGAGAAGCTATCGTGGGCGGGTTAAAGGCGGACGGGCTGTATGGCAATCAGATCTTTCAATTTCACAGGTGTTACTTCCACGGATGTCCCAACTGCTTCACCACCCGTCGCAACGAACCTCTACACGACGATCCTAGCGACACCATGGATATGAGGCATATAGAAGACTGTCAGCAGGTCAATGATTGCGTCGTCACAATGTCTAAAGTAGGTGAGAACCTGTTGAAGTTTAAGAATTTTAAAAACAAACAGAAGGCTCCTTTCATTGTATACGCCAATTTGGAGAGTCTCCTGAAACCCTGTAATACCAAAAACCAGTGTATATACTTTATAATGTACGTGTATGTACATGTAACTGTACTATATAAACAGGTCGGGGAAGAGGAACACAAAGCATGACAGCCTGTTGTATCATAACAACTACTACATTGATTACGACCCTAGAAGAAGAAGAAGAAGAAGAAGTGAAGCGGTTCCATACTCATATGAACGACTTTCAAATAATCGTTTATGCATATGGGTCCAAAGAGTGAACCTTGTTATTTGAAGGTTCTGATGCTCCGGGAAATTCAGCAAGTTCTTGAGAATAAAAGAACAGTTAAGAAGGCGCAGGGTTATCAAGAAACATATAGTCAAAATCATATTACATTCGCTGATTATATAAATTGTTTGAAGGAACTCACAAAGAAACGGTCTTTCAACAAAAAAAATTTTCAGATCTGATAAACATAGAGTTTCAACCATCTGCCAGACTAAAACAGCGCTAAGCCCTCATGACGATAAGCGCTATATCATTCCAGGTTTGTACGACACTCTACCGTAGGGTACTATCGCATACCTGATAAACATGGTTGTATAAAATACTACTTAAGTTTAGATATAAGTTAATGTTAAGTTTTTCATATAACAAAATGATGTATATACTAGAGTTAACGTACTAGAGAACGATGATATGTCAATAGTAATAATATGGTTCATAGTAGAACTTAGAAGCAGGATGAGTATTAAGAGATATTTATCCTTGACCCCAGTTAAAACGTTTAATTAAAATATCAGCTTATATACGAATAAATTTAACAAATGTGATACAGTTCACTCCCAAACGTCTATTTATTGTTTCAAGTTCCTGTAAAAGCTGATTACATGTACTGATCATATTAAAAATATATCTAAATTGTACCTATATACTCTGTAGACAGTTAAATAAACCATGCATATATGCCAAATTATATTGTTTCATTCAAGAATGATCTCTCCTACAATTCACTTTAACGAGATTTAAATCAAAAGTGATGTTATGTCAATAATAATAAAGAAAAGGAATGAATATGGTTCATAGTAGAACGTAGAAGCAAGATGAGTATTAAGAGCTATTTACCCCCCCTATCAGCTTATATACGAATAAATTTAACAAATGTGATACAATTCACTCCCAAACGTCTATTTATTGACTCAACCTCCCGTAAAAGTTGATTACACGTACTGATCATATGTTCTTCACTGCCACTGCTCTGTATCTGAACCGGGGCCGATGTATAACGACGTGAATCAGATAGCAGCTCCCCGCTAGATAGCAAATGATCATATTCATAACATACAAGCGCTGCTACTGAAATAGGTATGCTGACCCCTGCGTCTAAGATGCACTGCCGAAACTGGTGTTGTAATTGTAACTCATTTAGACTGCTACCGTCTTCGATCTCGTTTAATGATAATAGCGACATGATGTTTTGTTACTTTTTCTCTCTCTTAAGACAACATCAATGCGTAAATTTAGTACAAATGAATCATTACAAAAATAAGAAAAATCCTACCTTATGGTCGGCTAAAGTTGATGATCTTGGCAGGTACTAACACACACCCATACACACACACAGAGTTTTATTTTAAAACCACTAAACGTAATGAAGCTATTGAACAGTAGTCGAGTATATATAACAAGTATCGCTATGAGCTTGGGTTTTTATACCCAAACAGTGAACGAGCCCCCTGGTGAATGCGTTACCAAACTACAAGATCTTGCGCAATATCCCATAGGGTCATCAAAGCATCATGTGATGCGCAGCATACCTTTGATAGTTATCGCCTGAGAGTTGGGTAAAAATCAAGTTCCCACGAGGACACCTGCCTGTTATTTATTGCTGTTTTGTTTTGTTTAAAAATGTAGATCTGAACATAGACAAGTTTATTCCACTCCCCATACCTGGGCATCAGCTTATATTTATTAACAGTCACTCTGTTCTTGGTTTATGGGAAAAAAAGGGTATGTCTATAAATTCTAATACAATAGAGAGCTTAATTACGTAAAATAATAAAGCTACATGTATAACTGACCTTTTTTAAAATCTGATTAGCAGATCTATAACAACTGAGAAAACAAAATACCTCTCTGACAGTTTTACTATTCGTCTAACGATAACGGGGAAAGATAGAAATCTTTTAGAACGACGTTCTCAAATGTTTATCGCGTAGAAGGGTGATAATTCTCAAACTCTTTGACAGACCACATAAAAATAGAACTTTATAAGCCGAGAAAAAAATGTTAAAAATTCCAAGTGTCAAAATTGGCTGCAATAAAAATTAAATCTTTAAAATAATGGTTGAATTTACTCTACTATTACTCAGTTATTATTAATCAATCAAACGCCATCCGGGTACAATAATTATGACATTGGAAAGTTTAGTTTATGCATCCTTGATACCTATACGTGGCAATAATTCCTTTTGTATTAAATAAAGGTTACATTTGATAACGTTTTGCCTCTTGCTAACAGAACATCCAAAAAGGTATGTAGTAACTGTCGCCGAACAGCAGTTTAAAATCAATCCCTCCGAGGGAGCGCGGCTCCAATAAAAATTAAATCTTTAAAATAACGGCTGAATTTAGTCGACTATTACTCAGTTATTATAAAGTTCCTATATAATAATAATAGGTTATATAAGATAAGAGTTAGGACATGTGGATTCAATGTCAAGAACGACTTGATTTCTCATGAAGTATTTTCACCTATCAACTTTCAGTTGTTTGATTTGACAAATTGTTTCTTGACAAACTATGAAGATCGATGTTAATAAATTCTGTGATGCAACATTATTATAATACTCTTAATATTTATTTACTAATAAAAAAATACATATTATTATTAAGCTAATTTAATAATATAAAGAAAAATGTGTATTAGGATGTAATGTAAATTTTGTTATAGAATCTAAAAAGCAAAGTATCAGACTATTAAGATCATGTACTCCTTGACATTGGATCCAACCAATTAACATGCGGCATCATACATGTCCCAACTCTTATTTTTATTATTTAATATAATCATAAAAGAACTCTAAGTTATTAATCAATCAAGCGCCATCTGGGTACAATAATTATGACATTGGAAAGTTTAATTTATGCATCCTTGATACCTATACGTGGCAATAATTCCTTTTGTATTAAATAAACGTTACATTTGATAACGTTTTGCCTCTTGCTAACAGAACATCCAAAAGGTATGTAGTAACTGTCGTCGAACAGCTTTAGTACGTCTTGACGTAGTAGTGTCGATAACATTTTCGCAATATTTATGAGTGAAATCTATGTAAATAGCTTATGAAAGACAACGGGAATAACCCTTGCATCTCTGTATTTAATATTGCATTCTTTAAGGGCCTGTAAATTTTAATGTGCACCTTATCCTTTATTTATTATTTGTAGAGAATTTTAAAACTACTACAATACATATATCAATTTTAGACAGCTTTTAATAAAGTATTAATTGTACCAAATTTCAGATCTATATAATTGTCACACTGACAGTTTAATTTATTAAAAACCAAATTTCATAATTACCAACCTTCTAGTAAATAGTTTCAAATATGAAATGAAAAGAAGCTTCATTGAGAAGGTTTTTTTTCCACCTATTTTTCAATTATCTGTAAAAGAGAGAAAGAGAGAGAGAGAGAGAGATTGGATACTAATTAAAAAGACAGATAGTAATTTAAAGCATTTATTATTTTATATGTTTTATAAGTTATTCAACATTAGTTGGTATGTATCATCAAAAAAAGTAAAGCTACATATATTTACTCCCTCATATATAGAGAAATAATCCAGCCCTCTCGCTGGTCGAGTCGCACGTATAACTCGACAAGGACCGTAATGTCGCCAACTTCTAATTGGCCTGCTGCTATCTTGGCCGCGACAAGCTTTGGATAACTGGGTAGAGCCTCCCCTGCGCCCATACAATGCATCAGGAACTGAAAAATATTAACACCGTTTTTAGTATGTTGTTTATAGATAAATAAAAGTCTACTTTATGGATAAATAAAAGTCTACTTACAACACCTCTGTGTGGAGCTTCGCTATACAGTCGCAATATAGTTCCGCACCACGAGCGTACGGCCGTCGATACATTTGCTGCAAAATTTACGATTTTAAATATAACTAAGTGTTTGTAATCAAAGAAAAACAACTTACCCATTTTAAAATATTTATAAACGGTAGTCTCGTTATGAAATTTTTTTATTCAATGTTAGTCAACGTGTAACCTTTTGTATTTATCTAAAACGAAATATGTAGTCCCACCCCCTAAACATGGTGTTTTAAGATACAAAAGGTGTTAACGATAGTTTTGTTTGTCTCCGATTGGATGAGAAACTTAATCCCTAACCTATTGCAAAAAATAATTAAGGGTGTCATAGTTTATGCATTTTCAATTTTACAACGCTATAGAGAGAGAGACGATAAGAACTAAAATATATAGCCTAATTTAATTTACAAAAACAAGTAATAATGTAAAACTGACACCCTCAGTTCTATTTATGAATTTTCTTGAGCTCTTATCTGATAGTCCTATCTGTCCGAAGAAAGAATTTTTACCATTATAGATTATAATCTATATTGCATATAATTAGAACTAGTATGTACAATGCTGTTATTAACGAGAATTGTTAACTTCTATTTTACGTGTTCTGTCAAAAGAGCTTGAGATTTCCCAGAAATGTATACGAACAAAACGATGCCTGTATTATCGTTGTTAAATCGACTATGTTTTATGACACTGTCAATTGGACAATAGACTAAAGTGCGCGTTTCATCTCACTTTGAACATTCAACATAAAAATAGGGAGTGTATTATGTTCCTACCGGTAGGTAATAAATTTCTGGAAAAAAACTGTTCCTACTGATAGACGTTTTGTGTTTCTTTAAAATTCACCTAAAATAAAATATTTAAACGAAAGAACAACAAGTCGTGGCATATATAATTGCGGAAAGAACGTATTGCGTACCTAATAAAGTTAAATATTTTCTGGAAAGAAAGGGAGTCCTATAATAATCACCTAAACTAAATAATTTTTACAGATTTTTGTTATTTTAACCCTAATAATTGTTACGTATTTAGTTATTGTTTAGGTAGTTGAAAAAGAAGGAAAAAAACTTGTCGAAAACAACACGTCCAATCTTGCAGAGTGAGATGAAGAGATATTATCTAGTACACCGGTTAAAGGACGTCTTAATTAAGCAGAACTCTTTTGCTACAAGAACAGAGGTAGCAACCATACTGTTAGATTATTATGAATCTCTTTCAACCTTTGTTAAATTTACAGTTAAACAGTAAAGTATATTACCCTGTAAATCAGGTTACTTTCTTTCAGTTTTATGTATATTTACATTGTACCTGTTTAAAGAAAAGGTTTGTATAGGATTATAACGCCTATTATCTTGGGTTCTTTCAGCTTGTGAACCAATTGTGCCCTAGCAAATCATCATATAACACCCCGAACTCTTAATTAAGGTATCGATAGATCTACCGATAAAGATTTACCTGAAAGAAAAAAAGAATTAGTTTCTTTACATTGTTTACATTTTTGACGTAAAGAATAAATCATGTAAAGAATTAATTGTTGACGCGTAATAAAATGCGTAAAGAATTGTTGTAAATTATACGGCACATCACTGGGGCGGATGCTGACCGTGTGTACTCGACACGAAACCCTTTATGTAAAACACGGTTGCGTTTATTTCTAATAGTGATTTTGTTTACATAGACGACGTCAACAAACAGGTATGTTATTATTATGAATGATATCGATCTACTAGTTACTGTTGTTTTGAAATGGGGCGCGGTAAAACTATACAAATTTATTAACTTCGGTGTTGTTGTTTTGAATTCAAAATGTTGGAGTGTAATATAAGAGAATTGCCCTGTTTTACCTGTGCAAACATTCTAATTACAAAATATTATCCACATTCTCATATTTTTTGGGTGACCTCGAGGACACTCTGTCTCTCTCTCTCTTTACAGGTAATTGTAAATAAGTGTATGCGTTTCATATAGTGTCTTAAACTATTAATTTGCTACAAGAACAGAGGTAGCAGCAATGCTGTTAGATTATTATGATGCTCTTTCAACATTTGTTAAATTTACAGTTAAACATTTAAAAAGTATATTACATGTAAATCAGATTACTTTCTTTTCATATCTTATTAAAGTTTTCGATGGACAGAGGAATATTTAAAACTTTTACGTATTTAATTATTGTTTAGATGGCTGATAACATTATACCTTCACACCTGACTAGGGTATGATATCGATCTACTACTATTGTTTTGAAATGGGACGAGGTAAAACTATAAAAATGTATTAGCCTCGGTATGTCGCGCTCGCGCGCGCTAGTGACCGATGGTGTCGGTCGGTACCTTTTGACATGCTAAAGCACCGCTAACGAAGCTGAACCCTTTCGTTATGCTCCGGGGGAGGGGGGCAATAAATTTAGATTTTATCTAAGAACAGCTGCATTTGCGGCGTGCGTGTTTATTCCTGCAGATTGAAAGGGTTATAAAACCGAGCTTTCGTCCGTCCGTCTTTAGTTTATTCTTGCTGTTGCAACGGTTAGTGGCAGCGGTGATATTATTACTTAATTAGTTTTTACTCTCGGTAGTGTTTGCTTCAACAAAATCAGGCATGTTAAAACAAATTATTATTATTATTATTATTATTAACGTGGTGTGTGCGTGTTTACCTAGAAAATTTTAAAATGTTACTATTTAAATCGTGTGTGTGTGTGCGCGCGTTTACGTAGAAAATTTTAAAATGCTGCTATTTAAATCTATCATGTGTGTCTTTGTTTTTTACGTAGAAAAATGGACTTGCTATTACAACAATTGAACAAACCTTCAGACAGCGGTCAAAACCCTATCAAGAAATTGTGCAACTATAGGGTCGACGATGTTGTCGAAATACTAGAGTTCAAAAGAGTCGTATGCCTTGATAAACGTCAAAGCGTGATTATTATTACTGAAGACCACATTACATTTCTACCTAAGCAAATCAGTGATAATTTGATGGACGATGACGAGATGATTAACGACCTTAATCAAAAGATTGCAGCTAAAACTCCTTCTCTGGGCCTGGTGTACTTGGGGAAATCAAGTGGACGTTCGCCATATAACGTGTGTGTGTTTGTGGAAACAAATAAGGTACATTTACACGAATCATTGTTGAGTTCTCTCTCTCTCTCTCTCTCTCTCTCTTTTAATGCTCTATTTTATGTTTCTAGCCCCCCTGGAGCCGCAAATAGAAAAAATCCGAGGCCCTCAGTAAAGATGAACTGTGTTCCCTCTGCAATATTCATCATCATCATCACCATCACTTGATGTGAAATGTGAAATTAATTGTAATAATAATAATAATTCCTAGCTAAATAAATATTCTATTTAAACATTGATGTTTCATTTACTAGCATTAGGATGATGGGAGAGAAGGAGAAAGTGAGAGAGTGAGAGAGAAGGCTCTTTAATGCGTCCTCTAATAGGTGATCAGGAGAGAGCGAGAGAGTGAGAGAGCGAGAGAGTGAGAGAGAGAAGGCTTTTTAATGCGTCCTCTAATAGGTGATAAGGAGAGAGCGAAAGAGCGAGAGAGTGAGAGAGGAGACATCGAGAGAGGAGATTCTTTAATGCGACCTCTAATAGCATCAGTACATACAGGTAATACAGATTTCTTTATTGCGACCTCTATTAGCCGTACATAGGTCGTCGTCGATAATACAGATTTCTTCATGACGCCTTCTAATAGCATTACCTAGGTCGTCGATAATACAGATTTCTTCATGACGCCCTCTCTTAGCAATACACACTAATTGTAGCATGACGCCCTCTATTGGCAGCACACAGATTGCCGGTAATACAGACTCCTGTAATGGCGGACGGGCGTAGTCAAAATGGCGCCCAAAGTTCCAAAATGGCGCTCGTCCAATCAGTGAACAGCAGGCGTGTCATCCAAAATGGCGCTCGTCCAATCAGAAAACAGGAGGCGTGTCATCCAAGATGGCGCCGACCAATCAGAAGCAAGGGGAGGAGCTACAGGAGTAGGGATAGCCAATCAGAGCGCAGTAGGCGTGGCCAGAAAAAAGGAGAGAGGCTGGTCTCAGGTGTTCCAATACCTACTGGCAAGTATTAATTTTTTTATCATCATATCGTATTTATCGAATACTGTATTTCATCGATCATACTGTATTTATTACCTGTAACTGTTTCCGCCCAAAGTGTCTCTGTGCCGAAGTGTCCACGCGCCCAACTGTCTTGCTCTGAAATATGTGGCTCTGTACCAATGATATTCTTAGATAAAATTTCTCTCTAATATTTTATAAACGTTGCATAAAATCATTAAACTCAAAAAGAACTCAACTGAAATACAAAACTATAAAATTATCTCGTAAACATGAATTATACTTCCCAAAGGCAATTCATTTTTTATAAACTTTTGAAATTCAATGATACTACGTGTTTAAGACATTATTTGTCGAGCGTGAAATCATAAATTAGATTAAGTTTCTGTTACACTCAATTTTATCGCTGCACGCTAGCATTGGACAGAATTGGACTGAATATGTGACTAAAACACAATATCATTCCGTAGGAAATAGATCTTGTTTACGCAAGTATTAACTTGGTTATACGTTAAGTTAAACTGTCTGCGATTCTAAAAATGTCTTGAAATACAGCTGTCTGTCGCACCCAGAAACAAAAACTTTTTTATATTTTTGCACCAAGTTAAATTCAAAACAAATCTGAATAATATTTCCATGATTGGGAATTTATTGAGGGGATTGAGCTCCTTAAAGGTGTTGGCTCTACATTTAGATATTTCTTACTAACTTTGTTGATATCTATTTAAGGCATCTATTTACAGTATATTGTATTAGGTTGAGGAATTATTTTCGAGATTTTTATTGCACATAAACGTCGAGCACCACCAAAACAAGATTAGTTATTCGGGTAGTATATTTAAATACTTATTTTCGTGCTCGAAAGACTACCCCAACAATATTGAAAAACACGCTGATTGTTAAGCTCGTAAAAACGTATCCTTGGAACGGTATAGGCACATTAATTTTATATTTAATTCAGGCACGAATATGAATTAACATTGTTAATTTTTATCTTCAAAGATAATATTGCATATGCTAGAAATGACTTTAGTTTCCAAAGAATCAGTGTCGCAAGTTTTGACCAAACAGAAAGGTTGAGTAAACTGTTTTGTCGGTAATGCGCGCTTTTCCGCATGTTGCAACAGACCTCGGCCGACAAAATTGTTGGACGACAAAAAGTCCATTGTGCGTGCTAACCTTTAGTTGCTGATAGGTTTATGTTCGGATTTTTACGTGAGTTGACGGGCCAATAAGAACATTGGACGTGGCTACAAATTGGTGCACGTCGGACTTAAATATAGGTTGGTTCCCGTCGGACGTGAATGTATATTAATGCACGTCGGGTGTGCATATACGTTGATACACGTCGGACGTATTTCTAGCCACTGTCTAATTTTAAATGACTCTTTTCTTAAAGATTTGGATTAGTGGTGCTATAAGTATCGTTCAAATAATATGTATGTAAATTCTGTCCCATTTGATTATGTATATTTTGTCATAGTCTATACATAAAAACTTTTGTAACATTTTAACGTAACTAAAACAAAAGTTTTTTTATAGCAACTTTTATTATAGAGTGCATTAAAACCTTGTAGCATCTACAAGCAAAAGTTTAATCATAAAAGAACGCAATATACTCTCCTAACCCCGATTCTGAAATACCCTGTATTGTAACACGTTCTGTGTTTAATATATGATAAACATAAAAAGTATACACACAACAGCAGGGCTTTTAGAATCCCTACGTGTAAAGTTTGGAATGAAAAGTTTATCTTGTCAATAAAGGAGGCTAAACTTGGCAAAAAGCTCGAGATTTGCTACAGAAGAGAAAAAGTAGGGCGCAAACTTCCATTTAAATGCGATGAAAAATTTAATATTGATACATACTGTTTTTATAATTTAAAATGTGTAGTCGAAGAAATTCAAAGCCATAATCATTAAAACTATTTTTTTAAATTTTACATATATTTTCTTTTCTCTATGTTGTACAAAACTTTTCAGTTTTACAATTTTCTTCGAAAATTGAGAAAATTTGTTCTTAATGCTTTAACGAATATTCTACAATTAGAAATTTATTCCAAGAAGAACAAGATTAAGAAACACTTTTAGCTTTCTACCGTTAACCCTACATCAAAGCTGCAAGTAATATAATTATAGGCCGAAGAACTTTCAGTTTTCTGTTATATAGAAAGTTTACGAGAAAGTTTAAACCGTGAACTGATGTCCTTCGTCAGTTACAGAGGGTTTGGAAACAATCCATCACCCCTATTTATATTCACTGTGTACGTGTTAAATTGGGATTAAAGCAACATTGTTGCGAAAGAGATTTAAGAACCCATTAGCTCTAGCATAGTTTACACAATGCAAAACATGACGCTCACTTTATATACATGAGTAGGAGTACATATGTATATTCTGTTAAAGCAGAATTGCGACTTACACGCATACATACATACAACATTTTGCTATTATGTGAATAATTATTTACAGTAATACCCAGCTGAAATTGCTGAATGTTAGTTACTTAAATTATATTGAATTATAATAACTTCTTGAATTGTAAGTAATAAGCTACCTGAAGTTTCGTTGACTACTGGCTTTAATTACATTAGAAAATACGACGACTTGAAATGAATTTGAAATGGTTAAGAAACATTTGAGGTGAATGTTCCAGCAAAAAAAAAGAATTTAAGAGAAAATATAGTAAATTAATGCTAATAAGTACAATTGTTGAAAACAAGGTGAACGATCTCTACAGCGTTTATTTTCAATTTCCAAAATGTTAGTCAACCCTGAAATGAATTCTATAAATTTAAGACTTTAGTATGCAAAATGTTTCTAGAAATTACATTTCAAACTTTACAGTCTGTTATAAAATAAATTTACTTATAATGAGCCAAAAAGTTTTTGTCTTATTACAGTAATCGACTCAAACTAAATGATATTTGTATTTGCATCTGAATATTCATAAAAATGTGTCTATTAGTGTATCTAGACATCAAAATAAAAGTATATTTTACTACATTGATTATTAGGAATTACAGTTATAAATACCTTAAATATCTGACAATAATTATAAAGATAGTATAATACATGTTTGTATAAAATAACAACGCCTTTGTTTGTAAGTTTGCGAATATATTTAAACAAAGCACTAGGTGCATTCAAGGTATTGTAATTCACCGAAGGAAAAGAATACACGAAAATGCAGGAGATTTATCCAATAATAATAATAATAATATCTTAGTTTTTTAAACAAACTCGTCGCACCTGTCGCTTCCAATTCTGTTAAAAATCTTCAAATCTATTTTTCAAGCCATGTGGCTTTCTAATAGTATATGCAATATTATTGTTAAACAAAAGATTCACTAACTTGCATTTTTAAATTCTTAACAAAAGAAAAGCATCGTTCCCTGACGTAGAAGTGTGGACATATCTTCTAGATGAACGTTATCAGGCAAAAGTCAACCTGATTGGTAGATCCGACACAGAGATTCAACGTAAAGAGTGGCAGACGTTTATGGTAAAACTACCTATCGTAAGGGAACGTTGTATGTGAATTTTAAATTTTACAAAGAAAGAACATCTGTTCATGCTTCCGACTGGTAACCGTTTGAGACTGCTGCTGGAGCAAAGCTGATAATTTCCTTTCAGATTCTGACAACTGATTTTTTATAGTGCTTTATATTTATAAATTTGTTTAAAACCTGCACGGTGTCGATGGCTACCTAACGAATGATTTAGTGACTCTTCTAAGAGTTTATTTCATAAAACTCATTTTCCGATTGTTATATATATATTGAATTATAACGTTGAAATTCACAACCCATTATTTGTTTGATGGTCACTGTTTAAAACCAAGCTTCTCCGTTGTTTGGTTGTCACTGGTTTTCCCTTTCTTTCGGTTTATCGTGAAGTCGCTCCTGCGCGTTTGAGCTCCCTGCTCAATAGTAGAGTGAAGTAACAAAATGGCTGGTTTTTGGTACTAAAAGTTGAATGGGCGAGATATATTAGAAATTGGTTTTAAATATTAATTCGCTTTAGCGGAATAAATCTCACATTCAACAGAACGATCGCTTGATTATTTATATGCGATCAATCGTCAAATTGGACGGATTACGTTCTTGTGCTAACCATTTTAGGTAACTTCTGTTCGTTAAAACCTCGTTGCGCTAAAAATCTTACAAATGTCTTTTTATTTTTAGGTAATATTTCCCTAGTAGTCACCTTGAGGGAATTGTTTTGTAAAAGACCTTTCAGTTTATAGAAAGGTAAAACTCTTCAAATATTTAAAATTAATACAATATACAGGGTGATTTTTTTTGTAGGTCTTTTTTTCTCTTTCTTTTGGGTTTTGTTGTTCGTTGTCGTATTTGTGTTCCTGCTCCCTGATCGTGGGTTTCATTTAGAAGGTCCTTCCCCTTTGGGTCCGTACCTACATCTATACAGGTATCGGGACGGAATTAAACGACAAACATCGAAGGGTGAAGTAATAACCCCTAAGCAGGGTTATTTCTGTAGGTTATAGTAAATTAGCGCCCATGCTTGAGGCCTTTTGTGGAAATTCCACTTTGTTAAAACCATTTGTTGTTCTTGCATGTTAGGATATTTTTGGGGAATATATTTTGCCTGATAGATTAAGTATTTAGTAATTTAGGATAAAGAACCAACTCCAGGATTGATTTTGTAATTTGTTGTATTCTTGTTACAAGTTATTTGATTAGTATGGATTATTAATCTTATTATAAATTGGTTATTCGTTTTGTTAGTATTGATTGTTAATTATTTCATTATGGAACGGAAGATCCATATAGATAGGTTAAGTAAATCAGAACTATCTTATGAGTTAGATATTAGAGGTCTTCCTGACTCTAATGTTGATAGTATGCGAAAGTCTCTTCGACAGTTAATGAAAATGGAACAAGATCAGTCCGTACTTGAGTTACCAACTCATCCGTTTACTTTTGAAGAAGATTCTGATGGTATTTCTACAGCTCTTATTGAACTTAATACGGCTTTGGAGTCATTTGATGATAGTGTGGATTCTAATCCGTATAAAAAATTGCAAAGTAGGTTAAGTCACCTATTAGGTAGGGCTGCGGCCATGAAAGCCAAAGATAAGGCTTCTGCATCAAAGCGGGCCGAGTTCATTCAATCCATTCTTGGATTAATGAGCGATATTCACGATAAAGCTTCAGTACCACAGGTAACTGATGAAGTAGCTATTCAGTTAGGTTTAGGTTTAAGCGTTGGGGAAGCTATTGTTAATTCTCCTGCGGGCAACCCAGCAGCTTCTTCTACCCTTGCTGCTCCTGATCCTCAATGTGGTCAGCCGAAGTCTGTACCAGTCTTTAAATGGGGACTTGATAAATTTGCAGGACATGAATCTAAGATTTCTTTGAATGCTTTTTTGCAACAAGTGGATGAGTTGTCTATTGCTCGGAATGTATCAAAGACCCAGTTATTTGCATCTGCTTTGGATCTTTTTAAAGACCAAGCACTTTTGTTTTATAGATCTAGAAGAAATGAAGTATCTGATTGGGACTCTTTGGTTAAACTTTTGAAAGAGGAATATCTCCCTTTAGATTATGATGATAAGCTTTTAGAAGAAATTCGTAGGAGGACTCAAGGTCCTAATGAACCGCTAGGGACTTATTTAGTGGCTATGGATAATTTATTTTCCCGATTATCAACAAAATTTTCTGAAGGGATTAAATTAAGATTACTGTTAAAGAACTTAGCTCCATTTTACCAATTTCATTTGTCGTTTAAAGAAATTAATTCTATCTCTGATTTACTACAATTTGGTAGGCAGCTTGAAGCTTCAAGGTTGAGGGCGGACAGTTATGTTCCTCCAATTAGAAGGAAAACCGACTTAAAGCCAGATTTAGCTTTTGTTGAGACTGCTAGTAATTCCAGTAGTGCTGCCTCAGATGTTTCGTCACGGTTGTGTTTTAATTGTAGGAAAACAGGACACGTGCGTTCTGCATGTTCTTCTCCCTTGATTAAACGTTGTTTTGGTTGTGGTGAGATGGGGGTCACTAAGACTTCTTGTAAGAAATGTTCTCCTAGGGATAATAATTCGGGAAACGGTTTTAATTCGGCATTAATGGGTGGTGTTAGTACCGAGTCTTCTTTTCAAGCAACCACTGTATTATTAAATTTTATTCTTGCTCATGCCGAAGAAGATGAACGCCCGTATTTGTCTATAAAAGTTTTGGGTCATGATTTGTTAGGTCTTTTAGATTCCGGTGCTTCTCGGACTATAGTTGGTAAACCAGGTTGGTCGTTTTTATGTAGTTTAGGTTTTGGTGCGGGTTTATCTAAGCTTGGAGCGACTGATTGTCGTGTAGCAAATGGTCAAACTGTGAAGAGCATTGGTCAAGTTGATGTACCGATCCAACTTCAGGATCGAATGCATATTATTTCTATTTTGGTAGTTCCGGATCTTCCACAGACTTTGATTTTGGGTATTGACTTTTGGAACCTTATGGGTATTGTTCCCAATTTGAGACAAGGCAGTTGGCGATTTGTAAAAGATTCTGACAATTCGTCTGTTGAACTGGAATCTATTGAGGTTATGCATCTTAGTAATTCTACACTTAGTTTTGAACAGAAATTGGAGTTAGAGAAAATTTTGAATGAGTCTAAAGCACTTCCAAGTGAGATGTTAGGTTGTACGTCTAGGGTTGAGCATGTTATTCGTACAAATTCTGAACCGATTAAGCAGAGATATTATCCGGTTAGTCCGTTTATGCAACGTCTTATCGATGAAGAACTTGATCGTATGTTGAGCTTAGGTGTCATTGAACCGTCTTCTAGTGGCTGGTCCAACCCAGTCCTAATGGTCAAAAAGAAAGATGGGACCTACAGATTTTGCATAGATTTTCGTCGTCTTAATCGTGTGACTGAGAAGGATGCTTATCCTATTCCCTATGTTAGTGCTACTTTGGATAAACTTCGAAATGCCAAATTTTTGTCATCGTTGGATGTTAAGTCTGCCTATTGGCAGATTCCTTTGTCTGAGGATTCCCGTAAATACACGGCTTTTACAATCCCCAATCGTGGCCTTTTCCAGTTTACTCGTATGCCTTTTGGGTTACATAATGCCCCTGCAACTTGGCAAAGGTTTATTGATAATGTTCTTGGTCCATCTTTGGAACCATATGTTTTGGTGTATCTGGACGATATAGTCATCGTTACAGATAGTTTTGAAAAACATATTGAAATATTAAGAGAAGTTTTTAATCGATTGTCTTTGGCTGGTATCACCTTAAGTTCGGATAAGTGCAAATTTTGTGTTCCTGAGCTACGATACTTAGGTTATGTAGTTAGTCAGAAGGGAATTCATGTGGATCTTGAGAAAGTTCAGGCCATTATGAATATTCAGCCTCCTCGAAATGTGACTGAAGTTAGAAGTCTGATAGGTTTGACTTCATGGTACCGTCGTTTTGTACCACAGTTTTCTGATATCATTCATCCGTTGACAACCCTTCTTAAGAAAGGTGTCAAATTTTATTGGTCATCTGAGTGTGAATGTAGTTTGCGGACTTTGAAAGAAGCTTTGGTTAGGGCACCTATTTTACGTTGTCCAGATTTTGAGTTGCCATTTACTGTTCAAACCGATAGTAGTGGTTTTGGTTTAGGTGCTGTCTTGACGCAACAGATTGATGGTGAGGAAAGTGTAATATGTTACCTTAGTCGTTCTCTCACTCGTCAAGAGCGAAATTATTCTACGACTGAGAGGGAATGTTTAGGAGTTTTATGGGCCGTAGAAAAACTTAGACCATATTTAGAAGGCCATCGTTTCACGGTGATCACCGATCACTATTCTTTGGTGTGGTTACATAATTTAAAAAACCCGACAGGTCGTTTGGCTAGGTGGTCTTTGAGACTCCAAGAATATGACTTTCAGGTGGTCCATCGTAAAGGTAAAGACCATTTGGTACCTGATGCGTTATCACGTTCCGTACCGATTCTTGACAGTATTGAGTCAGGTAATGAGCCTGTTATAGTTTCTACCGATAAGTGGTATAATAGTATGGTTGATAGGGTTCGGGCTAAACCTGCTAAGTTTTCTCAATGGCGTATTACTAATGAAGGTTTATATAAATCTATGAAAACCGAAAATGATTCTGATACCGTTTGGAAACTTGTTGTACCTAAAGAAAATAGACTTGCTATTCTTCGTCAGGCACATGATTATTCTACTTCCGGTCATGGTGGAGTATATAAAACATATCATAGATTAACTCCCAAATATTATTGGCCAAAAATGCAAGCCGATGTATCTCGATATATTAAAACTTGTCAAATTTGTCAAAAATGTAAACCAGATTTAAGACCTCCTGCTGGACTGTTAGTTCCGCAACCAATTGTTGATCGCCCTTGGCAGATGGTCAGTATAGATTTGATTGGTCCTCTCCCGAGGAGTACAAAAGGTTATTCATATGTCTTAGTCATAATGGACTATTTTAGTAAATTTTGTTTGCTATTTTCTCTTCGGAATAGTTCAGCGAAGATTTGTTCAGAAGTTTCAGGTTTGTTCGAGAATTGAAGATGAAGTCTTCTTAGTTTTTGGAGTACCTAGATTGGTGTTGGTAGACAATGGAGTCCAGTTTACTGGTCGTGAGTTTCGCACTCTTTGTAGTAACTATTCAGTAAAAATTCGTTTTAATGCGCATTATCACCCGCAATCAAATCCCACAGAAAGAGCGAACAGAAATGTTAAAACTATGATTCGTTCCTATGTTAAAGAGAATCAGCGTTCTTGAGCAGATGAATTAACAAAGATTGGGTGTGCCCTTAGAACTGGTCGTCACGAAACTACTGGTTATACTCCCTATTTCTTAACTTTTGGTAGGGAACATATTTTAAAAGGCACTGATCATAAAATATCTGATAAAGTTCAACATTTGCAAGTTGATCGTTCATCTGCTACTGTTATTCCTGATAAATTGCAGGGAGTTTTTGAGGTAGTGCGTAATAAAATAAAAACTTCTTTTGATCGCAATAAACGTTACTATGATCTCCGTAAGCGAGATACTCAATTTGTTATTGGTGATAAAGTTTTAAGGAAAAATTTTGCTCTTTCTGATGCGAGTAAATATTTTTCACATAAACTTGCTCCTCGTTATATTGGTCCTTTTACCATTCACAAAAAGGTGTCTCCTTGGACTTATATTTTAGCTGATGAACTTGGTAGGGAAGCCGGTAAATTTCATGCCAAAGATTTGAAAGAGTATGTTCCGAATCATGTCGGAGATTAGGTTCATTTGGTTGTTTTTTTTGGGGGAACCATTTGGTGGTTTGGGTTCCACAGAGTTCAGCGATGGTTGGGGCTGTCCTCATTTGGAGCGTTTAGTGATACGCTTAGTTCGACCTAATATCTGTCGACTTGTTAGGGCTTATTAGTTTTTATTTAGATCTTTGTTTTGCAGGTATCTATTTTTGGCTTTTATACCAAGGGTTTTGATATAGCAATTTCGACTTTTGTTTTGGCTTAGCCAAACTATTTTTTTTGTATACCGGATTTGACAATTTCTCTTCTCCTTTTTACCTTCTCCTTTCTTATACCGATTTTGACTCCATATTTGCAATAGCACGGCTTGGGCTGGATCCCCAAGACCGTGGTTCTTTTGGGTTTCTTTGGGCTGAACTCCCTTTTTAACCCCCGGTTTCTTCTTCTCTTGTTCTCTGTCTCAAACGGTGCGTGTGTGGTGTCCGGGTGGTTAGTGTTGCTGAGTAGTGCTTCCGAACCTCGGATGCGGGGGTTTGGCGCTGTTCAGTCTCCACGATGTTGGAACTGGCAGTGCCCCGCATCGTGTGTGAAGTTGTGCTCCTCGGTGGCTCTGCCATCTGCCCACTTCACATGTGTCCGGGCGAGCCCTTCTTTTTCACTCTGTTTTCTTTTTCTTCTTTTTTCCTCTACACTACCCTCTCTTGGGTGCGAGCAGAGAGTATGTCGGCGGCTCTCTGTTCAGTTCTTTTGCTGGCCATGTTCAGTGGTTCATGCTGGTAGGTTTTGTTGTGAGTCGTTGCCAAGCCTCGGGCACTGGGAGTTGCTCAGTGGTCCCTTCCCGACGTGGAATACCACTGTGCCCAGTACCGTGTGTGAAGCGCGTCTTTGCAGTGAACCCTGCTTGCCCGACCATTGTTCATGCTTCGGGGTGGAACCTTTTGTTCCTCTGTTCTTTCCTTACCTCCACCTCCAATTTGTGTTTGTCCTTTGTTGTTTTTTTGGATTTTTTTGGATCACCTTTCTGGTGTTAATTTTTGGTGCCATGTTTTTTTTTGTCATGGTATTTTTCATCCTGGTGGGTTGTTCTTTCGATTTATTTTGGGCAAGTTAGATTTTAGCAAGGCTAGGTTATGCTAAGCCGCGAAAGGGTTTTCGCGACTGGGAGTTGAGGGGGGAATTATAACGTTGAAATTCACAACCCATTATTTGTTTGATGGTCACTGTTTAAAACCAAGCTTCTCCGTTGTTTGGTTGTCACTGGTTTTCCCTTTCTTTCGGTTTATCGTGAAGTCGCTCCTGCGCGTTTGAGCTCCCTGCTCAATAGTAGAGTGAAGTAACAAAATGGCTGCTTTTTGGTACTAGAAATTGAATGGGCGAGATATATTAGAAATTGGTTTTAAATATTAATTCGCTTTAGCGGAATAAATCTCACATTCAACAGAACGATCGCTTGATTATTTATATGCGATCAATCGTCAAATTGGACGGATTACGTTCTGGTGCTAACCATTTTAGGTAACTTCTGTTCGTTAAAACCTCGTTGCGCTAAAAATCTTACAAATGTCTTTTTATTTTTAGGTAATATTTCCCTAGTAGTCACCTTGAGGGAATTGTTTTGTAAAAGACCTTTCAGTTTATAGAAAGGTAAAACTCTTCAAATATTTAAAATTAATACAATATACAGGGTGATTTTTTTTGTAGGTCTTTTTTTTTCTCTTTCTTTTGGGTTTTGTTGTTCGTTGTCGTATTTGTGTTCCTGCTCCCTGATCGTGGGTTTTATTTAGAAGGTCCTTCCCCTTTGGGTCCGTACCTACATCTATACAGGTATCGGGACGGAATTAAACGACAAACATCGAAGGGTGAAGTAATAACCCCTAAGCAGGGTTTTAAACATACATCCGTGGATCTTCGAATGGTGGGACGTTTGTGAAAATTTGTATGTATTATATGTCTGTGTTTTAGTTATATATATCTATATTTATTTAATGTATTTACAATTTCGTCATGCATGTTAATTTTAAGAAACGAGATCTCGACTAGTGGAATTGTAGGGTAGATTTAAGTACAACCAACTGTGATACAGATCACCATTCACCTTTTTTTTTCTCTCTATTAAGCATTAAAATTGCATTTAAAGTTAACTTTTAAAATATGCCAATAGTTTAAATAAAGCCCTACTTAGAAAGTTTACATTTCACTACGTGTGTTTTATTTATTTATTATTCATTTGTTTGTGTGATTTTTATATTGCTTTTCAGTTCATCATTTGTAAGTATATATGTATGGTACGGCCAAAATTGTGGAAGTTGCCCATATTTTAGTAGAAGATCTATTTCTTCGTTTGTCTGATAAGCTTGAAGCTTTAGTAATAAGCATTGTTTTTAAACGAAGTGGCGCTTGTTTTTTTTATCTTTTATATCTTGTATTACCCCGCCCCTCTCCGACTTATTGGGGGCTAGCTGGCAAAAACTAAAGCAGTGTTATTTGGATCAAGCTGATACTTCCAGCACAGCTACATTTTGGTTGGTTAAGTATTTCTTTATATAAAAATAGCCTTTGTGTTTCTGTAGGTTATAAAATATTCAATTACGTTTTAAGATTAACACTCCTTAAATAAAATCTGGATTCTGCCTCCTCCTAGGATAATTCCGCGTGTGTTGCCTCGAACCAGATTTAATTCTCGTTTTTCCCATCAGGCATTTTAAATTCGGTCGAATTTCCGGGAAATTTATGTTCCACTCAATATCACAGTTATTAACACGGGTGAATTGACTGATATGAACAATGAACCAATTGAATTAAAGAAATTAATTACTAATTTTAATCAGAAATATTGATTCCACGTCAATTTCTCCCATTTCATATGGTTATTTTCTTAACTACTGTCATCGACCTGAAATCATTACCTTAATTAGAATTCGATATCAGCAACAAAAAAAGTAATCTTTCCTTCTTCAAGCAATAGTAAGTTATTAATTGCAAAAAATTAAGTATAACTTTATTTCAGAGGTAAATTCTAAAATACTATAAAGGCTGATTTCTGGATATAAAAATATACATCTGAAATTAGTTCCAATTAAAAGTTTTTTTATTCTGATTAAATTGATTTCTTCCAAAATTCTGTGCCTAGTATAGGTCAGAAAGATGAGGGCGAAGGCAAGTTAATACTTAAACGCTTAACTTACCCTAGTAGAAAATGGCTGAGAATGTAAGGATACAAAGGCAATTACACTGTTGTACAGTTTAAAATATTTATAAATACAATTACAAATATTAATTTGTTTGAAGTTTGCGCAGCATTTCTTCATCCATTTTCATGTTGTAGAAAAATTAGATTTAATTTATTCTATGCAAAAGGCACTACAACCTATAACTACTCCTGCAGTAGAAGCTAAATTAGACAATTTGACAACTAATCTTACTACCATTTCCAATGAGCTTTCTACCATGAACAAGCGACAATCCCCTGTAACTCCCACCATCTCTTCGTACCCCCAAAATCCTCAGCATTTCAATAAACGCCGTTCAATGCCTTCAGGCAATGCCAATTCACAATTACAACCGTGCTATTATCACAAACGCTTTCAAAATAATGCACGTAATTGTACGGGAAATTGTTCATACCAAACAAAAAAACTAACTTCGCGCTCTCCTGGCCTCAAGGGAGGACCATGCAGGGTTAATTCAATCCCTCCAACTTATTTTTCAATCTTTTTACAAGACCTAACCTACAAAATTAATTTTGTGGTTATCACTGGTTGCAGTTTCCTGTAACCAATCCATCACGCCTGCCAACCTTTCATTTATGGCCGTGAACAACACGTCAATTCCTGTGACAGGTACTGTAACTTTGAGGTTACATTTCCCAATTCCTGGCCTGCAGCCATGCCCCTGGAAATTTTATGTCGCTGACATATCTACAGACATTCTAGGTCTGGATTTTTTACAGCAGCACAACCTAACCATTGACTGCTTTTCTCGACGACTCATTTCCAAGACAGATGTCAAGCTCGCCCGAATCCGCAGCCAAGGTTGTCAATTTCCAGCTCCAACAGCGAATCCTCTCACTGACTGCTCTTCTCAGCGGGTCATTTGCACAGCAGATGTCCAGCCCGCCCGAACTCGCAGTCGAGGTTCCACAACCCCCCCAGTTAAGACCGGCACTAAACGCAAACTATTTTCTGCACAGGCTAATGTTTTGACTCCTCATTCCGAGTCAATCGTTACTCCTGCGATTTCCTTCCCCTTTCTTCCCTTACCATCACCCATTGACGTACCCTCTTCAGGTACTGTTAACAACATGTCCAGCGACCTTGATGTTTATAGCAAGATGCTTAACACACACTTCCCGGAGCTTTTGCGTAAGTTCGACTACCATCAAACCGTAAAACATACTGTAGTCCATCACATTAACACGACCGGCCCTCCGGTTAAAGCACGCTGTCCCAAACTAAACCCTAACCATCTTTCTTTTCTAGAAGATCATCTTAATGAGCTCTTGGACGCTGACGTAGTGCAGCGGTCATCATCTGGCTACGCTACGCCAATTCACATTGTCGGGAAGCGCGCAGTGGGCACAGCAGAGACGCTACATCCTGGTGACGACCAGGACATCACCCCCATCGCCCCAACAGACAGTTATTGCTTGGTTGGCGATTATAGGAAACTCAATTCAGTGACGGTACCAGATCGTTATCCGATCCTTTTTTACCGGACTTTACAGGAAAACTTGCTGGCGCAGCCATATTCTCGAAGCTAGACCTCCAAAAGGCCTACTTCGCAATACCGATCGCAACAGAGGACATTCACAAGACTGCTATTATCACACCTCTGGGGCTCTTTGAGTTCAAACGGATGTGTTTCGGACTACGGAATGCAGCCAGCATCTGGAGTCGTTTCATGGACACTGTATTATCAGGGCTCCCATTTTGTTTTTCATACCTAGACGATATCCTAGTCTTTAGTGCTGATTCGCAGCAACATATTGAGCATTTACGCCAAGTGTTTTCCCGATTAAAAGACAATGGCCTAATTATAAACCTACCAAAGAGTCTCTTTGGAGTCAATGAGCTCGATTTTTTAGGACATCACGTTAATACACGCGGTATCAAACCAATGGCTTCCAAAGTCCAGGCTATAATTGATTACCCATTGCCTTCAAGTCAGAAAGCACTCCGCAATTTTATTGGCTTAATTTCGTATTACCATAAATTTGTACCAAACTGTGCGAAAATTTTAGCACCGTTAACCTCTATAGTTATGTCTGTCCAGTTAAATCATGAGCAAATAGAAGCCTTTAGGCACCCGAAGAGTGCTTTGATTACCGCTACTTTATTGGTACATCCGCGAATTAATAACCCTCTTAGTATAGCTGCAGACAGTTCGTCTTCCTCTATAGCTGGAGTATTACAACAGTTTGAAGATGGCATGTGGAAACCACTAGCTTTCTGTTCCCAGAAGTTAACCACCACAGAGCAAAAGTACAGTATTTTTTCTCGGGAACTTCTTGCAATATACTTTTTTTTAATTATATTTCCCTTCAAACTGCAAACAAATCAAGCCTCTGAGTGGATGTTAGTATAGGCCAACCACGACCCTATATCCCGCTCAAATTCAGGTATCCCTTATTCCAACAACTACACAACATCGCCCATCCTGGCATCCGTGCTACTAAAAGATTGATTACTCAGCGATATATGTGGACATCTATGCACCACGATATTCAGAAGTGGGTCATATCTTGTGCTGAATGTCAGAAACATAAAGTTTGGCGTCATACGAAAACCCCTCTACAATCTATTGTAGAACCAGATGAACGTTTTACTAAGGTCCATCTCGACCTAGTACACCTTCCTTCTTCGGGAGGTTATAAATTCCTCCTGACCATTATTGACCGCTACAGCCGGTGGCCGGAAGCAATTCCTCTGAAGGATTCTTCCGTGGAGTCAGTAATCACTGCATTTGTCGACACGTGGGTGTCCCGCTTTGGAATTCCCAAGTATCTCACCACGGACAATGCAAGAATATTCCTTTCTCATGCATGGATCAACTTCATGGCCATGTTAGGAATTAAACACGTCAAATGCACGGCCTTCCATCCGATTAGTCAGGGCGTTATCGAACGTTTTAATTGGACACTAAAGCAATCCATTCAAACCACAGGAACTTCCTCCTGGTTAACGAATCTCTCTTGGATTCTCTTGAGCTTACGTGCAACCCTGAAATCGCAAGTTAATGTTTCTCCTGCAGAAATACTGTATGCTACCACCTTACGACTACCTGGAGATTTATTTGAAGAAGAACAACTGGCTAACGACATGAACCTCCCTAATTTGATAGCCAATCTCAAACGTCGTATGAGGAAGCAGAAGCATTTTTTTTACAAAAACGTATTCTGGTCAGTCCTTCGTCCCCAGCGACTTGACCAACTGCACACACGTGTACGTTCGTAACGACACACACACTCTGGGCATGAAAGACAGTTACTTAGGACCCTATAAAGTGTTCGAACGGACAGTTAAATACGCTACTTTAGAAAATCACACTGGCCCTATCTCTTTAGACAGGCTAAAGCCTGCATATTTTTTAGATTAGTTACTTTATAATGTTAAGCCAACAATGAACTGATTTCAAATGCTACGCGAAGGCATCTTTTGAAAACCTTTTACCTGTTGACTTTGAAAATTTGAACACTTTTCTGTTTTTTCTTTCTGTTTACAGGTTCCAAGAGTTGCCGTCGCAAGTTCCGTATTGTTAGTTAACTTAAGTTTTTTATTGTATACTACCTAGTGGTGTTTTTGTAGCTGGAGCATTTTACAACTTTATTCAAGTTCCTTTAAAATACTCCATTTTTCTCCAAAATACTATTCCGTATTTTTTCCTTTTCATTTATTACCATCGTTTCAGACCGGGCGGGGTAATGTTGTGAATGGCTCACAACTTGCATTCATTACGTAGATACGGAATGGTACTAGGCAACAAGAATAATAAACAAGTCATATAATATAAAAATAAATATCTCATAAAAGTTACTACTTTCGTTTTATTAACTCTTACAAGAGATATATGTAGCCATAACACTACATTTAGTGTAAACCATCGCTACAGTACTGTTAGTGTAAATTTGCAGTTACTAAAATTTGATTATTCTTATTACTTTATACAAAGTTATCATCGGGACTGTAATTATTTCAGGAGACAAGGAGGATGACTTGCAATTGTAAACCGGTTTATGATAAAAGAGTTTAGTTGCAAAACATCGATAGCCAATCTTTTGATGAGTTTGATGTATATCTTTGGTATGTATATAAAAACTCGAAATGACAATTAAGTTTCTTGATGTTGGGTTCCCTTATTACTTATTATATTAAGATGTATTCGATTTTTATATTTATTGATTTTTAATGAAGTTGTTTTAGTTTCTCCATTATCTTTTATGGTGATTGTTCAAATTAATAAAAAAAAATCATTTTCCTTCATTTTAACATTTATTTGAACCTTTGATCTTTATTCATTTTTTGTAACTAATTGACTGATGAAGGGCTAACGTTAATTACCCGAAAGGGTACATAATGAAAGGTTCATACATGAACCTTAAATCAACTTAAAAATATCAAATAAATTTTCTCAGATGTGTTGAACCTTTCATTCTTTTTATTTAAGGTTTCTTCCTGAGAACCAAGAATACACATCAATGACAATTAAGTGATTGTAATTGTTTTGAAATCAATGCGTTTCTCTACCGCGAACATCTCTTGAAAGTATAGTATGTACACTTCCTCTTTCACAGACATATCACATCACGACCCTCAATATATTGCTATTAGGAAACTGTTGTTGCTGCCAACACTATCAACTGTTAGAGTGTGTATTAAGAGATATTCAAAATATAAATCAGATAATATGTCAGTATAAAATGTAGTAAAATGTACTCTAAATAGTGTAAAAACACAAAGACTTTCAATTGACATTGAAATAAACGTTTTTACAATTACTAGGGAAACCTGGTCAAGACATGACGGTCAAAAGCATTGAAGGGTTTCCCTATATACAACATTCGATGTGTGATTACAATCCTTTGGATTTTCGTGAACGATTATTTGAATAAGCGCAACCAAACACAACCAGTTGAAAATTCTAAGCCTAGCACTCTTCTCTCCTAGCTTACCCTCCTCTCTTCCGACATATAATTCTCTCTGGCTTACTCCTCCCTGCCGGTATATTCTACATACATAGCTACGGAAATTCTACCTTACGAAATGATAAGAATAAAATCAAAAATCGATCTTGTTTAAAACATTCCTGAAAACGTCTATTAGTACATACATATTTCAAAAACATGACATAAACATAGTGTTGGCAAATTTCCTGCCTTTTATACAAACAATTTGAAACTGCTCTGAATAAGTAATTGCCGTCAGCTATTATTTGTATAATTCGTTTGTTGTTCATAATTTTCAACTATGTGGGTTTTGTCTACGCAACCTATCAATTTCTTAAACATTAACCGCTTATTAATGATGGAAGTGGACGGCTGCTTCGCCCTTTTTTATTTATAAGCGGGAGTAGTTACAAAATTCACCACCGTAGAAAGTGAGAGGGCGCCCCAAGTAAATGTCCGATTCGTCTCAAATTAAACATTTTAGAGCTTTTCTAATTGAGAATATAAACATTAAAAAAATATAAAAATTAAGTAGTGTTGACTAATCTACACAGCGAAAGGTTTAATATAAAAAAGAATCGCTTAGATCATTCAGGTGGAACGCTCAAACGTACTGGAACAAAAATAAGCCTTGTGTTCTAAATATATAGATTGTGCGAGAATCCTTGAGATTGTGATAGCTTGACATGTTTGTCTGTTCATACGTAGATTTAGGCTATTTTTAATGTTATTAAATACCTAATTTGCATTTGAATATTTTTGTAGCTTATAACCTCTAACTTATTGAGAGAAATATTTGGATCGTTAGGACACTGAAGAAAAATTGGACTGTCAGCCTGAACTGTTTTTATCGAAATTATATAACATTTGGGTTATTATAATGATTCAAAACGAAAAAGGGAATGTGAGTTTTGTTAAGTTTATTTATGTTAAGTTTTTAATTAATTTAAATTTAATTTTAATCATTAAGTTTCTTATGTGCACATAATAATAATAATAATTGTTACAACCCATTACCAGCTAACCAGTAACCTGGCCCCATAAGCTAAAGCTGGTGCGGTAGGGAGAAGGCGATTAATATTATTACGCAGGCCCATCGTGCGGCTGAAGCCGACTTACGATGAGATAGCCCAAATCCCACATTTGTGTTACAGATAAGGAAAAACTGCAGAAAAATCTTAACCACATTTGCCGGTCTCGGGGGTTGAAGCCGGGCCGCTTAGGTGAGAGTCTAGCATGCTAAACACTACGATGCTGAGGCTATTAAGAATAAAAGTTTTTTTTTTTTAAATGAAGTATTATTTTAGTTCCTGGTCTATTTGGAAGAATAAAAGCTCTAGCGCAAGGAAATTAAAAAAGTAAATTTAGAAAAGTAAAAACTAGTTTAGGGTTTCATTCTATGAGAGCGTTATTTTGAAGGGTACATTCACTTTAGTTAAGTGTAATATTTACTCTGTAATTTACACTAACTAAAGAATGCATTTTAGAATATTGTGTTAATTATGGCTAATTACTGAATATGGGGATCAACATAAAGACTATGTTGTTGAACATCTTCTGTCAGAATGGTTGTCAAGAAGAACAATCTAAATATTATGAGAGGTAGTGTAATTAAGAAAAGTAGATAATCTGGTCCAAAGGCAACAATAATCACGAATAATACTAAAAGGGTGGTTCGAACATCTATTTAATACTTAATACACACTTTTATCCATTTTTTGTTAGGATGGCATTATTATTTACCTATAATAAATTCAAGAAATCATTTATTTCTGTTTGCAGTAGTTAGCTATAGCGCACTATTTTTTGCATTATTTGAAAATCAAGATTTATGTGATTAATTATAATCCAACATATATTAACAATATATTGTAAACTATTTAGTTTATAGAAATTATAAAACAGTTAAAATGCTTTTGAGTAAAGATTTTCTTTTTGTTCTAATAATAAATTAAGTAAAATCGATATAAATAATAGGGATCCTTGTAAGAATCATTTACATATTTTATAAGCTGTGTAAATAATATATGTAAATACAGTAGTACATAGTAAACAGTCGCTTATGCATAATTAATGTAACTATTATCTTTCAAGTTATATTTCATTTCCACCAAAAATAAACTTTTTTTGGGCTTCATCTATTATATTATTTACATAATCTTCATGCAGCGAACAAAAGTTAATATAATAAGTACATATTGGAAATATACCTACTGCTTACTGTAATTATTAATTCTACCTATTATTTATATTTAGTCCACCAACCTGCTGAGGGTAATTGCATGCATAGTGCTGTATGCATTTTTAGGTAGAGAGAAATATTCAAATGGGTCTTGTTTCCTCTTCTTTTCCAACTAACCTTTTTCCAATTAAGACGTTTAATAAACGTCTCCCCGACAGCACGACCATTAACTCAAAATGCTTTAATCTGAAATGGCTGACGTTATATTTAGGAGGTTTTGTAAATCTTAGATGTTTCTGAATATCAACCTTTTTGAGCCCAAGCATTAAGGATTTTCTTAATATAAAAAATTCAACTTTCTAAAATTGTTTTGAGATAGTGGTTGAAACGTTCGAAATTTTATGAAAATTTCCGTTCTGCTGTAGTTCTTTTAGATTAACTTTAAAACGGTGCAATTTAGAAAAAAATATAAAGAATAATTTATAAACAGTGTTTGTATATTATCTGTTTGTTGTTATTTATATCTAATAATTTCAAAGTTATGGGCCATACAATATTTTAGTTTATATCAGTTTATATGAGGATGTACGGGGGTCTGTTTAGGAGTAGTACTGTAGTTGCGGGAGCTGTTGAGTTAGCTTTTGAGGCCAACCTACTTATTTTATTAAGATCAAATAAAACATAAACTTATTTTGATTTAAGGATATTTATTCGACTTGTTTTTATTATTCTCGTTGCCTAGTATCATTCCGTATCTACGTAATGAATGCAAGTTGTGAGCCATTCACAACATTTACCCCGCCCAGTCTGAAACGAGGGTAATACATGGAAAGGAAAAAATACGGAATGGTATTTTGGCGAAAAAATGGAGTATTTTAAAGGAACTTGAATAAAGTTGTAAAATGCTCCAGCTGCAAAAACACCACTAGGTAGTATACAATAAAAAACTTAAGTTAACTAACAATATGGAACTTAAAAAAGTAAACGATAAAATTAGGCTTGAGTATGTTCGAGTCACGCGACGGCACCTCTTGGAATCTGTAAACAGAAAGAAAAAACAGAAAAGTGTTCAAATTTTCAAAGTCAACAGATAAAAGGTTTTTAAAAATGCCTTCGCGTAGCATTTGAAAGCAGTTCATTGTTGGCTTAACATTATACAGTAACTAATCTAAAACATATGCAGGCTTTAGCCTATCTAACGAGATAGGGCCAGTGTGATTTTCTAAAGTAGCGTATTTAACTGTCCGTTCTAACACTTTATAGGGTCCTAAGTAACTGTCTTTCATGCCCAGAGTGTGCGTGTCGTTACGAACGTACACGTGTGTGCAGTTGGTCAAGTCGCTGGGGACGAAGGACTGACCAGAATACGTTTTTGTAAAAAAATGCTTCTGCTTCCTCATACGACGTTTGAGATTGGCTATGAAATTAGGGAGGTTCATGTCGTTAGCCAGTTGTTCTTCTTCAAAGAAATCTCCAGGTAGTCGTAAGGTAGTAGCATACAGTATTTCTGCAGGAGAAACATTAACTTGCGATTTCATGGTTGCACGTAAGCTCAAGAGAATCCAAGGGAGATTCGTTAACCAGGAGGAAGTCCCTGTGGTTTGAATGGATTGCTTGAGTGTCCGATTAAAACGTTCGATAACGCCCTGACTAATCGGATGGAAGGCCGTGCATTTGACGTGTTTAATTCCTAACATGGCCATGAAGTTGATCCATGCATGAGAAAGGAATATTCTTGCATTGTCCGTGGTGAGATACTTGGGAATTCCAAAGCGGGACACCCACGTGTCGACAAATGCAGTGATTACTGACTCCACGGAAGAATCCTTCAGAGCAATTGCTTCCGGCTACCGACTGCAGCGGTCAATAATGGTAAGGAGGAATTTATAACCTCCCGAAGAAGGAAGGTGTATTATGTCGAGATGAACCTTAGTAAAACGTTCATCTGGTTCTACAATAGATTGTAGAGGGGTTCTCGTATGACGTCGAATCTTATGTTTCTGACATTCAGCACAAGATATGACCCACTTCTGAATATCGTGGTGCATAGATGGCCACATATATCGCTGAGTAATCAATCTTCTAGTAGCACGGATACCAGGATGGGCGATATTGTGTAGTTGTCGGAATAAGGGGTACCTGAATTTGAGCGGGATATAGGGTCGTGGTTGGGCTATACTAACATCCACCCAGAGGCTTGATTTATTGGCAGTTTGAAGGGAAATGAATTGAAAGCTACTACGAGATCGGAGCTGGTTTAACTCGGGATCTTGTTCTTGAGATAGAGCGACTTCGTCGTAATTGAGATCAGATCCAGGGACGTTAATAAGATTAACTCTTGTTAGAGCGTCCGCCGGAATATTCTCTTGACCTTTGATATATTGGAGGTTAGTCGTGAATGGAGAAATAACCTCTAGTTGTCGAAACTCACGTGGTAAATATTGATCACCATTATTTTTGATCGTTGTACACAAAGGTTTGTGATCCGTAAAGATTTAAAAGTCTCTGCACTCAACGTAGTAACGAAACTTCTTTAAAGCAAAGTATATTGCAAAAAGTTCCCGAGAAAAAGTACTGTATTTTTGCTCTGTGGGGGTTAACTTCCGGGAACAGAAAGCTAGTGGTTTCCACATGCCATCTTCAAACTGTTGTAATACACCAGCTATAGAGGAAGACGAACTGTCTGCAGCTATATTAAGAGGGTTATTAATTCGCGGATGTACCAATAAAGTAGCGGTAATTAAAGCATTCTTCGCGTGCCAAAAAGGCTTCTATTTGCTCATGATTTAACTGGACAGGCTTTAGCGAAGCTTTACCAGAAATAACTATAGAGGTTAACGGTTCCATAATTTTCGCACAGTTTTGTACAAATTTATGGTAATACGAAATTAAGCCAATAAAATTGCGGAGTGCTTGCTGACTTGAAGGCAATGGGTAATCAATTATAGCCTGGACTTTGGAAGCCATTGGTTTGATACCGCATGTATTAACGTGATGTCCTAAAAAATCGAGCTCATTGACACCAAAGAGACACTTTAGTAGGTTTATAATTAGGCCATTGTCTTTTAATCGGGAAAACACTTGGTGTAAAAGCTCAATATGTTGCTGCGAATCAGCACTAAAGACTAGGATATCGTCTAGGTATGAAAAACAAAATGGGAGCCCTGATAATACAGTGTCCATGAAACGACTCCAGGTGCTGGCTGCATTCCGTAGTCCGAAACACATCCGTTTGAACTCAAAGAGCCCCAGAGGTGTGATAATAGCAGTCTTGTGAATGTCCTCTGTTGCGATCGGTATTGCGAAGTAGGCCTTTTGGAGGTCTAGCTTCGAGAATATGGCTGCGCCAGCAAGTTTTCCTGTAAAGTCCGGTAAAAAAAGGATCGGATAACGATCTGGTACAGTCACTGAATTGAGTTTCCTATAATCGCCAACCAAGCGATAACTGTCTGTTGGGGCGATGGGGGTGATGTTCTGGTCGTAACCAGGATGTAGCGTCTCTGCTGTGCCCACTGCGCGCTTCCCGACAATGTGAATTGGCGTAGCGTAGCCAGATGATGACCGCTGCACTACGTCAGCGTCCAAGAGCTCATTAAGATGATCTTCTAGAAAAGAAAGATGATTAGGGTTTAGTTTGGGACAGCGTGCTTTAACCGGAGGGCCGGTCGTGTTAATGTGATGGACTACAGTATGTTTTACGGTTTAATGGTAGTCGAACTTACGCAAAAGCTCCGGGAAGTGTGTGTTTAGCATCTTGCTATAATCATCAAGGTCGCTGGACATGTTGTTAACAGTACCTGAAGAGGGTACGTCAATGGGTGATGGTAAGGGAAGAAAGGGGAAGGAAATCGCAGGAGCAACGATTGACTCGGAATGAGGAGTCAAAACATTAGCCTGTGCAGAAAATAGTTTGCGTTTAGTGCCGGTCTTAACTGGGGGGTTGTGGAACTTCGACTGCGAGTTCGGGCGGGCTGGACATCTGCTGTGCAAATGACCCGCTGAGAAGAGCAGTCAGTGAGAGGATTCGCTGTTGGAGCTGGAAATTGACAACCTTGGCTGCGGATTTAGGCGAGCTTGACATCTGTCCTGCAAATGACTCGTCGAGGAAAGCAGTCAATGGTTAGGTTGTGCTGCTGTAAAAAATCCAGACCTAGAATGGCTGTAGATATGTCAGCGACATAAAATTTCCAGGGGCATGGCTGTAGGCCAGGAATCGGAAAATGTAACCTCAAAGTTACAATACCTGTCACAGGAATTGACGTGTTGTTCACTGCCATAAATGAAAGGTTGGCAGGCGTGATGGTTTCGTTACAGGAAACTGCATCGTGGGTGGGTAAAATGGATTAATCAGCACCAGTGTCAACCACAAAATTAATTTTGTAGGTTAGGTCCTGTAAAAAATTGAAGAATAAGTGATTGGTAAAGAAGAAGTTGGAGGGATTGAATTAACCCTGCATGGCCTTCCTTGGAGGCCAGCAGAGTGTGAAGTTAGTTTTTTTGTTTGGTACGAACAATTTCCCGTACAATTACGTGCATTATTTTGAAAGCGTTTGTGATAATAGCACGGTTGCAATTGGGAATTGGAATTGCTCGAAGGCATGGAACGGCGTTGTTTGAAGTACTGAGGATTTTTGGTGTACGGAGAGATGTTGGGAGTTATAGGGGATTGTTGCTTGTGCATGGTAGAAAGCTCATTGGAAATGGTAGTAAGTTTAGTTGTCAAATTGTCTAGTTTAGCTTCTAATGCAGGAGTAGCTAAAGGTCGTGGTGCCTGTTGCATAGAATAAATTAAATCTAATTTTTCTACAAAGGATATTAACGGTAAGTCATTGAAATTTAAGAATTGAAGCTTAAGTTCTGATGGTAGTCTAGCTATTAAAATGTCTTTGGTTAATTCCTCAGTCAAATCCAGATCAGTTGCTAATTTTCGGATGTTAAAAAGGAGTTCTGTGACACTACCAGAGAATTGAAGAGTCTCCAAAAGGTTATTAATTCGAGATTCTCGTGGTCCTAGGATACATTTTATCACTGCCCGTTTCAAGGTAGTGTATGGTCGTTGTCTAGGGGGGTTAACGGTCAAGTCGCGATGAGCTCCTAAAACGTCGAAAGGCAAGTTTAGTGTTAACAAGTTATATTTGGCGAGCTCACCGTTGATCAGCATACGAGTAAAGTATCTTTCCACCAAAATAAAATACAGGTCGATGTTGTTACTCGTAAAAACTGGAAATGGAACTTTGACAGTCGCCATTTGAAATATTAAATAAGTAAGTAAAAATAATTTGAAACTTATCGGATGAGAAGGAGCACTAGTTCCGGTTCCAACAGTCACCTCTAACCAGCCACGACAAGTCACGCAAGCGAAGCAGGTAGTAGGATCTCACGATGACAGACGTGGAGTAGTAGCTGATGACAGACGATGAAGGAAGAACTAGTAGTGGTTCACTTGGAGAATTCAGGGCAGCAGGCAAAGACCAGTGCTGCTAAATTCTTCTTCAGGAACGAGGGGTCACCAAATGTAGTTGCGGGAGCTGTTGAGTTAGCTTTTGAGGGCAATCTACTTATTTTATTAAGATCAAATAAAACATAAACTTATTTTGATTTAAGGATATTTATTCGACTTGTTTTTATTATTCTCGTTGCCTAGTATCATTCCGTATCTACGTAATGAATGCAAGTTGTGAGCCATTCACAACAGTACCTCTAGACCCAGGATTGCCGGACCTTCGGAGCATCCTGCGATATTGGTCTCCAAACAGGCTCTCACTTTTATTTATGGCTCCTGGAAGCTTAAAAGCGGCCACATCCCGGAAATTGTATCGGCACACAAGCTAAACTAAATGAGAGGCTATGGGAGGCAGCTATTAAATAATTATCTTAATGACTCCTATAGTATATCAAAGATAGAGTCTGTCTCAAAGTGAGCGGTTATCGACAGCGTCTGTACCCATAATGGGCGGCTAAAGAATACAGTCACCAACCCGTCCTACCAGCGTGGTGAGTAATGGCCAATTTCCTCAAATTCTCTCTCTCTATGATGTACAATAATTAATATAGGTCCTCAGTCTCCAGCAGCATCAATGTACCTGATCAAGGCAGCGATTAGAAAACCCAAGAAGTAGAGGGTGCTAAGAATCCCTGGAGAGGTTCAGGCTGCCATAAGAAAAACAGACCCAGCACGAAATTGGATATCGCATCATATAACATAAGGTCTTTAGCTCAAAACAAAAAATTTAGGAGGAACAATTAGAAATCAAATGGGACATATTGGGATTGTCCGAAGTTAAAAGAAGAAGCGAAGATTGCCTTCTGCTACTATCAGGACATACGTTTTATTATAAGGGGAAAGATGTCGACACACTTGATGAAGTTGGATTCCTAATAAATAAATGATTGCTGGAAATGTTACCAAATACCAACCCATCTCTGAAAGAGTAATATCTGTAATACTAATGGTCGCATCAAAAAACTCTTTACAAATTATTCAGGTATATGTGCCTATCTCAACGCATGTAGACCAGGAAGTTGTAGCAATTGTACGAACACATTAACGAAGCCATTGACAACAATAAGAGCAATTATATTATAACAATGTGAGATTTCAATGCTAAATTGGGTTGCAAATAAGAAGACTTAGAAGATAAGATTGGAGACTATGGCTATGGAAAGAGAAATAACCGAGACCAAATGCTAATAGCATATTTAGAAAAACAACAACTATAAGCAATGAACTCATGTTTTCAGAAAAAAACCCAGAGAAAATGGACATGGAGTGCACCAAACGGAAGAACAAAAACGAAATTGATTATATTCACTAAAACGAAAGAAATTGTTCAAAGTATTACAGTACTTAACAACTTTTCTACTTCTTAACTTTCTACAGTATTTTAATAACGGGTAGCGATCATAGATTAACCTTTATGCTGACAACCAAAATTCACAACGTATCTTGACAACTAACACACCCGGGTGTGTACATTTATTTCGTATGAGTTTTTGGTACATTATTGTAATTAAACTAATTAAAAGACGTTTTGTGAATTGTTTATACTCTATTTATATATTTTTGTACGCTTAGTAATGTTTATAACTAACTATATTACTAATTACTGATCACAACTATATTTTTATGTGTGTATACAGAAATGTACGTGTAAGCATAATAGATATTTATGTATCAAGGGCATAATGAAGATGTTTATATTCGAGGGCAGATGTTTACAAAACCGAGGGCCTTTGGCCCGAGGTTTTGTAATTTGCCCGAGATTTATAAACATCAAATTATGCCCTTGATACATAAATATCTATTATTTTTCACTTTTATATAATTATTATTATTAATAATATCTTATTTGGCGTTTATTGTTCGTTTGCAATTCAAGGTGAAAGGACTCCGACAAAAATAATTTACGCAAATAACATTTTGAAACCAAAATCAATTTAGAAAAGTTAAAATGGCAGATGGTGGTTGGTTAAGTTTACAAGTGGTGGCAAGAATGAGTTATGAGCATAGAGAAGAAAGAAAATAGTGAGGTTATGATTTTTTATCGATTGGTATGTGTGTTTCTATAATAAGGTAGGTGCGCCAATTATTGCCATGTTCTTAATATTGCCACCCCCTTTAAACTCCTTATTTTGCCTTTCTGTCACAGGTGGCTCTGTCAGTAAGTTTCTCATGTTTAAATGAACAATGTAAATGCAATCCACGAACGTGCAGTCGATAATAAGCTTCAAAACAAAGCAGTTTGTGTTTTATGCATGTCCGTTATAAAAAATAATTAACTTCTTGCGATGGTTACGAGCTTATTTGCACTTATTTTGACAAACTGAGAATGGTGTAAGGTAAGTACATTCAAGTACTTTTTAATCCATATTTGTCTAACTGAACTTAAAAGATGAACAAGTCATAAACCGCCATTTTTGTCTGAGTAGCAGTGGTCCTAATATTGCCAAGCGAATAAGTTCCAATTATTGCCATGGCAATATTGGGAACCTACCATAATAAATGAGTAAGTATTTTCTTTTCGATAGAATGCCTAAGAACAAGAGAGCTCAATGGTCAGAGGAGGATCTCTGCAACGCTTTAGAAGCTATAAGAAATGGAACAAGTATCAGTCAAGCTTCAAAACGGTTTGAGATTCCTCGAACGACGCTTGGACTACATCATAGAAAAAATAATACTGTTAAACGTCTTGGAAGGAAGCCAATTTTAACTCCCCAACAAGAGAATGATCTAGTTGCAAGGATTCATAAGCTAGCAGAGATAGGCATGCCAGTAACTAGCAAAATCGTCAGAAAAAGTGTGTTTTCATATGCAAAAGCAATAAATGTACCCACTCCTTTTTCTAACACATTAGAAGTAGCAGGGAGGAAATGGCTAAAGTTGTTCTTTTCAAGACATCCCGATGTGGCCAGACGCAAGGCTCAACAAATGAACCCAGCTAGAGCCCAAAAAATGAATCGCTTTATTGTGAACGATTATTTTACTAAATTGAAGCAAACTTTAACTAAATTAGAATTATTCAATAAACCAGGCAATATATACAATATGGATGAGAAAGGCTGCCGACTGACCATTCACAAACAACAAACTGTGTTGGCCAAAAAAGGAGCTAAGCGTGTACATCTGACAGCTCCAGAACACGGCGAAAATGTTAGTATTGTGGGATGTGGAAATGCTCTGGGGCAAGCAATCCCGCCATTTATTCTTTTCAAAGGAAAAAGACTGAAGCGCGAATGGGAGGATCATTTGCCACCGGGGTCAAGGGCCATTATGACACCAAAAGGGAGCATGACAAATGAATCTTTCATTTCCTGGCTCGAGCATTTTGCAAAATATCGCAATTCAGGGCCAACGCTTTTAATATTCGATGGGGCAAAGTCACACTTAGACATAAGTATTGTCGAAGCTGCCGAAAATCTGGGTGTGACTTTGTTTTGTCTTCCAAGTAATACTACACATGAACTGCAACCCATGGACAAGGCAGTTTTTAAAATCTATGAAACCTTTTGGGACCAAGAAGTTCTAAATTTTTTGGTAACTCAGCCCGGGAAACCTTTAACCAAAATGAGATTTGGTGAAATCTTCACCAAAGTTTGGTTGAAAATCATGACACCGTCTAACATAATCTCTGGATTTAGGGCCACGGGCATATTTCCGTTTGACCCAGATGTTATACCTGAATCAGCATTTGCACCAAGCCTTGTAACACATGTTGAAGACGAAATCATAGAGCAAACAGAAAACGTCGATGATAGTAATGGTAATATGGCATCCACTTCCGCTTTCACGGCTGATAACAAAAATACTCAATCTGATCAAAACTGTCCCAGGACAAGTGGAACCGTTTCAAAGAAAAATGCACCCAAAAGAAACAAAAATCAGGCAAAAATACCCTGTTCTGAGGGTGACTTATCTTCAGAGTCAGATTTCAGTGTTCATGATAGTTCATCTGACAACCTCTCTTCTGTACACAGCGATGATGATGAGGTTAGAAAAAAAAATCCTGAGATCCCAAGCAAAAGAAGGAACATAGAGAAAAAAGTGAATATGGAGATGCCTATCCCTGAAAAAGCTGATCCAGATACTTCTTTCAAAGATGTGGGTTTGCTAATTACACCTGAAATTAAGATATCTTCTACAAAGAGAAAACCAGCAATCAACAGCAAGGCCCAAGAAGTAACAAAGGATTTATTCTCTTCACAAAAAAATCCCAAAGGTGAAAGTATGAAATGTGCTCCCAAAGTGAAAACTAACAAGAAATCAAAAGGTTCTGAAACTTGGTTCTGTTTTTTATGTAACGAAGACCGTCAGGCCGATATGAGATTGTGTATTGCTTGTAACCGATACGTCCATGAGGAGTGTGTAGGACTCACTAAAAATGACAAGGATATCTTTAAGTGCCCAGAATGTGCCTAAAAACAGTTTTCAGTTTTTTAAGTGCCCACATTGTGCCTAAAATACTGTAAAAAATGTTAAGTTGCGTATTTTCACATTATACTTAAGTTTATTTTTACTGTTCTTTTTATTGTCGGTACTGCGGCAATATTTGGGACCTATGTCCCAAATATTGCCAGTTTGTAAAATTTTGAAAAATTATTTACATCTTTCCTTTACTTTATGTAGTTTGATAATTGTTTACACTGTAGAATATAGATATGTTTATTGTTCATGTAGTCAAGTTACACAACATTACAAATAAATTTTACTGTAATAAAAAATAATATGTCTTAGCATGGCAATATTTGGCTCACTTACCTTACATATTTAATTATTTTTCTTTTCAGGATGAATGTAGGTTCTACAGGCTACCACTGTTAGGTGACGAAGAAGATGAAGAGCCCGTAAACGAACCAGACGCTGATTCTGATGCAGAGGAACTACAGTTACCAGAATATCATCCAGAAGATTACGAATCTGAAAATGATGACGAAATAGCAGATGAATTAGCAAATAAGCCAGTTGAACAACCAAACCCTACTGTATATAAAGCAAGAGATGGAACAGTGTGGAGTAATGTTTCTTTAACTCCTCTAAGAGCACTATCTCACAACGTTTTTAAAACGACGAATCCCGACAAAGAAAACACGGGGATTGAGCATCGTAGATACTTTCCAATTATTCATCACTGACGAAATCTCTGATATCGTCATCCGTGAAACAAATCGTAGAAGTGCTAAAAGTTATAAAACTTAGAACGAAGAAAATCCATCAAAAGTGCGTGTATGAAAACCAATAACTCGATCTGAATTTGATGCCTGGCTCGGTATAGTTCTATTTGCTGGTGTAAGCCGATCCAATAGTGAACATACCGAAGATTTATGGAAATGTACTGCTCACCCCCTCTATCGTGCTACAATGGGTCTTTAGCGCTTCTACATAATATGCCGGTATATTCGATTTGACAATGGAAACACCCGTGAACAACAATTACACACCCATAAAGCAGCTGCTATTTCAGATATTTGGCTTATGTTGAATCTTCAGGCGTGTTTTGTAGCTGGAGCAAACGTCACAGTAGATGAGCAATTATTTCCATATCGTGGTGGCACTCGTTTTACACAATATATTTCATCCAAACCAGCGAAGTATGGAATTAAGGTGTGGTGGGTATGTGACTCTGTTACTTCTTATCCTACCAAAGGGCAGATATATACTGGTGTGGGTCCATCTGGAGAGAGAGATAAGAATCAAGGTGAACGGATAGTGAAGGATTTGTGCTGCAACCTCTTGCGGAAGTGGTGGAAACATCACTTGTGATAATTTCTTCACAAGCTACAATTTAGCTTCTAGTGTGAAGTTAGGTTACAATCTATCGCTGTTAGGTAATGCCATTATTTCTCATTTTTCGTATTTATACTAACTCTACTATTTATCTATTTATTTTCTTAGGTACTGTCAATAAAACACGTCGCTTCATACCATTAGAATTCCTAACTACAAAAGGCAGTCCTCGACCTATCCATTCATCTGTTTTTGGTTTTAGCAAAAACATAAGTATGTGCTCTTACGTTCCTAAGAAGAACAAAGCGGTTGTCCTTCTGTCTACGATGCACTACGATACAGATACCGAAGGATCAGCTAACAAACCCAGTATGATATTGGACTACAACAAGACTTAACGAGGCGTAGACAATATGGACAAATTTCTTGGCGAATATTCGTCCAAAAGAAAAACGTGCAGATGGCCACTCGCTTTCTTCTACAATATCTTAGATGTGGCAGCATTAGCAGCATATATAATCTACAAAAAAACAATCCGCATCTAAAAACATCTACCAATCGCTGGCGCGAATTTCCTGAAGCAATTGGGTGAACAGTTGGTCATGCCTGAAGTCCAACGGCGATCAATAAATGCCCAAGTAACACGCCATTTCACTACAAGAAATGGAATAGAGAGTTTGCTGTGGCACACATTGTCGCAAGGTCCTAAGGGGCCCCTGACAAAGGGTCTTCATCTGTTGCTGCATAATAGACATAAACAATTGTTCGCAGTGCCACAATTAGTTTTAGTTGAAAAAATAATAATAAGTTTTTAGTTTATAATGCATATTATACTCATTTATATAAATAAAAAACAAAAATGTACTTTTTCTTGGATTATTCTCAATTTTCCCTAGTTTTTTGCTTTAATTTTTACTTACACGCCAGGGTGTGTTGGTTGTTAGGTAAAAGAAATAAAATTCAAAAAAGTTTCAAGAAATTTCCGGCCTACTTTTAGAAATCTTTTTGTACTCTGGTTAGAAACACTTTTTTGAGCAGCTATTGAAAATTTTAAGCCGATCCGACATCAGGATCATAAAAATTGTACTTTTGAAAATGAAAATCACACCCGGGTATGTGTTTGTCAACATAAAGGTTAATAAGGACAAAAGTGCTCATAAAACTTAAGGTGACACAATAACACAATAAACATAAAAAGAAGCCAAAATCATACAAACATTGACATGCAAACGCTAGACCAAAACAAAGAAGAATATCAAAAGATTCTAAAAATTAATATACAACATGACGTTCTGTAAATACGACAATAACAAATGCTCTGTTGGCAGCTGGGCTAAAAGTTGCTAAAACGAAAAGAGCAACGGAAAAAGGGTTGAGTAATAAATCACTGGAAATACTGCAAAAAAGAAGACAGCTACTTAATGAAAATACAACACACACTATAGAGTGTATTGTACAACAAGTAAAAGAAGAACTAAGAAAACAACAAGAACGAATCGAAAAGATCCTTGAAAAAAAGAAAAACTTAAAATGCCTATGACAAGGAAAAGGCAGAAAGTTTCGAACTAAAGTATTCAACAGTTGCGTTCTCCCTGTTCTTATGCGGCACAAACGTGCATGTTCACAAAAGCTAGACAAGCTGCGGAAAACAACGAAGTATGGAAAGAAAAATGATTGGTGTAACACCAAAAGATCGCAAGAGAAACACTTGAATCAGAGAAACAACAGTCACCGATGCGGTAGAATATGCAGCGAAATTAAAATGGAAGGGGGCCGGGTATAACGAAAGACATACAGATAACCGCTGGAATCACCACATACAGAGCTGGCGTCCCTATGACGATAAACGCAACAGAGGCAGACCACAGATAAGATTGGTGGACGACTTAAAGAGACATGCAGGATTAACATGGAGACAAACATCAAGAAATAGAACAAAATGGAGAGATTTAGAGGAGGCTGATATTCAAAAGTGGAAATCTGAATGAACAATAAGCTAAGAAGAAGATATCAGTTTATATAGTTTATGTCAGATGGCAACGCCAAATCTGAGTTCTCCTACAGTTTCTCTTTTGGTTTAACTCTGCAATGGTAAGATTTTTTTGTAGAAAATGGTACTAGGGACAAATACTGCGTTTACCACTTTTCTCTAAATCCAGCAGTTTCAAAGCTAAGAGCCATATAATGTAATAGAATACACACTTCCTGTTGACATTATCATATTCCGCAGTATGTGAAAATCATTAGAATATTTTTAATTTTTTTGAGTGAATACACGTAGCTTCTAAAAACAACTCTTTAGTAAAAGAACTAATTGAAAAGAAAACAAATTAAGCATAATATTAATACAAATAACAAACATTAAGTACCTTTATGCATGATGACGTTGATAGCATTTCTCTGAGAGTAATATATTGTGTGGGGATTATTCACATGGTTGATCTAAATTTGTTAGATGGAAGTACATCTATTAGCTCCATAGATAAATCTTCTAATGTACCCATAATGTTAAATGATTCAATTAAATATAAATAAACGACTTAATTTTTCACAAGGATTTTTTCTTTATTAAAGGGTACCGGTTTCGGGCCATAGACCATAGATAACTTCTTTAAGCAACCAAAGGACTCTTCAAGAGTTCTTCGTGTCTATTTTTGTATAGTAATCCAGAATTGTCGCGTAACAGGTTTCTGAACAATTGGAGTACAGTAGCTTAGGTACCTTTCAGTACGCTGTGTGATATCCCACCCAGAAAACCTTGAAAACGTTTTCTAAAATTGATGATGCTGACTCGAATAATTTCTCACATAATGTATTCAACAAAATTAGAGAATACTATTACGTTGCACTTCCATCTGACACAAATGTTTTACTTAACTGACACCACTTTCTCAAAGTAGTCAATCAATCTTGGATTTATAATGTATTGAGCAAAGATTTGGGACCTTACAAACAATAAGAATCTACCAGTTCATTTCATCGCTGATAGACATTATTATTACACAAGTAATCTTGCAAGCGCCCATCACATGTTTTTAACCAGATTGGATAAAATTGGGTTATTTTGATCAGTAGTATCAATGTATAATTCAATCTGAAAAGTTACGAGGAAAAGTTTAGACTGTGAAACACTTAATGGCTTTAAATATTGGATGTATTGCCATGTAAAGGCTACCTTCCTTGATGAGCCTACTCCAACCAGTAGACAAAGATCACATTCTCCTGACATTGTATTGCACATGCATGCAAACATTCTTAACTCATATATGCCAAGCCATACTTTTTTCAAACTTTTAAATTGTCCACAAATAATGTCCATCATTTTGAAATGATAGTAGGCATAAAATAGCCGTCAGAACAGGTAAAAATAAAACTACCATGGCCCGATTGACCTAACGGTAAAGATCTACGTCGCTCGACTCAGTCGGTGTACTGTTACTCAACAGAAGATCCCTTCCCAAAATTTTGTAGGTACTCTAGATTTTAGCGCCTTGATACTGTTCATACCACACTATAATATCTTCTGGCAGTAGTTCTCACTCAGAATTTATACCCACATCTCAACGGTTTGCCTCAAATAAATTGTTTGTAGTAGTGACTGTTGAAAAGGGCACCATAGGTTGAGTTTCATAGCCATAGTTGTGAACCGTCAAATTGTTTATATTGATAATATCGTCATTGCCTGATTCTCCGTCTGTTATTATGTCACAGGCATTGTAGCAATATCAACTGGTTTTTCACTAACATCATTCTCGCGGTTATATTTAGAAGATCAGCAAGAGTTAAATCCTTATAAAGATATTGTGTATTAGCACATTGTTTCTAGTAAATTTTCTAGAATAAAGTATTGTTAATATTTTCCTCTAAATTGCAATGTCTCATAGCTAACCCAAAAGAACTGTAGGAGAACGGAGATATTTTAGAACATTTTTAAAATTTCATCTCTTATCTCAAAAATTATCTTACAAAACTTGAGTTTTTGTACATCAAAATAATCTTTGACATATGGGTTTAAAACTCTAGAACTAGAATTCTAAAAGTCTAGAGAATTATTAGAAGTAGCTCTTACTTTAATAACTCTCTAGACCTAAAAGTAAAAACACTACCACCCTCAGCAAATGCATTGTTAGAAATATTAAATCTCCCATTATACATATACGTATTTATTTATACAAAAGACAAACAGCTTTAATTATATTATATCCTGTTGCTTTTATCATAGATTTTTTTTGTAGGTGTTTCAGAAAAGTACATCGTCTAGTCCCATGGTCTAGTCCGAATGAAAGAGTACTGTTCATGAAAGAAAAGAAAAAAGAGTATACTGTCAATTGTACAAGACTACAAATTCTTGTTTAGTATTTCCTATCGTACTCCTAACCGTCAGAGTGCAAATAAGGGTTGTTAAATTTTAATTAATCTTTTGTTTGATCCTTTTTTTTTCGGAAACTAGTATGTGTGGGATTAACGATTGGTTTACTGCTTTTGTCAGACAGAGTTGAAGTAATTTCCATTTAAATCATCTGCAGATCTGCACATCTGCGCATTTGTAAATGCAATATTGCATTGTAAATATCTCTAAAAATAGCTCTAAAAATGCTTAACAACTATGCAAGTGGCACGTGCAATGCACGTGATGTCAGCTCATAACTGCATACCTTCGTGGTGCAAACTAAATATTTATTTCGTTTTACATCATTTATACAACGCTACAAAGCGTATTTCAATAATTGTTAGTACCAAGATTAAGATTAAGACTAAAACAAATGTACTCTTTCAGTAAGTTACTTGGTAATTAAATACTTTGAAATTTATTCACTATAGTAATATAGAAAACTTGGTTCTCGATTTAGAAATTATTAAAAATGTATATAGAATGGAATTGCTAATAAGTTACAGTGTAGTATCTCGTAGGTTTCATGTAATAAGTATATGTTATTTATGTTTTATGACACGGATTGTGCGTTACAATTGTTGCTAACCGATTTTTATGAATTTCAATTAGTAAAGGAAGTTTAAAATTAATAATCATTTGTTATAGCTTGGCACCACAAATTGTTTGTGGTGCCTTAACAAAATAGAAGAATAGCAATAAGTGACAAAGCCCTTAACGCAACTTAGATGGAAGTCTTTTCCCAAATTATTCCCATAATATGCTTTTAAACAATAACAACAAAGAATTTGGGTGGCGCTGTTTATAGTGTTAAATCATTTAACTCATATTTAAAATTAGTAAGCCTTTGAGATTAACACCCTCGACCGCTGAAAACAATTTGAATAAGTAATAAGTCTGGACCGGGAGTTGTAATTGGCATAAGGCTTTTTGTCATTTATTTGTTTGTTGTTTTTTAATTTGTGGATGAAAATTTTTGCTGGTTATAAATTACACCCATTGCGAGGTTCTTTATGTTTAGTTTATATAGAGAATTTGTGTATGCTACAATTGACAAACTATCTAATCCTAATTAAACTATCTAATCCAATAATAATCCTAACAAATCCAATCCTGGAGCCTTTTGAGTTTTTTTTTTAAGTACAAATGTTGGATGCTATAAGTATTGCATGCCAAAAGATCAGAAATAAGGCAAGAAAAAAGAACTGTATTTGTATTCCAAGGCAAGTAATAATTCGCAATAAGATTATAGTTGCTTACTTTTAAAATACAGGTTACACGATTTTTCTAACGCCTTAATCGCTACTAACGCTAGTAGTTAGATTTTGCTCATTTAAGAGCTTAAGACAAAGAATATTTGGTCGAAATTTGAAACTAGTCCAGTCAAACTAAACATTTGAAATGGAAAATGGAAGTACATAAGATTTTTTGCAGGGGGGGTCTAGAAAAGCTTAACTTGAAGTTTTCGACCTCAAATTCATATGAGCTTTTTCCGCCATTTTGAAAAGAAGGGATGAAGTGTTATTTTGAAATTATCTCTGTAACAGTAGGTCAGACAAAAATTTTGTATAAAGCATTTTTGTCGGCAATACGATTGTTTACAACTTTTATTTCAAACTTTTTCGTGTAATATAAAAAACGAAAAAGTTGCGAGGGAAAAACATTGGAAAAAGAAGGAATGAAGTGTTATTTTGAAATTATCTCTGTAACAGTAGGTCCAACATAAAATTTGTATAAAGCATTTTTGTCGGCAATACGATTGTCTACAACTTTTATTTCAAACTTTTTCGTGTAATATAAAAAACGAAAAAGTTGTGAGGAAAAGACATTGGAAAAAGAAGGAATGAAGTGTTATTTTGAAATTATCTCTGTAACCGTAGGTCCGACAAAAAACTTGATTTCAAAACAACACTTCATCCCTTCTTTTTCCAATATTTTTCCTCATAACTTTTTCGTCACAACTTTAAAACGCTACGGTGGACGGAAATCATCAATCGTGCCGAAGGGATACATTCAAGAGTCATCAACAAACAAGATAAATATAGCAAGCAAGAATCGGGGGAGGGGAATTATGGAAGAAGTAAAGACGCGGGAGAAGGTTAAGTCGAGAATAGAGAGTCGAAACCGGTTATTTCTTTAAATATTAATTTAAACATTAATAGGGATGAGATTTAGATAGATGATGTTATTAAAAAAATAAAATATGTACGTATAATTAAAAAAGTGTCATTTTAAGTTACTAGTGGGTTATGGATTTTAAGTCACTAGTAAGTTTAAGCAACTTTATTAGTTTAAAATCACCATAGTTATAGTCTTAATGGCCGGCGTTAGGTATTACAGCACTATGAATGGACTGGTCTTGTCCCTTAGTCTGGGGGCGGCTCCAGAACACGGCTGAACTCCACTACAAGATTGATACTTGCAAGGTTTATCCCGGCAGCGAGTTCCTGAGTCTCTCACAACTGACAACTCCACCTCCTAGTTGTTATAGGCCTGGTCTCTTCCTTCAGATAGAGTCTGACGGGGCTTGTCGAGCCTCACCAAGCCTTAATTATCGTAGGGCGTGGTGTTTAATATTTTGGGATATTTTATATGTCGGGACTCCCACGAATGAGCACGTAAATAGCTTCGGCAGGTAATAGTACTTACTGGTAGCAGTTTTAAAAGTAAGTGACACGCTAATTGAGTGGAACTCAGTTCGTTGGCCCCAAGGGGGCCCTGGTAATAAGCCAAAGGGCAGGTGGACCACGTAAATATAAAATCTTGAATAGTTATAATTAATCTTATTATAACGAAGTTTTGCATAAATTTTTTTAAGAAATACATGTGGCATGCTGTGTAAAGAGCAACGTATGAGAACCAATTATTTTGAACCAGCCTATAAATGCAACCAAGTATTTAGAAGAATGTGTTATAGACCGATTGCTTATTCATCAATGCCATTCTGAAAACAGCGATTTGTTCTGGTACTCAAAACTTTAAATCAAAACAGCAATTTTGTATCGAAAAACAAAAATTTGCCTAATGCACCTAAGACTCGTGGTATTGAGCAATACTGTGCTTTTATGAGTAAACAAGGAAAAATACTGAATAGTAATTACTTTGAGAAATATAGAAATTTACTGCATGTCTGTCATAGTAATTGTATGCAAGCTTAGTGCTAGGTAAAAAAAGTTAAAAATAGTTAAATCGTTTGTCATATAAGGCTTAACAAGTATGCGATAAATATATATCTTTCTCGGAGGAATTGCTATTCACTATTTTCTCTTTGCTAACATGCAAGGCGTGGCGGGAGTTAAGTATCTTTGCACTACGACTTCCTGCTATGACTGGTCATCCTAAATGTTCTCGTCACTTAGTTTCGAGACTGCCTCAAAACGAGGCTGGAATCCAGTACGAAAGGGATACTAGCAAGGTTTATCCTTTTTAGAAGCCCTTTCACCAGGTGTCTACCAGGTGTCTAACACGGTGTAGTCGAAATACTGAAGATCAGATACAGGGGAGGCAAATCTGTTATGGATCAGTGACTTGAGTTTACTCAGGAATCACAGGTACAGTTGAACCCAGGAAGCCTACCTCGGTGTAGACGAAATACTGTGGATCAGATACAGGTGAGGCAACTCTGCTATGGATCAGTGACTTGGTTTACTCAGGAATCACAGGTACGGCTGACCCCAGGAAGCCTACCTCAGGGGATCAGCTTCTGAGGGGAGTTGAAGCGATAACAATTATTAGCCTCTCACTCTAAGGGAACGTTGGTTTATACCAACGACTTATGTCGGGTATCTACTTTTAGGTATAGTTGGACGAGGCTCTGTCGGGATGCACCATGCCTTTGTTATGGTTATTCCGAGGTGGCTAAATGCTAGTATACCCTAGGCAGACCTACTATCTAAGTCTCAGTCACACTTGAGGTTAGACTCAGCGACGCAATGGAAGTCCGCATGCTGTACTAGGGGTGATGGGTCTTCTTCGGAAACCGATCTCGACGGGTGAGCACTAGGGTGGAACGAAAAAAATTCTTTAAACCATTATGCCATAGGCGTAAAAATATATCTTTGGATGACTAAAAAATAATCCTGAAAGCTGGCTAGCCTATCATTCCATTTTCAGGTTCCTTATGGTACCTAAAGTTTTGACACTTCCGTGATTTTCCCTATTTTTATTGCCTGCACTGACTGATTAAAATAAAACATTTTATTATAGAGTTTAAAATGATTAATAAGGTATGAAAGAAAATCCCTCCAAACCAAATTAATTTATTTTAACATGTTCCCGTCCCTCATTTTTTTTAAAACTACGCTCCTGATTGATATTACCAGATAAATAGCGTGCTTTACAAGGACAGTTGAAACGTCTAACGCCTTTTACTGAAATGGTGGGGCGAACACAAAAGCATGCACTTTTTTTCTTCAGTTGTGTGACGAACGTTTATCGGGTAGTTACATTATGGCCGCCACGAGACGTCAAGTTAATTACGAAATATTTGGCCATCCTACATTATTAACTCACCGCTTGTTACCTACCTTTTGGGACGTTATGTTACACTATTTATTTGTTCAAAATGATTTAAAATACGAATGTGCCGGAAAAGATGAGAAAAGTGTTTTTGATATACTCAGAAAAACTGTCCCGAAAATTGAAGAAATTTGGAATAGTGTATCAATTCCCATACTTTCCAGAAAACGTATTTGGAATAAACTAAAAAATCTTCATAGGGCGTTATAAACTAATTCAGAGAAATTTAAAGTCCAGAAGAAATACTGCCACGTACAGGCCAAAATAACATTTTTTAGAGCAGAAGCATCTAAGTTATTTGATATAGCAGCCTGCAAATGTGATTTTCAAAAATGTAAGTGTGAAAAATCTAAAAGAGTGCTTTTGAGAGAGCGAGAAGTTCTTACTGATCAGAGAAGTCTCAGAACTATGGCTATAGGAGCAGTAGATATAACGGTTACCAAAAAAATGAAAATGGCAGAAGAATGAAAAGCAAAGACAGTGTCTAGCATATCTAATTCGACGACTTGCCATCCTGCGGTGGTACCGCTGTCCTCCGACGAGGAAAAAATTTAAGAAAAGGAAGAACAGTTCGAGCCTTTACCTATCTTGTCAAGTAAGTTTATTTTTCTCCTAATTGTTCGTTTGCTTTTAGTTACCATGCGGGTTTCTTGTAGGTACGGATTAAGGTAAAAGAAAAATGACGACCCAAATGAAGCTTCAATTGTCCTCTGTTGCAATTGCCTGCGATATAACCGGCGTATCAGGACACGCAGCTGCCATAATTGCAAATGCCGTTTTAGAGGACTTTGGTATGGTCTCAAAAAACGAATCTGCAATGACAATCGACAGAATGAAAATCAGACGAGCAAGAATATCTGAGCGTGCTGCCTGTACTGGAGTCGCATCTAAGCCACCTGTAGTAGGACTTTTTTGATGATCGAAAGGATCCAACTCAAATTTATGATAAGAATACGAAGCAACGAAAACGCATTGCAGAAGAGCATATTTGTATTTTAAGTGAACCAGATCCCAAATACTTGACTCACATAACGCCTGAAACCGGAAGTGCCTTGCACATTAAACGGTCCGTGATGAATGTTTTGCCAGAAAACTTTGACATATCCGAATTAATTGCAGTAGGGGCAGATGGTACTGTTGTAAATACAGGAGTAAAAAATGGAGGTATTCGTTTATTAGAAAACGAGTTACAACGCCCCTTGCAATGGCTAGTTTTTTTTATTCCATTTTAATGAACTTCCTTTACGTCATCTAATAAAGGAACTAGATGGTGAAACTTCGGGCCCTCGCGGACTTAAAGGTGAGATTGGGCAGAAATTAGAAAACTGTGAAACCCTTCCAATTGTCAAATTTATTACAATAAAAGGAGCTCTTCCAGAAATAGAAAGCAAAGGAGATGAGAGTAGTAAGTAAATAGCGGTTCAAGACTAAATCTCCCCATGTTATTCTTATAGGATTTTCCTATTGAAGACAGGACAATTTAGTGAGGTTATGTGTGTCAACACTTGTCGTCCTTCCCGCTAGATGTCAGCATGGGTGTGGGGTTGAGTGTTTAGGCGGGAAAAAGGTGAATGTGATGCTTGTCCGTGATTGGCCGGAGCGAGTTGCCGGGTAAAAGAGGTTGTCGCTGGATGTCGCAGTGGGGCGTGTGTTGGCGGGAAAAAGAGTAAATGTCATGGCTCGTGTCGTGGTCAAGAGAGAGAAAGAGGCGTTGGCGCAAGAAAGGGGTTGTTGCGTCACACTTGGCGCATGATGTCGCCGTGCGTGTGAACGCGGCCGGGCGGCCCGGGCAGCCCGGGTTAATTAGAAAAAATTGTCGGGGCGTTACGTGGCAGGGGGGGGGGGTGGGGGGTGTTTTCGTGGACCAGCGGTGCGGTGGACCAGTGGCCCAGTGGGGCGTTGAAAGGAGTTAATTTGAAGCGGATTTTGCGCGCGATCTCGATCGAGGGGGTGGGGGTGGACTAGTGCTCTAGCTCCCCAGCGGCCAAGGGAAACTAGTGTAGTATAACGAATTCTTCGTCACCAGTAGGAGGAGGAGGTGTGGTGGATGGAACTATTAAAGTTTTGTTAATTTCAAATAATGTATTTGCCCCCATGTCATAATATTGATGGCTGTATTAATAATTTTTAGATTGTTTACTTACTTTACTTTGTAGATAATTGTATGTAAAAATAAAAAAATAAAACATTACTCTATTTTATTACATCATCATCTTTTATTTCATTCATACTTAAGTACACATAAATAATACAATAATTATAGCTAATAATAAAAAGAAATTATTCTGTTTGTTTGGTTAATTTGTCATTTTGAGACAGTGCGTAATATATTTGATTTACATTATTAATAGCACACCGACAATAATTGAGAATATGTGAAAAACATGGTGGTTTCCAGTGGCGTAGAGGAGCCATCTTTTCAAAGAATTCTTCTTCGGACATCCGATCGTCCAAGTCTATCATCGGCAACGTCGTGTGATTTCGCAGGTAATCGGATTTAATTTTACCCTTGCAATATATGGCGTTGTCTCGCGACGTGACGACACTTATTTATCGATTTATCGCAAATCCGTATTACCGAAGGACCATCGCAATCCGTGATGATATCTGGTGAGCCATTTGACGGTGGTCTGTTGCGAAAGTGTCAATTCATGAAATAGACACGACGGTTTCAAGACATAATGAGCTGTTCATTCTCCGTCAGTAATGGCCATTTCTTTCGGAATAAAATGGGGTGCTTCGAAGCCCTGTAAATCTATTATTATCATCGTTTACATGGTGGTGACGGTGCTCGTAACTGGTTCGTACGATACTATGGTGTCGTGAAGTAATAGAACGTGCGCGTACGTGTTGTTAGCGAATGCTGTGCTCGCTTCGATCTCAATTTTAATATTAACCGTCCCCGCCTTTACACTCTTGCCCTGTTTCGATAGATCGATGACGTAGAGTGGGGATTTAAAAAATTCACTGTAACTGATGAGAGGGTGGGGGAACTGGGGGTTGTTTCCATAGTAGGATGACTGAAAGTCGCAGTAATTTCTGTACGCCTCCGTAAATAAGTTTTTATTAAAGTCCAAGTTCATGCGTCTATTGGGGTGAGCCACCGAATCGATATAGACCGTGATATTTTTTATGTTGGAGTGATTGAAGGTGCTCGCGTTTTCTTTAGCAATCTTTTCCTTGTTCACTTGAAATCCCACGATTACATGATGAGGTCTCTCGAAGGCTTTCACGGATCCCAATTCTATAACATCCTCGCGTCCGCTGCGTAACCCGGGTATGATGTTAAGGGTTCTTTTTCGGAAAGGGATCGTGATGAATTTGCCCTTGTCGATTTTGTTTAGGAGTCGTAACTTGGCGGCGTCGCTCAACCTGAAGTGGGGCACTCGCCATTCTATTTCGCTGAGGCTAATGTTCCCATCGCTTTCTTGTTTGTAGGTTTTTCGCTCACTTGTTAGTCCAGTCGGCAGAGAACCAAAAGTATCTGTTTTTGGTTCTTTCGTGTTAACAGCTATTTTATTGCACAAACCTATTCAGAATAGTGGATAGAGCAATATATGTAGTTGCGTACTAAATCGTAGTGACAACAGGAAAGTTATTAACAGTTTAAGAGGCCATCAACCGTTTTCGAGGAGTTTTTATGCTGTAGCTCATCAGGATGATTTCCTCCGAAAAGATGTTCAGTATATGATTTGTTTATAATAAAAATAGCTACAAAATGGCACTGGTTCGATTGTTACAACTGAAATAATTAAGTTGCAAAATCGAAGAAACTGCCAAAATCGTGTATGTTTTTTAAGTTGCCTTAAAAATTTAAATAGTCAACCAATATTGATGAAACTCACGTTAAGTATAGTTTAAATTATGTACAATAAGCACTCAAAACTCATATGCCAAGGATGCAAAACTTTTTGTTTAACAAGGTTTTATAAATCTACTGCGCCTAAAACTTTGGAAGTTTGCAAAAGCTGTTTGAAGCTTTGCATACTATTGCAAATGTGCATATATATATATAGCTTAAGTCATTAGCAATCGAACGCAATTTATAAAATTCGATTGCGTTTATTTTTGCAATTTTGGTGACGTTTTACATTTCTTCATAGTTTTGTTACGTTTATAAATAATTAGTTTTTTGGTTCGTATACGTGGTCATTTATGAAATACTCTATGGGGTTCTAATGGACGGCAAAAAACACGCAATTAAAAAAAAAGAAATTTAAGTTTCGATGCTTGGATTCTGAGATATTAAACTTTCTTCGTAAGTATGCACTACTGGTATATTATTTACCATATTGAAATGAATAAAAATCATGTGTATAGTGTGAACCCTGTAAAATAAGTATGCAATTGCCCAAAATTATTAGTTGCATATTTCTAATAGAAATTATTGCAATAGTGAGACGCGCGCTCAAAAATCGAACAATCGCCTACCTAGTCTAATGCATACTTATGCAAAAAATCGCAGGATGCAAGCATCCAAACTTGAAACTTTTTTAAATTGCGTATTTTTTGCCGTCTATTAGAACCCAATGGAATATTTCATAAATGACCACGTATAAAAACCAAAAAACTAATTATTTATAAACGTAGCAAAACTATGAAGAGATGTAAAACGTCACCAAAATTGCAAAAATAAACGTAATCGAATTTTACAAATTGCGTTCGATTGTTAATGACTTAAGCTATATATATATATATATGCACATTTGCAATAGTATGCAAAGTTTCAAACAACTTTTGCAAACTACCAAAGTTTTAGGCGCAGTAGATCTATGAAACCTTGTTAAACAACATGTTTTGCATACCTGGCATACGGGTTTTGAGTGCGTATTGTACATAATTTAAACTATACTTAACGTAAGTTTCATCAATATTTGTTGACTATTTAGATTTTATGGCAACTTAAAAACCAGACGCGATTTTGGCAGTTTCTTCGATTTTGCAACTTAATTATTTCAGTTATAACAATCGAACCGGTGCCATTTTGTAGCTATTCTTATTGTAAACAAATCATATACTGAACTTTTTTTCGTAGTAAGCCATCCTGATGAGCTACGAAATAAAAACCCCTGAAAAACGGTTGATGGCGTTTTAAGTTGTTAATAACTTTTCTGCTGTCACTACGATTTAGTACGCAACTACATACATTATTCTACACACTATTCTGAATAGGTTTGTGCAATGAAATAGCTGTTAACACGAAAATACACTCTTCACATCTCTATTAACTGGACTATGTTCCCCCGGCTCCACATCCAGCGCGAATTCGTATATTGTATGTACCGGGGTGTCGTTATAATGTGCACCTCTAGTTATATTGCAATTTATTCGTATACTATTGGCCGGAGATATTTTAACGGGTAAATCCGATTCGTGTAATACGTTCGCTTCTAAAACTTTGGGGGAGAAGCCGAGCATGCGTCCGATAGACTCGTCGGGGCGAAAATCAATGACATATTTGCTTTTGATTTCATACTTTAAAGTGTTCGTATTCGGTTGCAGAGAAAATAGTTCTTCCTGCTTGAGAGTTTCATTATTGGTCAGCGTCAATTGTTTCGATATGTACTCATTCAACGAATTTATTTCATATATCCCCTCCGCTATGAGTAGCTGAATGTTTTTTATCGCCCGGTTTGCGCCAATAGATCTTATTATTGCCTGGAAAGATGTTTCGGAGAGCGTTGTAGGTCCAGTAACCTATTAGTCCTAGCGTGTACTCGTAGTCGGCATTTAAGGCAACCGGTGGATAATAGTTAGTACTCAGGTAACTGTCTGTACCCGTTAAAGTGAACGTCTCGGACATGATTAAACGAGGACGCGTCACATACCCTCTTTTTATTTCCTCAGAAAGTGCAAACACAGATGTCCGCGGTTGTAGGAATTGTAATTTTGATATCGTTCCGTGTTATAGGTCATGTTTCCGGCATTTTTGCCGAAATAGTTTACAAGTTCTCGCGGCTGCTTTAAATTTCCAAATCCGTCAAAATATTCGATCAAGTTGTTGCGTTTCCTGTATGCCACCTAATGCGTTCCTTTCCCCATTGTAGAGTCCAAATTGACTATTCCACTTTCGTTCTTCCAAGGACGCGAAGGTAATCCATCGCGCATGAATACGCCTCGAAAATGGGGTATACCTGCGGCATATTTGTAGATGTCAATGTTGGTGAGAGGACGCCGAGGAAAATGTATTAGTTTTTTGTCGGCTTTTTTCGTAAATAGAGCCCTCTGCCACCGCTTTTAGGTTTCTTGCTCAAGTACAAACCGAGGCCCGATTTACTCGACGACCGGTGTTTTATAATCATACTTCCACCTTTTCCGATCGCTATACCCTCCATCCTTCTATTATGATCCTTCATTTCCGCCAATTGATCTTTAGCGGATTTTACGTCTTTCACGGCTTTAACCACTTGAGATACGCCCCCGGCCTGCGAGCCAAGCGCAGCGAGTCCTCCAAAAATGGCCGGCAATAAGGGAAGTAGACCACCTTGTTTTACCGCCCCACTTGGAATAGGAATTACTCGAGGTTGTCTCACACATCTTCTACCGCCTGCTTCTTTAACGGCTCTTCTCGCCGCACCCACAGCTATTTTCGCAGCTTTCGCGATAGTTTCCGCTTGAGCACCTTTTACGGCGTTATGTCCGGTTTTCACGATCCTACCGAAAGCGACTTTAGATTGTTTATTACCGCCGCCGCCTCCTCCTCTTCCAAGCCCCATTCCAAGTTTTCTTTTAGCTTTCATGACGTTGGTCACAAGCCAAGCGTTTGCTTTCTCCGAAACACTGGAATCCTTTGCTTTAAACCGCTTCCAGGCTTCTTGTTCGAGAACTGCGTCAGCAAGATGTCTCGATTTCACGTCCTGATGACTCGAATAAGCGATATCGTGCTCCTTACAAGAGGCGTCCAAGGTATTTACGCCGGGATCTCCGCGTGCTAACCTTTGCCTCAATCGTGTACCGGGACCGCAGAATTGATACCCCGGAAGGTGTAGTTCGACGGGTAGTTTATCTATAAGCTTGTTTAAGACACCTCCGCCTTCGTGCACGATCATTTGAACGAATAACTTCGTATCATGCGTACAAGCTTATTTATAGCATAATCTCCATTTTATATTACTTGCCGGATATAGCGGAAAAAGAATGAAAATCGTGCGACAACGTGAAAGGTTAACCGTACGCGATTTGGAAAAGGAGCTGCTCATGGACTCTGGGACAAAAGTTGATGCTGCTAAGCATAGCAGTTTGTTCCCATCCTCCATCAGGTGCTTTATAGTGGGCCCCTCCGGTTCCGGCAAATCAAATGCGATGCTCTCCATGTTGGTGGAGCCTAAAGGGTTGAAGTTCGCCAATATTTATATTTATTCCCGGTCTCTTCATCAACCGAAGTATACGTTTTTGAAAAAAGAACTGGAGCGTGTAAAAGGCATGGGGTATTTTACTTTTAGCAAAAACGAGTCCATCATGATGCCCGATGAAGCGCGCCCTAACTGGATTTTCGTGTTTGACGACGTCAGCATGGGCAATCAGAATCCGATGCGTCATTTCTTCAGCATGGGACGACATCAAGGTATAGACAGTTTCTATCTCTGTCATTCTTACAGGAAAATTCCATGTTATTGTCCGAACATGTTATTGATTTTTAAACAGGACGACCTGAACATGCGTCACGTTTACGAAGATCATGCGACCATCGATATGTCTTTTAATAAATTTCGGGACATATGCACTCGGTGCTGCAAAGACAGTCGCTACGGATTTCTAATGATCAACAAGGATTGTGACGTCAACAACGGACGTTACAGAATAAATTTCGACGGTTTTATTAGACCCTAGCCGCTATAAATTCGAAGTAATTTAGCTAACTCATCTAGTCGAACTAAAGTAGCGATCGATATTGTAACCTTATTATGGGGTACAACATCGCAGTCGATAAACTTCGTAAAAAAGCATTAATTCTAATTAAGTTTCTAATGATATACTAAGGAAATTTAAAGCCTTACAATCGGGCGCGCAACTTAAAGAAATCGCTTTTGCTAAAACGCACAAACCCCTTCTGTATCCTATAGAAGATATCGCTCGCTCCCTGAAAATCATTAACAAAAAAGGAAAAACAAGCGCTCCGATAAAAATGCCGTTGGCCTGGTCCACACCCGTTTTTAGCACAGTAGCGGCTACTCCAAGTACTTCCTCTCCTAGATCAAAATTGCTTACAAAAATGCGCACATCGTTTTCCCCTAGATCAAAATTGCTTAAAAAAATACGCACATCGTTCAAGATGAAGGGTAAAGAAGGGGAGGAAGACGAAGAAGAAAAAGTGGAAGAAGAAGAAGGCGACGAAGCAGGGGGGGGGGGTGGACAAAAGGGTAGAGTCTGGTAACGAGATTATATATCCGGTATGGGAAAATGTGTCAACGCGAGACTTTTTAGAACAATATCACCCGCTACCTAGGAAATATCATTCTCTTATGCTGCGAAACGATCGAAGCATAGATAACTCCCCGTACGGTGTTAAGTATGACGTTAATTTGGATAAATGGAATTTTGGAGACGTTGGAAATAGAGAGAAATATTTTAAAGTCAAAGAAGTTAGGTATGATGGAACGCATGGGTTGTATGAACTTTTAGTTCTAAAACGACCCGCTAACTATACAAGGCAAGACGTTAGAAATTACATAAGTATACTTCGTGTTACCAATGTCGATAAAATACCGCTATCGAAACGTTATGTTGGCTATAAATATACGGAGATCATTAAACCGATCATTGAATCATTAGAAGAAGAAGAATTGAGAGAAACAACGGGCAAAGGTGTACTTTCCAGTATGAAGCGTGTCAATGATAATCCCATCGAATATGTGTATTGGGATACGCCCTCAGAGCTCGTTCAACATTTAAGATTGCTCATTGCTTCCCAGAATGCCGGAAATTCCAATGTTCAAAATGAAATTGCGAGTATTGTTGAGGAATGTTAGGATTTTGACGTTCAAATTTGGGAATGTCCATAATTTTCATCGGAGATTTAATACCCTTAATATTAAATAGTTTGAAATTTTGCGGATACGAGGATGGTACTTCTTTATTTCTAATGGAGGGATAAAGAGCGGAAACTAGAGCGTAATAGAAGCATTCGTTATCCGTATTTTTTACATTTATAATGGCGTGCTTGCTTTTAATTACAGTAGGCAACTGGATAAATTTAGAAGCTCTTAAAGGTAAATATTTATTAATATTTATGGCTAAAGAATTAATACGACTAAAACTGCCGCCTGAGCCTACTTCCTGAAACGTTTCAATCTGTAAAAAAGGGTAAAAACTAATTAAAAATGAGTTTTTTTTAAACTTGATATACGCACCTGTGATAATAAAGAAATCTCCATGTCCCTGAAGATAGAAATAAGATCGCTGGATCTCGATATAATGAAGTTTGAAGTGTTAAAGTACTTGGCCTGTACTGTTTCATCCAGTTTCATTTTATAATCGGCACATAAAACGACATTGGCTTTCATGTTAGGTATTCGCTTTTGGAGGGGTGCTTCAATTTTATCCACAAAAATGGGTTGTGCTTCCTCGAGAAACTCTTTTGGATCTAAGATATTGTTGTTGATCACTATGCCGGTCTTAATACGTCCTTTGAACGCTGATTCCAGCTAAAACATGCAAAATACAATCAATCAAAATGAGAATATTCAATAAAAAAATGAAAAACCTACGTCATAATACGTTACGCTGCTTTCGTCACCCCCTCCACTAACTCCTTCACCTGTTATAATAAGGGATTGTTTTATCCTCGCATCCAAGTATTTACATCTGGTCAAAATCGTTTCTAATTTTCGTTTATCACCTATTCCTCTCGCATTTGAGTAATTTCTTATCTGTTGGATTGTTAATCCCGTATTTTCATCATTCAGGGTTGATAACCTGCGAAAATCTTCAGGCGTTGTTGCATTTGTTAAATAATCCTCCAGCAATGTAACCTGATTTTGTAAACTGGTAATATCCATTATGTTAAGACGAATAAAATACAATTCAGTCTTTCAATTAAATAATAATAATTAACACCGTGCGTTAATAGAGTAATTGGTCCTCGAAGCACTTTAATTTCACAATCTAAAATCACTGAATCGAACGGGTCTTCAAAACGAGTATGTTAATTACACCAACCGCTTGTTTGAACTAAAACACTGACGCTTTAGCGCGACCTTTTTATACGAGTGCAAGGTGCAATTTATTTTAATTGTTGACGCAAATCGAAATCGCAAAACACCGTCATAAAATGATAACATAACTTCAAGACTTTTTTTATTTTACAAACAATAACACATAAATTGCATGTTTTTTAAACACCCCTAACAAGGTCAACTGTCGACACTTCGAACAATACACTTCATAAAACAATTAATTTTTACAACTAAAATAACCACTAACCGAATAAATAATATAATATTTGGATTCGCGTAATTTCCCTTATTTTTTATAACTAATAATTATTTTGGTATTAACTGTAGAAAATTCACCTAGTGACACTTAAATTAATATTAAAACCGAGTTTTGCAAATATCAAGACATGAAGCATTTAGATAATCGTCCAAACAATTTTATATGTTGATGTTCATTTAATTTATAAAGAAACCGGATGACTTCCCAGGTGTTCCAATGCCGCACATGTTCGTTTTAAATTTCTCATTAGTCATTATCAACTACAGCACACAATAAAATTAAGACAGTGGCGTGGAGCTTATACATAACATCTTCTTCATGTATGAATCTAACACAAATGGAGTAATATTGACTGATAAAATTATTGTGATGATTGTAAGTTGAATTATTTTTTATATAACACTTTTATTCCATCTAAATCACATAAAGAAACATTACTAGACAAGATTATTGGAACGCAGATGATCCGCCGTATTGCACAGGCTTATCAGCAAATCTTTCTCGTCTCTGGCCATAACATTTTAGATCACAGGGCAAAAAATTTATTATGGCGCGACATTAAAAAAAACATTTTATAGTTTTTTTCAAAACATAAATATTAATTAGTCAATTAAACGCGGGAACATTCCCCTTTTTAACAACACATCGTTCAGTTTTAAACCAGGCGTTGAACAGATCTGTGTGCATATGTAATGTGTTTTGTTCAGTTTAAATCTAAACTCGCATCTTTTAATCAATAAAAATATTATTAAAAAACAAAACTCAACCGCTTTCAGTTTTATTTTTAATAGTGTAATTTGAAAAATGAAAAAGTCGTATTTCGCAAGATTACACAAGTGAACGGATATAATTAGTAAGTATCGCCTGTATGCGCTTTGTTTTCGTAAATCAATATTTTGTTTTGTTATAGTGCGTAAAATATGAGGTCTTCCTGCTCGAGCGTTTGTTTTACAATATCGAAAAAACGCACGTAAGTTGAGAATGTTATTTTAATTAAGGCGCAAAATTTAATGTTTATTTCAGCTTCCAACGTCATACTATGCAATGTATTATAATTGATGTAAAAACTGGTGACATCATCCATGAAGAGAATGATTATTTTTAATTTCATGCCAGAGAAAGATGTTTTTTCGCAAGATTTCGCAACTGAACGGATATAATTAGTAAATATTGTTTGTATGTGCTTTTGTTTTCTTAAATCAATATTTCGTTTGTTATAGAGCGAAAAATATGATGCTCCAGCGTTTGTTTTACATATTGAAAAAACGGACGCAAGTAAGTTGAGAATGTTATTTTAATTAAAGCGCAAAATATAATGTTTATTTTTTTCAGTTTCCAACGTCATTCTATGCAATACTTGAAGTAAAAACTGGTGACATCATCCATGAAGAAAATGTTAATTTTTAATTTCATGCCAGAGAAAGAATAAGATGCATTGTTCCTTTAATTATCATTATTGTATTTTGTAGGGTACTATTTATTCATTAATTGTATTATAGAAAATAGCGAGAGAAAATCTGCAATACGCTTTATGTTGTTAATATTGTATTTACATCTAGCTAATTCAAAACGATGATTGTATATTAATTTTTCCAGCACCCTTTAATCAAATGTTTACCCCCCTGCAATTTACAACACCACCTTATTATCTGATTCTACGGACCAGCAGCGAGGCGACGCAACCACCAAGCCCTCGCCAAATTTTTCAAACTAATTCGTTTCAACGCCCCACTGGGCCACTAGTCCACCGAACCGCCGGACCACTGGAACACCCCCCACCCAGCCACGTAACGCCCTGACAAATTTTTCTAATTAACCCGGGCCGCCCGGCCGCGTTCACACGCACGGCGACATCTTGCGCCAAGTGTGACGCAACAACCCCTTTCTTGAGCCAACGCCTCTTTCTCTCTCTTGACCACGACACGAGCCATGACATTTACTCTTTTTCCTGCCAACACACGCCCCACTGCGACATCTAGCGACACATGCGACAACCTCTTTTACCCGGCAACTCGCTCCGACCAATCACGGACAAGCATCACATTCACCTTTTTCCCGCCTAAACACTCAACCCCACATCCATGCTGACATCTAGCTGGAAGGACGACAAGTATTGACACACATAACCTCACTAAATTGTCCTGTCCTCAATAGGAAATTCCCATAAGAATAACATGGGGAGATTTAGTCTTGAACCGCTATTTACTTACTACTGATGAGCATAGACCAAAGATATCTCTTAGATATGGGTCAAGCAATTGAATTAGGCAACGTTTCTGCTTCTTTGGCACTAAGAAGTCCAGGAAAACTACCTCAAGCGCGGTGGCTTACTACAGCAAACAGAATTTTAAGGCTTTATGTTTCAAGTGTGAGCCCATCAGAATCTCTTTATATTCTGGTAAATTATATAATGAAAGTCTATGCCCGATTTTGGTTTCAAGTAAAACTTAAACCTTCGTGTGTTGAAGGATCGAGGCATTTATTTACTTTCATAATAGCTTGCAGAGAACTATCAGAGAAAGTAAAAAATATTGTTTTGCCAGTAATTCAGCGAAACGGTTTTTTGCACATCCTGAAAATATACTGCTTTGTATGCTTACCGATAACGAAAAAAACTATAAAGAACTTGATATCCGACGAATTCTTATGGTCCAAAATACCAAAATATAAAAAAACTCCGTTGTGCGCTAATTCAGGGTACCCATAATAAATTTTGATGCCAAACATTATTCGGAATTGATATTTTGGAATGAGATAACTGTTATTGAGCCACCAATGACTACCAATATGGAAATATGCATCGATAAAGCGTCAGACGTAAGTTTTCCTAATTTTCCACCATTACCTTCTAATACCCAAGCTGTTGAACAATGCGTGCGTCTCGTAACTGAGGCATCACTAGCTCTTTGTGGTCACGAAAGCCGAGATGGATTTATTCAAGCTTGTATAAAAACAAGAAATATATTGCCATCATTTGAAACGAAATCGGATTATTTTAAAAATAGATAACTTAAAAATTAAGTCGTTTCTGATTGTCTTTTTTTTATGTATTTGTTTGTTGTTTCTTCAATAAAATGTTAAGTTGATTTTATCAATCTTAAATCTGATCTTAATTGTTAGAGTTAAATATAGGGAAGTAGTACTTAATGCAAGAAAACATTTTTAAAAAATTACGAAAAATCACATGTTTTGACTTCATTGGGGAACCAGATATTACCCAAATATCATTTTAAAATTTTTCACAGTGATTTATTGTATACTAATTACCCTTTTGGTCATGATTGTTACATTACTGTTACGTAAAGAAACAAATATTACTCACATAATAAAATAGTGGGAGAAAACAGCGTTTTAAATAAATTAAATTTTGACCCTCTTGAGGAACCTGAAGATAGCGTAGTAGGACTTTAGTTTTTGCACAATTACCAACAACCATCACAGGTAACTTTTGGTAACTATGTTATATTAATTTTAAAAAAATATAAAAAATCTTGATTTTTCGTTCCACCCCAGTGAGCACTTAATCCGTCACTAACCTGAAGAGCATTGAAGAGACTGTTTTTATCGGAAAAATTAAGAAAATCTTCTTCTTAATCAACGATTTGAGCATAAAAACCTGTAAAAAAATAAACTTTTTTTGTTTTCTAGTTATAATTTAATTAGTGCCCTAATTAAAGCTCGTCCCCTGAGAAGTTTCATTTATTTTTGGAATTTGCTTTCCAAATTATAATAATAGCCGGTGCATTTTTCTTCGATGGTGAAGGTAAGTGGTTCACATTACTTTTGCCAGAATCTATTTTATGTCTTATTGTTTATGCATAATTATAATACAAATTTTAAAATTTATCACTTTTCATTCATCATCGATTCTTCTATTTATTTGGGGTTTTTCCCAATTTATTTTTTTATTACCCCCCAACATATCAATACGTCGAAGACGTCTGCTTTTAAAATTTCTGTTTTTTTTTTATTCTTATACATTTAGTTGATCGGAATTTATTGATCGGAAAGCTACTGAATTAATTTTTGTGGTTACAATTCTCTTTGCAACATGAAAATAAACCAGAAAAGAAATATTTGTTAACATTTTAAGATTGACTCTTTGTGTCAAATTAGAAAAGAATTGCTGAATTCTCATTGGATTGAATTTAGATTAAACAGTCTGGTTCAAGTCAACTGCTAAAATATGTACTCTTTGTGGGCGTGGGTATATATGTACTTCGGGTAGGTGTAAAACCCATTGATTTGTTTCAAATGACGACTAGCTGGAATATGTTATTCTGAATATATTAACTAGATTAAACATAAAACATATTGACATTGTACTCTACATCCCTACGACAACTAAATTAATGTCAAATTAGAAACGTATGATACGTATAATACTATACTGTAACGTTCTTTTTAAAATAATAACAAAAGTGCTGTTTAAATCGTCTATTAATAAGAAATATTTATTTACAAACACTAATGTATACACTATAAATTAACGCTATGATTATAAACCATTAAAAAATATTATTTACAGACTATGAATTTCTAATACAACATTTATTTTTACATTCACTATTTATTTCGTGATACACAGTTAATGACTTGCTGTTGACTGCCTCTTTTTATCGGCGAAGTCGGTTTTATACCCTCCTACAAACGTACTAGAAGCCGCTAGAAACTACTATATATTTCTAAAATAAACGCGTCTCGTTCACATGCTTGGTGCGATGAGTCATCCTCTCGAATGCTGTAGAATATTCCATTTGTTGTTCGAGAAGAGGTTCTTTCTTTTTCTCTCTTGTTACACTGCCCTCCTCTTCAAGTCTGTTCTGTCCCAGAACAGGTTTTATGCTCTGGTTCCTGTAGAACGGGTCATGACGATATCGACAGTCTTCACCTCGACTACACGTTCCATTACGGTAGAAGTAACAGTCTACACTCTTCGTTGGCCTTAATACGGGTTGTGGGTCAAAACTGCAGACGAAGATCTTGACGTCCGTACCTCTAAAGACAACCTCCAGCATGTTTCTAACGATTCTCCAATCCAGCTGGTCCCGCCCCCAGCCGAGTTTGGGAACTGCCAATTTGTTAATACCCCTGGTAAGCAACTCGATCCTCAAATTCCATAATGCCCTCCACAAGTCGGCGTAACTCGGTTTCTGGTAGTAAAACTGCTTGGTTACCAAGTAGTAAATGGATCGGTCATGATCAGGCAAGCGTAAGGATTTACCAACAGAGGGATTTTGTTCTCGAAGTTCATTCAGCCGTCCAAATTTATTTCTAAACACTACTGCGATCCCCCTGGACATACGGAGATCCTCGGAGACACAGTGGGCAATGGAATAATCACCAGGGACCCGGAAGAGATCTTGTTGCATCTCAGTCGTGGCTCCGAATCGCGCTTTTCTAGTTCCAGAAAACGCAGCCATAAATTTTCTGAAGGTTGGCTGATCATCTCCAGGCCTTACGGTATTGATAGCCACCTCAGCCTCATCTTCCCGATCCGGGACTGCGTCATTATTTCCCTCATAGTGCGCCAGACGATTGGAGTGTATCACCTTTGGTTTCCCTCTTGGCAATTTCTGGATGCGATAAATCAAGTCATTTATTCGTTTCTTCACCCGGTATGGGCTCTCCCAATTCCGCTGTAACTTTGGAGAATAGCCACGACGTCTTTGCGGGTTGTATAACCAGACAAGCTCTCCAGGTTGAAACCCTCCTTCTTGGGCTCTCACATCGTACGTAGCCTTCATCTGGTCACTCGCGATTCGACTATTGTTTCGGGTTCGGTCGTGAATATGCTCCAACTTCTTCTTTAAGTTGATGACATAATCATTCCCGGCTACCTCTTGCTCTATAGGTGGAGACCCAAATTCCAGATCACACGGTAACAGTAACTCGCGTCCAAACATCACAGACGCTGGTGACTGACCGGTTGTTTCGTGGACCGATGCACGATAAGCCATTAGGAACAAATGCAGGTATTGGTCCCAGTCTCGTTGATGATCGGAGACGACCTTGGCCAAATATTTGCCCATTGTCCGATTCATACGTTCCACCATTCCATCGGACTGCGGATGTAACGGTGTGGTCCGAGTCTTGCGAATGCCCAACAATCAACAGACTTCTCCAAAGAGTACAGACTCAAAATTGCGGCCTTGATCCGAATGCAGCTCCATTGGCACTCCGAAGCGACTGAAGAACCCTTTGACTAGTACGTCAGCAACAGTCGCGGCTTCCTGGTTTGGTAGGGCATATGCTTCTGGCCATTTGGTAAAATAGTCCATTGCTACTAAGATGTATTTATTCCCATCGTCAGTTTCGGGAAATGGTCCGGTAGTATCTATAGCTATTCTTTACAGAGGACTACCCACATTGTACTGCCTCCTAGGTGCTCTTCGCTTCCCCAAGGGTCCGTTACCAGTGGCACATAGTTCACATTTCTTTCAATTAAATAATAATAATTAACACCGTGCGTTAATAGAGTAATTGGTCCTCGAAGCACTTTAATTTCACAATCTAAAATCACTGAATCGAACGGGTCTTCAAAACGAGTATGTTAATTACACCAACCGCTTGTTTGAACTAAAACACTGACGCTTTAGCGCGACCTTTTTATACGAGTGCAAGGTGCAATTTATTTTAATTGTTGACGCAAATCGAAATCGCAAAACACCGTCATAAAATGATAACATAACTTCAAGACTTTTTTTATTTTACAAACAATAACACATAAATTGCATGTTTTTTAAACACCCCTAACAAGGTCAACTGTCGACACTTCGAACAATACACTTCATAAAACAATTAATTTTTACAACTAAAATAACCACTAACCGAATAAATAATATAATATTTGGATTCGCGTAATTTCCCTTATTTTTTATAACTAATAATTATTTTGGTATTAACTGTAGAAAATTCACCTAGTGACACTTAAATTAATATTAAAACCGAGTTTTGCAAATATCAAGACATGAAGCATTTAGATAATCGTCCAAACAATTTTATATGTTGATGTTCATTTAATTTATAAAGAAACCGGATGACTTCCCAGGTGTTCCAATGCCGCACATGTTCGTTTTAAATTTCTCATTAGTCATTATCAACTACAGCACACAATAAAATTAAGACAGTGGCGTGGAGCTTATACATAACATCTTCTTCATGTATGAATCTAACACAAATGGAGTAATATTGACTGATAAAATTATTGTGATGATTGTAAGTTGAATTATTTTTTATATAACACTTTTATTCCATCTAAATCACATAAAGAAACATTACTAGACAAGATTATTGGAACGCAGATGATCCGCCGTATTGCACAGGCTTATCAGCAAATCTTTCTCGTCTCTGGCCATAACATTTTAGATCACAGGGCAAAAAATTTATTATGGCGCGACATTAAAAAAAACATTTTATAGTTTTTTTCAAAACATAAATATTAATTAGTCAATTAAACGCGGGAACATTCCCCTTTTTAACAACACATCGTTCAGTTTTAAACCAGGCGTTGAACAGATCTGTGTGCATATGTAATGTGTTTTGTTCAGTTTAAATCTAAACTCGCATCTTTTAATCAATAAAAATATTATTAAAAAACAAAACTCAACCGCTTTCAGTTTTATTTTTAATAGTGTAATTTGAAAAATGAAAAAGTCGTATTTCGCAAGATTACACAAGTGAACGGATATAATTAGTAAGTATCGCCTGTATGCGCTTTGTTTTCGTAAATCAATATTTTGTTTTGTTATAGTGCGTAAAATATGAGGTCTTCCTGCTCGAGCGTTTGTTTTACAATATCGAAAAAACGCACGTAAGTTGAGAATGTTATTTTAATTAAGGCGCAAAATTTAATGTTTATTTCAGCTTCCAACGTCATACTATGCAATGTATTATAATTGATGTAAAAACTGGTGACATCATCCATGAAGAGAATGATTATTTTTAATTTCATGCCAGAGAAAGATGTTTTTTCGCAAGATTTCGCAACTGAACGGATATAATTAGTAAATATTGTTTGTATGTGCTTTTGTTTTCTTAAATCAATATTTCGTTTGTTATAGAGCGAAAAATATGATGCTCCAGCGTTTGTTTTACATATTGAAAAAACGGACGCAAGTAAGTTGAGAATGTTATTTTAATTAAAGCGCAAAATATAATGTTTATTTTTTTCAGTTTCCAACGTCATTCTATGCAATACTTGAAGTAAAAACTGGTGACATCATCCATGAAGAAAATGTTAATTTTTAATTTCATGCCAGAGAAAGAATAAGATGCATTGTTCCTTTAATTATCATTATTGTATTTTGTAGGGTACTATTTATTCATTAATTGTATTATAGAAAATAGCGAGAGAAAATCTGCAATACGCTTTATGTTGTTAATATTGTATTTACATCTAGCTAATTCAAAACGATGATTGTATATTAATTTTTCCAGCACCCTTTAATCAAATGTTTACCCCCCTGCAATTTACAACACCACCTTATTATCTGATTCTACGGACCAGCAGCGAGGCGACGCAACCACCAAGCCCTCGCCAAATTTTTCAGAAAAGAAGTAGAAGTAACAGTCTACACTCTTCGTTGGCCTTAATACGGGTTGTGGGTCAAAACTGCAGACGAAGATCTTGACGTCCGTACCTCTAAAGACAACTTCCAGCATGTTTCTAACGATTCTCCAATCCAGCTGGTCCCGCCCCCAGCCGAGTTTGGGAACTGCCAATTTGTTAATACCCCTGGTAAGCAACTCGATCCTCAAATTCCATAATGCCCTCCACAAGTCGGCGTAACTCGGTTTCTGGTAGTAAAACTGCTTGGTTACCAAGTAGTAAATGGATCGGTCATGATCAGGCAAGCGTAAGGATTTACCAACAGAGGGATTTTGTTCTCGAAGTTCATTCAGCCGTCCAAATTTATTTCTAAACACTACTGCGATCCCCCTGGACATACGGAGATCCTCGGAGACACAGTGGGCAATGGAATAATCACCAGGGACCCGGAAGAGATCTTGTTGCATCTCAGTCGTGGCTCCGAATCGCGCTTTTCTAGTTCCAGAAAACGCAGCCATAAATTTTCTGAAGGTTGGCTGATCATCTCCAGGCCTTACGGTATTGATAGCCACCTCAGCCTCATCTTCCCGATCCGGGACTGCGTCATTATTTCCCTCATAGTGCGCCAGACGATTGGAGTGTATCACCTTTGGTTTCCCTCTTGGCAATTTCTGGATGCGATAAATCAAGTCATTTATTCGTTTCTTCACCCGGTATGGGCCCTCCCAATTCCGCTGTAACTTTGGAGAATAGCCACGACGTCTTTGCGGGTTGTATAACCAGACAAGCTCTCCAGGTTGAAACCCTCCTTCTTGGGCTCTCACATCGTACGTAGCCTTCATCTGGTCACTCGCGATTCGACTATTGTTTCGGGTTCGGTCGTGAATATGCTCCAACTTCTTCTTTAAGTTGATGACATAATCATTCCCGGCTACCTCTTGCTCTATAGGTGGAGACCCAAATTCCAGATCACACGGTAACAGTAACTCGCGTCCAAACATCACAGACGCTGGTGACTGACCGGTTGTTTCGTGGACCGATGCACGATAAGCCATTAGGAACAAATGCAGGTATTGGTCCCAGTCTCGTTGATGATCGGAGACGACCTTGGCCAAATATTTGCCCATTGTCCGATTCATACGTTCCACCATTCCATCGGACTGCGGATGTAACGGTGTGGTCCGAGTCTTGCGAATGCCCAACAATCAACAGACTTCTCCAAAGAGTACAGACTCAAAATTGCGGCCTTGATCCGAATGCAGCTCCATTGGCACTCCGAAGCGACTGAAGAACCCTTTGACTAGTACGTCAGCAACAGTCGCGGCTTCCTGGTTTGGTAGGGCATATGCTTCTGGCCATTTGGTAAAATAGTCCATTGCTACTAAGATGTATTTATTCCCATCGTCAGTTTCGGGAAATGGTCCGGTAGTATCTATAGCTATTCTTTACAGAGGACTACCCACATTGTACTGCCTCCTAGGTGCTCTTCGCTTCCCCAAGGGTCCGTTACCAGTGGCACATAGTTCACATTTCCGGCACCACTCCTTCACGTCTTCTTTACAGTTGACCCAATAAAAACGCTCCCTAACATTCTTCAAAGTCTTTTTCACACCGAAGTGTCCTCCTGAGGCACCGTCATGGAGATGTCGCAATACTGTAGCCACTCGGCTTCTTGGAACCACGAACTGAGACCTAATGGTAGTGCCATCTTCACTCTCCAGTACTCGCTTCAGGAGATCGTCTTCCACCTCCAAGGACTCCCATTGTGCCCAATATGCTTTGAGCGTTCTGTTGAAAGGGCTGACGGCCTCCCAGGCAGGCCTTTCTCCCACGCGCTTCCATTCCAGTACCATTTTTAGTTCGGGATCAGCCTCCTGCTGGCGTTGCAATTCTTCTGGCAACCAATTGTCGTTGACGATGGTAGTTCTTAATACTTGGCAAACCCTCTCTTCCAAACGAGAGCAATGACGGCAATCCGTTGGACAGGGTCTTCTTGAAAGAGCATCGACATTTCGATGACTAGTGCCCGCTCGATGTTCGGTGTCAAAGTCGTATCCTTGTAATCGTTCGATCCACCTTGCGACCTGGCCTTCAGGATTACGTAATTGTAGAAGCCATTTCAACGCTGCATGGTCCGTCCTCAATAAAAACTTCCGTCCGTACAAGTATTTGTAGAAGTGCTCAACGGACTTCACGACGGCCAATAGTTCTTTTCTGGTCACACAATAATTCCTTTCGGCTTTCGACAAAACCTTACTAAAATAGCCGATGACCTTTTCTTGTCCATCCTGTATCTGAGAAAGTACACCCCCAATGGCCAGATTACTTGCATCTGTGTCAAGTATGAATTTCCCTTCTGTCCGTGGATAGCTCAATATTGGTGCTGTTGTCAAGGCACGCTTCAACTGTTGGAAAGCCGTTTCGCACTCTCCGCTCCAAACATACTCGCGCCCATCTTCAGTTAACCTTGTCAGAGGCTTCGCTATATTGGCAAACCCAGGAACGAAACGCCTGTAGTAGGTACACAATCCAAGAAAACTACGAACTTGGTGTTTATCTTTTGGTGTTGGCCACTCTTGCACTGCACGGATTTTATCGGGGTCCGCTGCCACTCCAGTTTGTGATACGACGTGCCCGAGATATTTCACTTCCTTTCTGAATATGTGGCACTTTTTCGGACTCAGTTTCAGATTAGCTCCACGTAATCTTCGGAACACTTCCTCTAGATTTTTCAAATGTTCGTTGAATGATTTTCCGACTACAATCACATCATCTAGGTATACCAGGCAGGTCTTCCACGACAGCCCTCTCAGGATGGTCTCCATTAGACGCTCAAAGGTGGCCGGAGCGTTACATAGACCGAAAGGCATAACTGTAAACTGCCATAGTCCGGAACCAATAGTGAACGCGGTCTTCTCCCGGTCTTTAGGTTCCATTTCAACTTGCCAATAACCACTCTTCAAGTCCAAAGTCGAAAACCATCGTGAACCAGACAGGGTATCTAACGTGTCGTCGATGCGTGGTAAGGGATAGCTGTCTTTCTTGGTCACGTCATTGAGCTGGCGATAGTCCACACAAAATCTCGTTGACCCGTCCTTCTTACTGACCAGGACCACCGGTGATGCCCATGGACTATTTGATGGCTCGATGACCCCTTGTTCTTCCATATCGGTAATAATCTTTTCGGCTTCTGCTCGCCTTGCTAGAGGTAGACGCCTCGGCGGCTGACGGACAGGCATAGAGTTGCCTGTATTGATTTTATGTTTTACTATATTTGTTCGTCCCTTCTGGCTATCATCAAGAGCGAAGATATCTTGGTATCTATGAACCAAACCCTGTAGCTCTTTCACTTCCGTTCTGTTAAGGTCTTCGCACGAACTAGTAACCATACCTACTAATTTTTCACCATGGTCTTTGGGCACTGGTTTTGGAACATCAGCCATGCATCTGGCTACTCGGAATACTGGCACACACTGTCCCACAAGGGTACTCTTCTTCAATGTCACCGGATTCACATTAACGTTCATAATTCTCACCGGTACTATCTTTCCAACCTTGATCAGCGCTTTTCCCACCAGTATGCCACTATGGATCTTCTTATCACAGACAGGCTCCATCATTCGCACACATCCTACCCGAAGATCTCCATCCAAACCTGCCTTGACAACCATCTCGCTTTGACCCGGCAATATCACATCTTCTGTCAGCAAAACCCTTACGACAGGATCTTCTCGTGGGTGCAACGGAAGTTCTTCGTTACCAACCTTCAAAACACCCTCCTTCATGTCTAATGTAAAACCAAATTTTTTCAGGAGGTCCATTCCCAAGATGAATTCGTCAATGATGTCGGCTACCAGCACCTCATGATCACGTTCTTCACTTCCAATGCCAATCTTCATCTTCACCACTCCGCGTGTTGGTATCACTTCACCTGTTGCTGTACGGGGTTGAGTAGTTGTTGGTAACAGCTTCATACTTGTTCGTAGAACGTTAGGGCGTATGATGGACTTTGTCGCCCCCGTGTTAATGAGTAGTGGAACAGTACGATTAGCAACTTTCCCATATACGAACAAACTGCTGGTACTATTGTTTGATGTTACGGCATGGATGGTGATCTTCGGGGCATCTCCACTCAAAGTCGATGTTCGCCCCCTCTCGTCGACCCCCTTTAGTTTTCCGACGGCTGAACTTGTTTGGGTTTAGGGCAGCGGCGTCGCATGTGCCCTTGTTCACCGCAGTTCCAGCAACGGGGTCCTCGAACTTCTTGAGGATTCTTTTTACGGTCCTCTTCCTTCTGAAGAACTCTCATTAATAATTCTTCTAGACGATCTTTAGAACCTTCATCTTCTTCCACCACGGTCCGAACACGCCCGTGACCTCGGGCGCTTGTTTTGCAGCTTCAAATTCTAAGGCGTGAGCAAGCGCATCATCAGTTGTTCTTGGTCGTGCCAGCCTCAATTATTGTTGTGTTTCCCCGTCTCTTAACCCATCAATGAAGGTCTGCACAGCCAGTTGTCCCAGAAATGAATCGGGTGCCGTAGGGTACGCCAATCGGGCAAGCCGCGCAACATCGGCTTCAAACTCCTGCAGGCTTTCTCCATTCTTCTGGATACGATTCTTCACTTGCGCGTGATACACTTGTTGAAGATGCGCGTCTCCATATCTCATCTCCAATCTAGACACTAACAATTTCCTCTCTTCCAACAGTTTAGTTACGCTATCTTTCTCAGCTGTTGGTGGTAATTGCATTTGGGCCATTTTCTCTTCTACCATCTTTATTACCCTATCTTGTTCCGCCAATCTACCTTCCAACAGTCCTAACGCACTGGCATTCTCAAAAAATTCTTCGAAAACTTTATCTTCTAACGCTTTGACATTGTCCTGCAATTCTTCTTTAAGCCTTCTGGAATTTTCTTCAGATTTCCTGGAATTCTCCAGTATTTCTTCCTTTAGCATTCTAACATTTTCTTCGGACTTTCTAGAATTTTCCAAAACTTTTTCTTCCAATGCTTTAGTGTTTTCCATTAGTTTTCTAGAATTCTCTTCGGCCTTCCTAGAACTTTCCAGTAATTCCTCTTTTAACATTCTAGAATTCTCTTCCGACTTTCTAGAACTCTCTTCGTGCTTTTCCAATAGTTCTTCTTTTAGCATTCTAACATTATCTTCGGACTTTCTAGAACTTTCCAGTAACTTTTCTTTCATTTTACTTAATAACAAATTAGTATCAATTGCGGGTCCAGGTATTTCGAAGCGGTAATTTTCAGGATCTTCCTTCTGTTCTAAAAGCCATTCTCTTAGCCGATTTATCAAAACTTCTTTCTTTCCATTACTATCCAAGTCCCTCTCGTCCAATTCCCGTTTTAAATCTATTACTAAGAGATCTTTTAACAATTTCTTCGCCATTTTAATTGTTTGTTGAAATTATTTTTAACACTAAAAATTTATTCTCACAGCACTTTATTTAATTATTACGCGAATTTATTTATTTTAAAACACCACACCTGACAGCACTGTAACGTTCTTTTTAAAATAATAACAAAAGTGCTGTTTAAATCGTCTATTAATAAGAAATATTTATTTACAAACACTAATGTATACACTATAAATTAACGCTATGATTATAAACCATTAAAAACTATTATTTACAGACTATGAATTTCTAATACAACATTTATTTTTACATTCACTATTTATTTCGTAATACACAGTTAATGACTTGCTGTTGACTGCCTCTTTTTATCGGCGAAGTCTGTTTTATACCCTCCTACAAACGTACTAGAAGCCGCTAGAAACTACTATATATTTCTAAAATAAACGCGTCTCGTTCACATGCTTGGTGCGATGAGTCATCCTCTCGAATGCTGTAGAATATTCCATTTGTTGTTCGAGAAGAGGTTCTTTCTTTTTCTCTCTTGTTATAATACCTTAACTCATCCAGTAAAAGCTAATTTATGAATTAACATGTAAATAGCTTTTCATAAACAAATGTTTAATACCGTTTAGTGTCAATAACGTTAGTAATCTGTAAAGTACAAATAGATAATAATAATAGTAAACTATTATCAGTCTTTATATAAGGCGTCGGTGCAATTTTAAGTGATTTACGTTTTTAATTTCATAAAGTTAAAAAAAAATTTGTTTAATAAATATTAATGTAAAAGTGCATTTCAACTTTTTTCAATCTTCAAGAACATTACATACATGTGTAAAAGAAAGTTTTCAAAAATTATCAATCAAATAAAAGAGAGCACTGCTTCAGAGGAACTTAAAGGAGGTGACACCTCTTTGACTCCTTTTAACCGTGTTTAGTGCTAAAATACAGTAAACGTCTTTTACAGAAAACCCACATTGCAAGTACTAGTAGTTAATTTTGTTTTATTTTCAACTTAGTTTAGTAGCGATAAAAATATTACAAATGGCTCCACCTAAAGCTTCCATTTTACAAAAAGCTTTTTGGTGAAATGATCTGTAAAATTTTAACGATCTAAGTAAAACAAACAACGTTATGAAGACTGGCATCATTATAATAGGAATAATACACATAAAACAAATTCAAGGTCGCATTGATTATTAACAAAAACAAATACTTTAATATTATTAATACCGGAAACTCCATATACTTTACCATATGAAAATAGGCGACATTTTTGTGGCGCCATCTTCGCAGATGGGTGTGCAACTACCAAATGGTTTTTCGATGAGAATCCTGCATCTAATTAAAAAATAGCACTATTTATGTTAAACGATGGTTTATTACTGTTATGCTAAAATATATAAAATTTTACAATTTATCTAAACTATTCAATCTTTCATTACAATGACGATTTTTTAATTACTTTCCCAATATTTGAGAAATGTCAGGTTTATTTGCACACCACACCGCAAGGGGCGCTATTAAATTTTGTCTCCCATTTTTCGAAATAAGTTTCCGGTATTAATAATATTAAAGTATTTGACAAAAACCTACGTATTAAAGCTTTGATCAGTATCAAGTTTTCGTCGAATGTGCCCAATTACTTGTGTAAACCATTTAAATTTAATAAAGACGTCCATTAAATTAAAGCTAATATTTCAAAAATGGTGTCATCAAATTCAAATCGCGATTGAAATAGTTATTTGTTGCTATTGTACGAATAATAAATATTATAGTTTCTAGATCTTAAGTGTTAGATGAATATATAAAACAGTCGCAAAGAGGGGGTCATTAGTCAACCAGTGAATTGAAGGCGCCCAAGTTACATATAGCTCTAATTTCCATAACATTAAGTCACTTTTTACTTAAACTACCTATATATATTTTATGCAGTCTAATATGCTGCAATTTATTCTCATAATATTGCATTTAATGTAACTGTTAAGTCAGTTCTGGAGTGCCAAGGTCTTCTCGACCCTGAGCACAATCTAAATATAGCCACATTTATCAGGTCACGTTCGCTATGCATTTTTTCTAAGAACTGTTCAGTATACTAATGGCTCATTTGCACCCACGGACCTTCTTGGGATACTGTGGAAGTCAAACCAAGGGCATCATCAAACAAACCAACCCCCACCCTGGAAGTACCAGCTACAAATGCAGGTTCGAGCTGTAACCTTGCTAGAAATAATCCGTCAGCGAGTAGTAACGTACAAGACCACCGAGCCAGCGGTTATTGAAGTGTTTGTAAGACGTAGTCAAATTTGTCGACTTAGACATATTTGTGTATTTATCAATAAATACTGTTATTAAATTCTGACCTACAAATTTTATTATATTTCTCGCATCGTAAATGAGTGTAATATAAATGTTTGAAATAAATGTCGTTGTATATACATATTTGTGTAATCCAATTAATCTAAGTTGTTAATACTAGTTTAAACAGTTTATAATTATAATATAGTGTTTGTAATTAGTATTAGTAATAATATTTCTTTTGTTAATAGACGATTAAAACAGCATTTTAAGTATTATTTGCAAAGAACGTTACAGTATTATCAAACGTATACAAGTATAAATGGAAAGCATAATGTATTGCTTTACTACAAAAATATGCTCGTGAAAAACTGTAAATTGAGTGATACAAATGCAGTCATTGAGTGTCCTGTATAAAAATGCTAAAGTTGGGAACAACGAAAGTTCCAACGAATAATTCTAATGTTGATTCTTAAGCAAAATCAAAAGTTTTAATATACGCAATGTTATTAAATAGAACAATGAAGCACCACAGTCGACTGTTTAGAGTGAATTTGGATACCACTTGTGAAATGTTAGTTATTCGTACTCTATGGACGTCAATGGACGTCACTGTAACAGTAATCAAAATTCCAATACTTACTGTATAGCTCATAATTGCACCAACTCTAGACATCTTATGACAAATTATAACTCAGGAAGTAGGTATGGATTTCCATAACGTACTAATTGCGAAGAAAAGATCAGGTTTGGTAGACAGAATAAAGAAGATTAGGGCGCCATTTGCTTGAAGTCATGAATACGTTCCTGGATCTCATCCGTTTTTTATTTGTCTGATTACCGAGATCCTATTCTTTAAAAATGGGAGTAAACACGTATAAAATAATAAATTTAACTAAATGTCATTTTATGCCTTTGTTAGCAAGGCGGCATTATTTCTGAATATTTTTTTCTCTACGAAACGACACTTGTAGCCGTGGGAACGCCTCAAAATAAACCTTGGTAAATACAAAGACGTCACTTGCTGTAATAAGTCTGCATTTTATTCTGAAAGGAATTTCATCTGTATGGGAACATATAGAGGCGACCCTTGATATTCAAAAAAACACCATCTGAACTAAACTGAAGACTGCAGATTTTACCGACCCGACGAAAAATATATTGAAGAATGCAGGACCGTGCCAGGATTTCTTCTTATCACTAATGCATAAAAATCACATTATCATAAAATGTGGAATTTCAACACGTTACACTTGGTCAGAAAATAGGTAATAAAGTTACACAGTTAACACCTACGAGTAGCACTCTTAATTAAACACTGGATGAATAAGACGTTGAGGGGCCAGCTAGTAGCGTCGATTCAACAATGTGCAATGTCCTTCATATGGAAAGATCGAGCGTCAGAAGAATCAGATCAGAAAAGAATCGTTGGACAAAGCAGAGTAGTTCCATTATGGTGGTCTAAGAGCAAAGAGAGGATTAAAGACGTCAGAGCATTACAAGTGCACGTACCAATCTCTATTTATAATATTATTGTCATCATAAATGACATAAATGGTCAAAACCTTAATGGGTATATCGAGCTATATCCATGACTAGCTAGTAGCGTCGACTCGTTGTTCTACCTGCGGTAAACGAGGTTGTATAGAACAGAATTGCAGGTCAAAAGCAAAGACGGGATGTTTTTATGTGATGATCGGGTATCAGGAGAAGAATTGTTGACCAAAGTGGAGTAGTTCCGTTATTCTGGTTCTAGAACAAAAAGAGAATTAAGGACGACAGGCACTACAAAGGCAGGTGCCAATCTCTATTGTTGGTATCATAAATGGCATAAATGGTCAAAACTTTAATTAGTATATTGATACGATAGTGAGCTAAATGTTACCCATATTTCGAAAGCACGGGTAGCCAGGTAGCTTTTACAAGAAAGCTAAAATTAGATATAAAGAGTATCTTTGTAAGGGGCTTTGGAAATTCATTTATTCTGCCCAATAACATGTGTGAAGTAAAAATCAATGCGGGGAATATTCATACATGTAGTTACGCCAATTATATTTATATCATTAAAAACTAATCCTTATGACATAATCATAGAGCAACAAGTAATAAATGCAGGCGTCCTTATACTTACTGTTAAGGGAAATAAGGTAAACTTACATACTCGGGTACTCAAAGTAATCATTTTAAGGATTCTCAGGACATGTTATAAAGTCGCCATTCCTATTTTCATGATCACGTTTATGTCTGGTTGTAGTTAAACGGATGCTAGTATGTGCAGACAGTATTGACGAGATTGCATTCGGTATCTGCAGATATCAGTTTGTTTAGAAAATAGGGCAGAACTAACACAGCAGTTCCAGTTATCATTTCGTGACAAAATTACGAGCGTATAGAGAAGGCCAGCTACCCTACTATACTTTTCTCGCAAATACATCAAAAGTGGTAATTTAGACGGCTCTAGTCGATCCAAACTAACCAAACTGTAACGCAGTGTGAAACACCTTTGAAAAGAAAGATTTACAACCAAGAGTATCTGGTGGATGTTGAGCATCCAAACACCTCTCTCCTCCCCCCCTAAAGAGCATTTTAGTTTTATCAAAATGCCGACGGAAACAATTAGTAAGGTAACTTTCTACAATGCTTATAGATTCGAAAAAAACTTACCAGTAAATCGGACCAGCTTATATTTTCGAAATAACCCCATTTTAAAATTAAATATGGCTAATTTTCTGTCAAATCACATAATTTAAAAACATAACCGTGCTTCGATATCTCAAATTTTGTTCAATTCTCCCCCCTGCATAGATACATATGAAATAACATTAAATTATTTTTTTCTGATTTTTTGGAAGAAAAATGGCCGAAGTAGAGATTTTGAAACATTTTAATTTTGATCCAAATTCTGCTACCCGACACTCTACTTTATCTAACTAATATTGTCATAACTCCCTTATTTTTCGAGTTATCTGGCTCATCCAGGTGTCAGATTATAATGGGTTGTTTCATCTTTTAAGATATATCACGAAACGTGAAAGAAAACATTGCACAGTAGAAAAGTAATAAGTAACCGGTTGTGAAGGCAAATTTTACTGTTTTTGCAGATTCTGTCTTTGTTTCTGTGATACAATTATCACCCCTTTCAATCATTTTTTATAGAATTATCTTAGCATGTTTTTCGTATGGTTAAAAAGTAAAAAGGGTGTTTTTTGTAGTTTTGGAAAAATTTTTTTTTTTAAAGAATTTGCCTTTACAGCCAGCTACTTTTTTACTCGCACTGTCTTTGCACGTTTCTTGATATATTCTGATAGTACTTGACATATTTTAAAAGATCGAACTAAAAAGCTAGCTTTAATCTGACACCTGGATGAGCCAGATAACTCAAGAAATAAGGTAGTTATGACAATTTTAGTTAGATGCTGTAAAGTGTCAGGTAGCAGAAATTGCATCAAAATCGATATTTTTTAAAATTTCTACTTCGGCCATTATTCATCAAAAAAATCTGAAATAATTAATTTAATGTTATTTTATATGTATCTCCTATCTATGCAGGGAGAAAATTGAACAAAATCTGAGATATCGAAACACGGTTATGTTTTTAAATTATGTGATTTGGCAGGAAGTTAGCCATATTTAATTTTAAAATGAGGTTATTTTGAAAATATAAGCTGGTCCGATTTACTGGTAAGTTTTTTCGACTCAATAGGCATTATATAAAGTTACTTTTCTAACCGTTTCCGTCGGCATTTTGATAAAACTATAATGTTCTTGAGAAGAGATGTGTTCAGGAGTACGATTTTGCGATTAAACGTCGAGTCGCTTGAATTTTAAAGTTAAGCACATTGACGTATTGAGATATTGATGCTGATTGAACATTGATTATACAAATGCTATACTTCAACCGTGAATCCAAGAGTCACATTCGTAATCATACCGGAATAAATAAATACGACCCGGACTGAGATAAGATGCAAATTCCACGTTGCTAAAAATTCAGTGACGTACGCTAGAACCAACAGATTTTTATTCCTGATTTCACATTTATTTTTAGTTCAAATCAGTTTGTTCCCCTACTGAATCTTTCTGGCACAATTATTGTTTATTTTAACATTTAGATTACAGCGTGCCTTTCGCGTAATTCTTCTAAAAGCATTTTAGATTTTCGCCCACGTTATTTGTGATGACTCATTTTTGTATTTATGGTTGAACTATAGATAAAGAAATAAGGTTAAAAAAATGTAAGTTAATAGTTATTTGTGTATTTAGTGCGCAAAATGCTACGAGATTTTGACTCGGTTACGCCTCGTCAAAATACTTTCATTCTTGACCATCAAAGTCATTTCAAGTACGAATTGAATACAACGTTTTTCCTTCGGCGTTATTGAAATAATCGAAAAAGTAGAAAAAATAAATATTACAATTACTGACACCACTGAAATGTACACCATATGCACTATTAATGGGCAAATTTATATCTTGATTTGACACTGATGTTGATGCGGAAGTACATGCTTCCGAATTTGAATGCGATCTCTCCTGAATGATTGATGTTAACGCGGAAGTACATGCTTCCGAATTTGAGGACGATCTCTCCTGAATGATTGTTGAATGGTTTATAATTTTCCTTGAAATTTCAATTTTATTATTAAGGGAATCTTCTATGTATCCTTCTACAACACTATTTGAACGCCAACCGCCGTGTCTCTTTACAACTGCTAAATCTGCCCCAGAGTCTGCCAGTAAAGTTGGACTCGAACGTCTAAAGCTATGGCCCGTATATTCTTGTGGATTTTGGAGACCAAGAAATCGTGCAATTTCGGGAAATTTTGAAATAGTATTTATTCCTACAGGTTGTACTGTGCATTTTTTGTTTTTGTAATTGATGAACAACCGTTTGTGTAAAATACTGTTAGGTCGTAATTTTCTGTACTTCCGGAAAACGTCAATTGCACAAATAGAGTTACTTCCATTGATGATAGTAAATGTTCTGGGCTTATAAGTCTTCGTGTCAGGAATATTGATCACAATTACGTTGCCTCTGTCATCAACATGATCAACTGACATAGCAACCAATTCACCAACTCTACAGCCTCCAAAAACTTCCACAATTAGAACGACTTTTTGCAGAAAATATTCATCATCGGAAGCAGTATCCAAGAACCTTTCCATTTCTTCGAATGTGAACACCTTAGATTTCTTTAGTCTGTGCCCTACAGATTGTTGTTTTAGAAAAGCAGACACCTGATGAAATCTACAACAGTTACCTAATAATAGTTCAAAACTCATAAATAAAATCAGCTTCACAAACCTGCTTATGTCAATATTTTCTAAATATAAGTCAAAATTATTCTTTCGTTTACTCCCCTTGCATCCTTCCGCTTCCTCCATTCACAAAAATTCGCATACTCTTTTTCGTATAATTGTTTAGATTTTGCTGGCACCATTTTATTTATAGCTTGTGAGGCTTCTTGAATGACCAATTCAGGCACAAAAACCTGGTTTTCCTATTTATCATCACAGATTCCGGCCATTTTTTGAATATTTTTACATACACTTGACAATTCTCGCACTTTTGAGAAAAACTAAACAACTTGTTGTCATGGAAATTTAATTCGCAACCTACCTACATGATTTCTCTAGATTGTTCAGTGTGATTTCAATTTTTTTGGTAGATACATTTCGTCAAAATTGAATAAAAAAATATATAAAACACGTGAATTAAACCAGTTTATTTGCTCGTAGAATTAATCCACTCGCGCTAACGCGCTCGAGGAATTAAACATTCTTCTCGCAAATAAACAATGGTTTAATTCACTTGTTGTATAATATTTATTATGTATTGAACACGTATTTAATTAAAGTTGATAAACTGAAACTTAAAGTTTAAAATGGTAAACGTAATTCCGACAAATTCCAAATCCAATGGTAAAGAAAATGTTCAGTTTACTGAGAAAGTACCACGATAATATTGACCACGTGGACTTAGACCGATATAATGAAACATTAAAAATAACTTTTAGTTTAAAAATTTGAACAGATTCTATAAGAATATTTTTCATCTTGCTTAGATTGTCACTATATGTAAACGGTGAAACTAACGTAAACTAGAAGAGTATTTCTCTTTTATAAATATATCATATAGACAGACCACTTAGGATCTTCTTGTAGCTATGCAAAACGGCAAAATTCATGAGGGTGTTGATCATTTAAGTGATTTTTGTTTGGTATGTTCGTGACTCTAATAATGATAAATTCTGATAGTGCCCTTCCTCTTTATTAATGTTCGACTTAAATAGTCAGTATCGAATGGACAAAGAGAACGATATAATAGGACGATTTTAGACGGGTTATATACGTCTATCGGAAATAAAAATAAATGATATAAATCACTGCTGACTGTAATTTAGTATATGAACAATACAGTCAATAAGGTGAAGACTTTACGCTAAATCTGCTTATGTTTATTTACAAATGTCAATCCGATCTAGGAGATGTATTATCTGAAAATGTAAAAGAAAATATGAACCAACAGGTAAAGAAAATGTAGAAAGGTCTGACGTGAAGCGTAAGCCTAGCGAAGTGTGTAAAAGTGGGGATTTAGTATTATGGTGGGTTCAAATAAAAGGGCTAAGGAATTGAGTAAAAAAGTTATTTATTTATTGTAAGTGCGGTGAGTCATATTAGATAATGGTCGTTATGAAACTCTGGCGATTGAAAGGATCAAACGATGCAAAAGGTTCAGATGCTGATCCGGATAAATTAAGAAAATGATTAGAAAGAATAGTAAAAGAGAACTGAGAGTGATAACACTGATCAACTACAGCCGCTGATAGAAGCGGCTGGATACGGCTGATTTGTCTTTGCATGAGAGATGTAATCATATCTTTACGGAACTTAAAATAAATACGTAGAAGTCTAAATTTTATGTAATATTTTTACAGCATTTCGTTCAGATTCTTTTGCTTAGAAAGATTTCAATAATAGTTGTAGGTGACACTAACAATGCTTTTTGCGGACTGAATCAACTTCTACCTATCATTGAGCACACAGTCCCTTACATGCAGCTTTGACATAACGATATCATGTTTTATGTATATGTATAAATGTACACAACATTTAAATATTGTCATTTGGGCTGCGCTGTTATCAATAGCATTAAGTAGCAACATGGCCAACTGCATCAATAAACCCGGAGGGTTGATATGGCCGTCTCATAAGCGCTAAAATGTTGTTTGGGAGAAGTAGGCCAGGGGTCCTCACCGTGGCGCCGCTTTTCGAGAAACAAGGAACTAAAATATATCAGTGAGGCCAATTGAATAAAAATTTGAGTAGGCTGCACATTAATTTTTGATATTTTGAAAAATAGTTAAATCGTGTTAGCCAGTCTCGGTGGATTAGTGGTTTGCATGTTTGCTTCATAATCGAAAGATCGCAGGTTCGATCCTCGGCCGAGCTGGTAATATTTCATAGCGGAGAAAAATTTAAAACATGCCTTCTTTTCGGATAGGAAGTAAACGTGTAGGACCCGTGTCAATGCGATGTTTGGCACGATAAAGATCCCTACTGGGGGTGGAATTCCCCCAGATTCAGCTAAATTCTAGCAGGGTCGGCCAAATGATCATAGCAATCGGTGCCTTGAGGTACGAAGGGTGCTCCGCCATCCTGATTCCTCGCCCAAAAACAAACAAACAGTTAAATCGTGTTTATTATACAAAATTAGAAAATTTTCCTTTTTCCAATTATTACTACGTTCTAGAATTACATCTTTTACGCCTTTTTACCCGTTCGCGTTTCTTTATTCACATCTAGAGCAAACAGATGACATTTGCTTGCGTTCTTCATGAAAATTCCGAGCAAATCGAGGCAACTCGTTTACATCGGATTTTCTTGAGAGAGCTTGATAGATTTTGCGCGGTTTTGAAGGTAAATTCAAAAAATAAACAACCCTTAATCGTGAGAAAAGTGTGGTTATGTTTACGGTTGTTGAATTACGCGATAATCCAATTGTTATGGTGCACAGCAGAACATACAACTATTACTAATACATTATATTTTATACGATAGATTTACCGGTATCAAAAATATGGCAGATATAAGCCTAAATTCTGTAAAAGCGGTCACAACTGAAGAAGGGAATATGATACGAGAAGGGGAACTTGTATTAATTGAAACAGAAGGTTAGTTATAATTTAAGTAAAAAGCTGAAAACGAATTAACTAATAATCCTTTTACAGATGGAAACTATCAAAATATGACCTTACACCAAGGTTTAGAACAACAAGAACTGGAGTGTTGGAAAATACCCATGAAGGTGGTAACAACGATAAAGAGATTGGTTAGTAAGCACTAATTAATTTTATTATCACATTTAAGTGTAAGATTTTCTAAAGTAAAAGTTATTTATAGGCACGTCAGTCCTAAACATTAAGTTATGGAATCACGAGCATATACTTTTATTAATAAGTTTGGTAAAGAAATATGATGAAGATTTACAAAAGTCAATTAAGAAACATATTTGGACTAAAATAGCCAAATAAATAACTGAGAAAACTGCAATTAAGTACACTTGGATACAAGTAGACACCAAATGGAAAGGTCTGATTAAATCATATAAAGATGTTATTAGTCATAATAATACTACTGGAAAAAACAAAAAATATTGAATATATTATGACTTGATGCATGATATTTCATTTTGAAAACCCAAAATCAATGCAGTGGCAACCTGCAGCAGTTATGAAAGCTTAATAATCAGTGAAAGAAAACAGCTGCAAGAATGCGACAATAATAAAGAAAACCGGCCAGGTTGTTCTAGAAGTGCGGAGAAGTCAATCTACGAATCGTCATTTACTAATAAAAGAAAGCAGATGAACAATGCAATAGAAAACAGACAGAAAAAAAAATGGCTAAACTAGACAAATTACAAGCCACTTTGGACAGAATGGTCAGCACTTTGGAAAAGTGAAATTAGAATTCATATTGCTATAACGAAAGACATTTACTTTCATAATTTAACTTTTTAATGAATTTAAGTTTTCAGAAATCTATTTAATCATATTTTTCCAATGTTAAGTATATTGTACTTTATAATTTTTCATTTTTATCTTTTTGATGTTAGTTTTATTGTTAATATTAAGTGTAGTAATTAAATACTATATTATATTAAGAACTTCATTTATTAAAGTTTTTTAAAGTATCAGTTGTGTACATGATATAAATAATTGACTATATTATTACGTTTTATGACTGCAGGACCTGCAACATTATTATTTACTTCTTCATTATTAATAAAGTTATCATTATCTGTTTCTTCAAAAAAATCATTATTTAATATACCAACATTATGTAATATACAAGCACTAACTAACAAGCAAATTAAGTCTAATCTTTGGTCTCCATCATTTTCAGTATACGAAAACGACCTTTTAAAAGCCCAAAGGTGTTTTCAATGAAACACGTGTTCCAGCTAATTTTTTATTAAAATGTTTTTGTGGATCTGTTAGCCCATTATCTTTGAATCCAACTAAAAGAGTGGTTGATAATGGGTATGCCAGATCGCCTATTAGGTGACTATTATCTGGAAGTTCGACTTCATTATTATGAATCTTTCTGTGTATGTCTGATTTCACGAAGACTCTCGAGTCATGCATACTGCCGGGTTGTCCTACATAGACATCCAAAAATAGTCTTCTATTATCGCAAATTCCTTGTAATATAACTGATGGCAAGTTCTTTCTGTTTATATATGAATTGGGCGAGTCCTCGGCTTATCTATCCTAATGTGGCATCCATCAATAGCACTAATGACGCCTAAAATATTAATACATTATCGAGTAATTACATTTATAGCATTTATCATACCTGGAAACCCATTTATTCTCTCAAAATTATTTATTATATCAAGCGCACGGTCTCTTTGTGGAAAGGAGATTATTTTATACCGTGTACTCGCCTTCAGTAACCTCTGGCAGGTTCGGTATAAACTTCTCCAACAGCAACTCTTACTAATCTCAAATCGATCAGCTACAGATCTAAAATACAATAATATTGTGACATTAAATAAATCACTTACTTAAATATGGATTCATGTATGACATTTGATTATAAGCATGCTTTAATCACTTCTATTAATTATGAGATGCATTAGATTATGTATGTACGTACCTAAAACTTTCAAGGTTGGATAAACACCATAGAGTTGCCATTGTTTGTTTTTCTAAAGAAATCTTCGGTTGCTCACTATGTAATTCATGAAGTTCATCAGAACACTCATGTATTTGTTGTAATAATGTCTAGAATGTGCCAGGAAACATTCGAAAATGTTTCTTAAACTGATTGTCATTGAAATTTGGAACACATAGTTCGGCATAGTTTTCATTTTTTGCTAGTGCATTAATTTCTGTCTCATCGTCATCGTCATCAACAATTTCATTTATTATTAAACTTATAATATTTACAGCAACCATAATAAAATCATCCATATCTTTAACTTATTGATTAAACACGAAAACTGAGTACACTTGTCCACTATCAGTTCAATGGTTGTTTGAAAAGTTTGAGGTTATGTTTGCCTTTAACAGTTCTTTTATTAAATCTGCTCGAATTACATCTTAAGATGACGTGACAAAAAAACTTGCTCGACCTGCTCTTCATCTGGAGGTTATTCTAGAACGTAGTATATATCTATCTATTTCAATATTTCTCGGCAATTTTATGATCAAAATTAATTGATTAAACAACGTCTTCGCACTGATATATCACGTTTTAAGCAAGCTACGTATTGACAGAATCACTTGTTGATTGCTGATGATATGTCTATTAAAGAAAAGAATTACTATATGCAGTAGAACAGAGAATCCTATATATGAACTCGACACATAAACCTACGTATAGGCCAGTAAAACTAGACCCGATATGAACCGTTGGTGGAAATAAATGTTGGAAAGCGGGAGATCGTTATCGTTTCGTTTGACATCAAATATAAGTATCCTAGGTTTGCACGGTCCCTCGACTCGAGCTTACCTGAGGGCATCAAAAGAACCACGAAATCTTCAGCCCTTTTTTAGTTTTTCGCTTATAACTCCAAAGCAGTGCTTTCCAATGAAAACTTCACTATTACAAGAATTAAAGAGCATTAAATTCTGCGTCGAATAAGTATCAAACACTTTAAATTCCGTCCAGTGGTATAGTCGAAATCGACGGTCGAGAAACGACAATTTTACAAATTTCCGATTTTCCGTCAGACCGGGCGCTCAGAGGCTTTCCGTATAAAAAAACCCGTTGGACTCATTCTGATTGTTAATATAACTCGAGAAATATCTAAGCTTTGATATTATAGAGGTTGCCGGATTAAATGAATGGCCATTTTTTTGACATCACCCATCATAGCACTTACGATCAATTCATATAAAGTAGTGCAGTACTGGTCGCTCGATCATTTCGAAAAAAGATAATTTTTTGTGTGTTATCACCCCTAAGTATTGGTAGATCAAAACCACTGTCGTTTTATTTTTATTCCATTTGATTGAAATATGGCAGCTATATTTGTTTCGTGATGCACGACGTAGCTTGCAGTTTTTGATGTAAACGTAAATCTTGATATCTCAAGAACCGTTGATCCTAGAAACCTGCGGTAAAAATGATTGTATTGCTCACATGTCGGACTGCATTTTTTAATCTAAACATAATATTGATATGACGTATGATAACGAGAACTTTAAAGCCCATAAATACAAAAATAGGAAAATTTCAGATTTAAAATATTTTATACATAAACTACCTCTAACTGTGTACGTTTAAATAGAAAATCCGCCTTAAGACTTCATTTTTATCTGGATATATGAAATATGCCCACATAAAAGCGAAAATTTTTGTAAAAACTTTAATCTTCGGAATTAAATCACCCATAAGTAAGCGACCTACAAAAATTATGTTTAGATTTAGAACATATTTAGAAAAAATGTAGTCCGACATGTGAGCAATACAATGATTTTTATCGCAGCTCTCTAGGATCAACCGTTTTTGAGATATCAAGATTTACGTTTACATCAAAAAACTGCAAGAAACGACGTGCATCACGAAACAAATATGGCTGCCATATTTCAATCAAATGGAATAAAAATAAAATGACAATGGTTTTGATCTACCAATACTTAGGGGTGATAACACACAAAAAATTATCTTTTTTCGAAATGATCGAGCGACCAGCACTGCACTACATCATATGGATTGATCCTAATTGCAATGATGGGGGATTAAAAAAAATGGCCTTTAATTTAATCCGGCAACCTTTATAATATCAAAGCTTAGATATTTCTCGACTTATATTAACAATCAGAATAAGTCCAACGGGTTTTTTCATACGGAAAACCTCTGGACGTCCGGTCTGACGAAAAATCAAAAATTTGTAAAATTGTCGTTTCTCCATCGTCGATTTCGACCATACCACTGGACCGAATTTAAAGTGTTGGATACTTATCCGACGCAGAATTCAATGCTCTTGAATTCTTGTAATAGTGAAGTTTTCGTTGGAAAGCACCGCTTTGTAGTTATAAGCGAAAAACTAAAAACGGCCCGAAGATTTCGTGGTTCTTTTGATGCCCTCAGGTAAGCTCGAGTCGAGGGACCGTGCAAACCTAGGATACTTATATTTGACGTCAAACGAAGCGATCGAAACGATCTCCCGCTTTCCAACATTTATTTCCACCAACGGATTCTATTTTACTGGTCTACTACTTCAATTTCGAAAAGCTTTTTTGATTTGTTATCCATGGACTGGCTACAACATTTACTATTCTAATAAGATATTGCTTCCATTCAAACAATTACAACAGCTGAATTACATTATTGGACATTGTAAAAAATCTTGGAACTTGTAACAGACCGCAGATTCCTTGTCATATTACGAATTGTCACTGATAACGTTTTAGTCAACATTTCTTCTAATGTGGCTTTTTCTCAAAAGTCTCTATGAAGCATCACTGCAAAATTACATTTAATACGTTTACCATTGGTTATTCTTTGACTTTTGCCACTTATCGATACTTACACTTTACTAACTAAAAATTAGGTTTACTGTTTAGCCAGTGTTTTATTACGTTGTATTTATTATTGTTAGCATTAGTTTGCAAAATATATCTAGAAGAACGGTAATGCTAATTGGCTAATTCAAAGAATAACAAAACAGAATAATTCTATATACATTAAAAATTTGAACATTATTTTTCTCTCCATTTGCCATTATTAACCTCTAAATTCTGACATCTAATCAAATTGATTTTATTTATATCAGCAAGAGGTCTCTAGTAGGAGGACTGTCAAAATAAACATTTTTTTGCCTAATTGGGCTAAACAGTAAGTCAAGCATGCTCTGTGCCCAACAGCCGGTACCCGGTGGCAGAAAATTGTAAATTTGTGGGCGCCCGTAGCTGCAATTGAATGTGAGATGGCCTTCTGATCCAAAAGTTTGTGTACATAGTTGTTTTGTGAGTTTTGTGTGACGAACTATACCTAAACCAAAAAATGAAGAAACTAAACCGGAGTGAATCTAGCAGCCGCAGACTAGAAGTCGAAGTTGATTGTGAACGAGCCTTGCTCTAAAAATTGTCAAATTTAGACAGTTTGAAATAAAAAAATAGACAATGCAATCTGTCAAAGTTTTAAAAGGTTTTTCACAACTCCATTTGTTAATTATTAAATTACTATAAATAAATAACCTTCTGATAGCAAAAGTGTGCACGACATTAGTTCCAACACAATTCCAATTAATATAAATTTATTAATTTACGTTATTTAGTGTAAGTTTACGTTCACGTCATTACTAAATTATGACGTCAGACTATGCGCTGTTGCCATATGGAATTGGATATTCCTTGTTTGATCCAACACCTCTGCTGCATATTTTCAGTGTACGTTTTTAAAAGAATTATTCTCTTATGAACAATATGACTTGGTTCATCCCCATCCATCCCCCCATCATCCCTTGTCTTGGATGGTCATTCTTATAGTATACGAATCCAATTTGTCGTTAGGCAATGGATAAATAACTTCGACTTCCTTCATGCATGAACTTGGATTTCAATTTTTTTTTGACAAAATATTAAGTGATACATGTTCTCCTGTATCCAAATGTGGTATATCAATTGAAGGGCACAGCCACACACACAACGTCAGGTACTTACTGTTCTTATATATGTATTTCATAAATTTAATTGCTAATATTTGCCTCTACAGAGAATCAATCTCTGTAGTTTTTCGATTTCCTCTTTGGACTGGATACTTCTTCCACAGATGAAATGTTGGAAACAGTCTTAAGATATATTCTCAGTGCTTGAGAAACTCTCTAGAATTCTATTCAGTTAATGCAATTGTAAATACAAAATAGGTAAGAAACTATTGTAAACCGAACTTAGAAAACACAAGAAATAAATTTGACAATACAGCGTGTCGCTTACGCAGGTGTACCAACCTGTTTTTCTGTTGAAATAAATGTGTATTTTCTCATTAAATTAACAAATTACGTTTTGGGTTAAAAACCTATTTGTATTTATTCTATAAATAAATGTATTACTAAATATATGAAAATAAAATTTTATTATTTTCGATAAAGCAAATAATCTTTCTTCATAAAATTCAATTTTGAAAGTTATTATTTGCACAGTTGGTTGTACTCTTACTTCACTACTTTTATATCTATGACGTGAACGTAAACTTAGACTAAACGGTGTATAAAACCTTTTAAAACTTTGACAGATTGCAATGTCTATTTTTTTATTTCAAACTGCCTAAATTTGACAATTTGGGAGCAAGGCTCGTTCACAATCAACTCCGACTGCTAGATTCACTCCGGTTTAGTTTCTTCATTTTTTTGTTTTATTATAGTTGCGAATGGGACTTATGCCTTACTTATTTATACTACAAGTATACTGTGGTACACTGCGGTTATAATTAAACAAGGCGATTGGGATGATTTCTTTTTGATTACTTTTTCTTTTGATTCTTTGTATCGAATAAATTCTGATAAACAATAATACTTATGTTATACTTCATTAGGCCTCGGCTTAGCCTAAAAAATAAGCACGGCTCGTCGCTTTTTAAATTAAAGCAGGTTGTAGGTGAATTGGAATGGCAGCTGATTCATAGAGCAATGGAAAAGGGCACCAGCACAATTATACTAATAATGATAATAACAATTGCTACAACCCATAACCTGGAAACCAGGCCCCAGAAGTTATGAAGCTTGTGCGGGAGGAAGGGGGCGATTATTATTATGTAGGCCCAATGTGCGGCTGCAGCCGACTTACAAATGGAACAGCACAAATCCCATATTTGTGTCACAGCTAAGGAAAACTGCAGAAAACATTAACCAGATCTGCCGGTGCCAGGAGTCGAACTGCGCCGTTTGGGTGAAAGTCCAGCACGCTAGGCAATACACTACCAAGGATGGAAGTAATTGATTTAAACAAATAAAATATGAGCAGTAATACTCTACAATAACGAAGTACTAGTACTGTAATATCTTCTTTGCTTGTTTGGTTGAGTTAAAGACGGTTTGTGGTTAATAAGCTTTATTCTTGTACTTTTGATGGCGAGAGAATGAATGCTTTGATTTTGGTTTATGAATTTATTTTTGACTCCTTGTTTACTTTTGTTGCCCTGAATACTACAAATTATACAATCCACTTAACGTGAATCAGTCTCAATTATGTAAGGGCCGAATTCCTTCACACCTTTATACCACCAGAATATCAAACAACAAAAATACCAAAAAAGAAACAAATAACTCGAATAATATAATTTATTTATTTATTTACACATAAACACCTTTATTCTATCATTGGACTAATAGTGAACTAGAAGGCCCGCAGTTGTTATTTAAATAATGTCTTGTTATAGTTAATATAAATAATAATTATAACAGTCCCCTTTCACAGGCCATGATGGACCATAAGATACTACATATGTACGTATTCACTTTTAAAGGCTGAGTGCATCTGGAAAACTTAGATAATTTAAAAATTCCAAAGTATCCCCCTGGGATTCGAACTCAGGAACTCAACAATAATAATACATACATACATACATAATCCATTCCCCTTTTACCGCATTTCGCAGTGTCGGGGTTCCACACGAACTCTTATGGGAGTGCAACTGAGATAATGGAGCTATTGTAGCAAGTACATTACGCTCCCCCATACTTTATCACTTATACAACTTTCACAATAATAATATTACAATTAAATTAAAAAATACTTAAAAATTCATATTTTAATGGTTATTAAGTAGATGTATTATTAGTTACTTGAAAAGTTAAATTCGGCATCTTATAAAAATTGATTTCTTATCGTAGCATGGATTTTCTTTAAATTGTAGCTTTATGAATATTATAGTAATTTACTATAAAATTTTGATACTGTCACAAACGGAATTATTTCGACTTGAATAGTTTTTAATTTCTCAACTTACGTCCCGTTTCGTGCAAATATTATCAAGTTTACATCCATCTAAGCAGCAGCTTCCTACGCCATCAGACAATCTGCAGCAGCTACCCACGCGCATGCACGCGTATGCATCTCATTAGAAGTAATTGATACAGTATGCATATCCTTGGAAATAATTTATTCATTTATATTATTTTTACAAATATACTGTATTTGCATCTTATTATGCATTTATATATTCATCTCATTATCTGTAATTTATTCATTTATACAATAAGGCTTCCGCAATATTCATGAGGATACGGTATATAAACAGCTTGCTTTGAGCTTACAATTCAGTCAGTGAAAATGACTCCAACAGTCCAACATCTCGAAACATGCTGGTGAGTACCTTTTTTATTAATTAATAGTAGAGGATCTAGATTCTGATACCCTGGGGAATTGAATACCTGATCCTCTACTGCTTAGTTCTTCTTAGTTATTAGGGGGTTGTGCCAGGCTCCCTATGCTTAGTTGTAGTATTCTAGGAACCCAGATTACCGGGTTTCCTACGCTTAGTTTGTAGACTTGGTGCTAGTACAGGGTGCACGCGATCGCCCTCGTGTTAATCTTAGATTTAGGAGGACTTGCATGTCCTCATACTTACTTGTAATCCAATGTACTCATTGTACCCTACTGTTTTATTGTTTAGTATATAGTTGTTTTTATTACCTGTGTTTACTTTCTTACCCTACCTCTGACTACGTCCCTCAGTCACGAAAACCCCACGTGACAATATAACGAACTAAGTATCGCTTTTACATAAACGTAAGTTATAAAGAACCCAACTTGTTATTTCTATAAACTATGTTAAATGTTGTCTGTAAACGTGGTTACCGTTTAATCGCGTAATGGATCACCAGGTTGTTAGTAACAATTTGGATAAGGCTTCCAGCTGCCACAAGTAGATACTCAAAATATTGCTACGACAAAACCATTAATGTTGCCTTATATTTAATTTCGGTATATACTTGCCATTAACATCAAATTGACAAGGGTAAGCTCGCAGTTTTAACTATGAAGGTCAAACACCAAATTCAATTATCGTCAGAAATGGATACTAGATTAAACGCCAACTTGAATGAAAGTCTGGACCGACTTCCTTTTCAGGTTTAAAAGGGAAATCCAAAAACTGGAGAGCATAACTTAGGGCGTAAGAAAACTATAATTTCGTTATGTTTCAAAACTTCAAAAAAATGATTTAATACTCTCGGTATTTCGCAAAACCATTTTGCGCACTAATTATACAATAATTGGTCCATCAAAAGAGAATTTCACTACTAAATTACAACCATTTAAACGGTATCAAACCAAACGTTTTGCTGTGTGAAGACATTTTCAAGATGTTTTAGAAGAGAATCGGGTCGCGGGGAGAGTTGTTTTCCTGCCACAAGACGCGTCTAACATCTAATAGCTTAATAGCGAATGAGAACACTAGAAAACCTTTATGTCCATCTAGGGATTATTAAAAAATCGATAATTTGTATCACCATCATTTTCTGCCTCAGATGCTAAAATATTAATAGGATTGAATTTCTAGTCCATATCGAGATCGTCGGCGTTTATCGGGGAACCCATGGAAACGGAATGCAAAAAGGAGTTTTCATTAGCATAGGAGATGACGAGGCATGCAGAAAAGTTTGCGTCACTTCAAACATAATAATATATATTATGTAATTAGGAGATCAAGCGATACTTTAAATCCGAGAAGATGTATTACAACGCTGAGGCGCCACCCGAGGCGTTATAACATCTTGCGAGGATTTAAAAAGCTTGATCTCCGTATTGCATAAGTTGTTTTATTTTATTTCGTATTTCAATCCTAATTTCTCCCTTTTAAAATTCATCCGAATTTATTGTATTTACGTTGCCAACAACAACGGAGATCAAGTACGTTTTGAACTCCGGTGTCATTGACAACGGAGTTAAAGATATATGTAATTGACAACGTAGATAAAGATATACTTTATTTTACTAATTGTGGTATATAAACAGTTGTTTGAAATACGAAATGAAATAAAACATAATTTTATTAGCTCTTAATCTCCCACTTGCATCCTCTGCATATTGAATACAAAACTAGTCAGAAGTTCATTAAAAGGTCCATATCCAGAAAGTTTAATAAACTACTTAAAATTAATGTTTCTACCGGCTGCATATTAGTATTAAATTTTCGCTTAATATGCTTTTAATTAGGAATAATTAATTAGAGTTCATAACAAAAAAAGGGTTTAAACACATAATTGTTTATAATTTAATAAAAGCAAAACAAACTTCATATTTATTAAAGTTAATTAAACTTAGACTTCAGTGTTTTGGTAACAGAGCTTTATTGGGAAACCCACGAGTATCATCCACTGTCATACCTATATTATATTTTGTACTTTTATCACCCATTCAAAGCCCTGACACCGTGGCAACGTAATAACGGCGTCCCTTTCTTTTACGCTACATAGGAAATAATCGTAAAGGGTAATGAAAAACTAAATACCCCTTGTAATATTTTGTTTGCTTTGACGAGCATATTTTTAAGGAATATAAGCACAATTATGATAAAATTTTACGCGTCAGATAAAATATGTAAAGTTTTTGGTTGTTTATGGTAATTCGGTGAATAATGCAAGAGAGCTGTTTTTGTTTTGTTTCAGGTTTTGTATAAAATCTAGGTTTCTAGTATCAAAGCAGATTCTGAACGAGAACAGCTAAATGAGCTGTTTATTTGGAACATTTTCGTGATAATCAGAATCTTAATTTAGCAATATTAATAAGTAATGGTATACTATTATCATCTGCCCTGCTTGTATCTCAGCTTCTCATTATTTTAAGAGAAATTAACTAGCTATGGTGATAATATTAATATCTTCGAATTAACGCACAAGCAAATCGTCGCTAAAGCAGTTTGTCTAGTAGGATATTTTCTCATTTAATATTTCATTATTCATGCAATGCTTCTAAAAGTCTTATAATATATTATAGTATTTATAATCTATCTACCTCATGGTCTACTACATCCGTGGAGTGTGTGTTTATTTCAAATCATCTTTTAAATAAATAATTTTGCACATGTGTTTATTGTCAAACTGCATGTGTGCATTAAAAGAATATTGCTTGGTGAACAGAGTTGGCATTTCGTCCATTTTGTATTGCACTATTCATGCATTGGGAATACTTTGAGTCCACGTCGCCTCTATGCTGAAGCGTTTCCCAATCGGCAACTACCTTAGCAGGTAATGCTCCAAACAATTTTTAAACGACTAAAAGAAACTCGTTGCAAAAACGATCTTATGATACCTGACGGCGGAGATCAGCAGGCACACCGGAGATAGAAAAACAAATTTTGCATATTGTTGATGAAAACCCCGAAACAAGTGTTAAAAAGATTTCGGCTCAATTATACTTCCTTGAGCCGAAATCTTTCTAACACTTGTTTTGGGGTTGGCATTGTTTGGATAATTCTTCATGAGCAAGCAGATTTTATACCCCTACCATATACAACGGGTGTGGTTACTCATTATGTCCTACTCCTCCGGATTGTCAAGCGAGAATGACATTCTGTCCGTGGTTTTTACTGGAAGCTGCCTAACGTTTAGACTTCGTTGCTAACATCTTTTTTATTGATAAAGCTGGTTTTACTAAAGATTAAATTTTTAATTTTCACAATAATCACGTTTGATCTGTCGAGAATCATCAAGCTGTCGTTGAATCCAGACATAAACAGCGTTTCAGTTTAAATATCCGGTCAGGCACGTTAGGACCGGTTGTTTTGCCACAATGATTAACAGGTTCCTGGATTTCTTAGAAAATGCTGTTCCTGAACTTTTGAGAGATCCCCAGAATTGCAATTAATAGTATCCTATTTCGACACCAATTTCACCATAGAGAGAGAGAGAGCTAATGTGAACGAATACACCAGTGTTATGGTTCATAAAAAATGAGTTTCATAATTCTGAAATGTCATTATTAAATGCAATCACAACTGCGCCTTACGCGTACAATCACCAGTTCTCGTAACAACTTGACGGAGACTTTTTCTGCTGAAAAACTCTTAACAAGGGGGAAATAAATGTGATGATCACCGGTGCCTTGGATAAAATTGAGTATCGAAGACGACAAATGTAAGCAAGTTAGAGAAATTAATTCATACAACAAGCAGTAAAAAACATTAATGCTCTGGTATTTAACAGTAAAAGAATAGAGCTTACTCGTATATACCATATAGGAAATAACAAAGAGCCCGCGCTTGGCTCAGGCTTGGGAGATGCTTATCAACTCTGGCACAAGCCTGAAATCCAAGACTGGCCCATGACTGGTCTAAAATCGGGATGATAACTTCGTGCCAAGCTTGTTAATCAGTCATGGCCCTAGATTGATGATACATCTTGGGCCAATAGTAAAAACCAATATAGTGCCGACGCTAATACTGAGTCTTGGCCCAAGGTATATAACCAATATTGGGTCACTCTTAATATTAATGTGTTATCATGGCTGACAATCATTGATAGTGTAGGTTCGGAATCCAACGGTAGCTCTGGGTTATTACTGACCTTTGAGTATGAGACCAACCTAATATTTAATATTGTAATATAACTTATTAAGGCTTGTATGAAATAACTTTGATGAAGAAAACAAAGTAACACAAACATTCTAAATTATTACCAATTATTTTAATTCGTTCAATTATTAGTAACATAAGAACGTAACTTAAAAAAATTGTAACACAAGAACAAGGCTGAGACTGATTTTATACGAAATTAATAATATTTTAGGTGTTTAACAAATAAATTAAAAAAAAAAGTGATTTAAAAAATTGTTTTCAAGCATACAAGTTTAATTTTTACTACTAAAAATTGTATTTATTCTTATTACCGTAGCTTTGTTTTTAAATAAACACTTTTTATTTCATATACATTATTTTATTAATAATATTACAAAACGGTTAAACGTAACATCACTCATGGTAGGCGGATGAACACTGACTAATACGTCGGTAAAGGCTTCCCCTTGTAGCTGCCGCGTTACTGACTTTTCATGTCTGTGCTTGTTTCGAAGAAACGAAGCGCGCAAAAATTTGAAAGCTGAATTTATATTTAGTAATAATAATTATAACTATGTAGGTATTTTAGTTTAACTTTTCTCATATTTTTTTCTTAATTAATTACCAGCTGATATAATAAAGACGGAAAACTTCACAAGCTTGATTTGGTAGAATATGTGAAGATTGGCCCAAACTTGGTTCAAGGGTAAGAAACCAAGTCTAAAAATACTAGCATTGGTTGGGGCTTGGACAAACAGTAAGAAACCGAGACTAGGGCGCTGAATGTTGGCTCTGACTTGGGCAGAGATTAGAGAGCCCAGCATTGGTACATAGGCGTTGGTTGACCCTTGGGCCACGACAAAGCAGCCGAGGCGTGGGATGTGAAGGTTGGCCTAGGCTTCGACCAATGTTGAAATAACGACATTTGGTTATCCAATGTTCAGCCAAGCTGGGGCCTATTGTCAAGACTGGCAGTTCCTACATGGGAATCCGGCTTGTACTAGACGATTACGTCTTATTACCACTAGTTATTACAGTACTGAACCAGATTATCCACAATTGTAATCTTAGTACCCTTTAATTTTGTTTGCGTGTCTGATAATTTTGTATTGGACTAAAAGTTCTCTATATCGGAAGAAAGCACTTTTTTCTCCCAAGTAGGTTTCGTCCACAAAACAAAGCCTACTTACTTTATACTTCTAACCCCAATCCGCTTATTAATTCTAAGTTTTATAACACATTAACGGTGAAATTCACATAAGAAACCTAATTTAAACATGGCTTATTTCGTAGGTTTCTGTTTTCTTCCTGGATCCTTTTAATAATAATTTATGAAACAAACAGCAAAACTGCTATATTCCGACAATGCCACCAATTTTGTAGACGCGTCAAAAAATGTAGCGCTTATGAAGGATGTCATAAAGAACAAATAAAACATTAAATTTCACTGTCAACTTTTTCTGAAACATTGACAAGATCCTCAAAGCAATGGGATATTCGGACAAACTTACTAATTATTTATAAATAAAATAAAATTATTTTTAAATATAACTCCAGCATTTTCTAATAAAGGCTGACATTAAATTATTTCCTCGCACAAATCATTGGTGTCGACAGTTCATCTTGTAATTTTTTACATCATGTTGTAGGCTGACTTTTTACTTGGGTTTGGTTCGGACAATATAAAAATTTTAAAACGGCAACATGTTGAGTTAATATATCAAATCTCTCCTCAATGGAACATAATACTTGATTTAAACTGAAAATTTAACCTGAAATGAGGTTGCTGGATCTAATGTAGGTTGGTCTTCTTGTTCATAATCAAATCGTCTAAGGTTTTTCGGCATCTTAAGGTTACGGAAGTTGGAGAGATTTTCTCTAGACCAGTGGATTGACGTGAATTTAAGGCTTGAATAGCAAAAAATATAAATTAAATATTATTTTCTTACCTTTGGTAATCGGAAATCGGACCCCCAGAACACAACTGGCAAAATCCTATTACAACTGCGTGTCGTTTTAGCACATTCCGAATTAGGTTGGGGTAAAAAAGATTAATAACATGAAATTTATAAATGAGAAACGCGTTACGTTTGTCTACTTAACCCCTACCAAAATTACGTTACTACATTAAATTACAATACTACTACTAAGCTAGCCTCTTATAATTCTGAAGGAGATTGCTCTTCCTGGAGAAGTGTCTAGGTGAATAGTCTTTTTGAGTTTTAGACAAATAATAATACTATTACCTATTACCTGGTGAATCAGACCCCATAATTTTATTATTACGCATACCCAGCGTGCGGCTGCAGCCGACGTAAGATGATATAGTACAAATCCCACATTTGTGTTACAGCGAAGTTAAACTGTAAATCTTAATCAGTTCTACCGGCACCTGGATTCGATCCAGATCAATAGTTACAGAATATGACTTTTAATATTTGTTTATTTGGGTTCTATCAATTATGAAACTTAGAGGAGATGGTCTAAACAGAGGCTAGGGTCTAAATACGGTCTAGGTAAAGCACCCAGTCTGCTGGGTGCTGCAGACTAGTGGAAATAACGAAATGCTACTTTAGAATGAAGCAAGGCAAGGGGAAGACAGTAGGTTGCTAGCGGGTGTGTGGTCGTGACGCGGTACCTCATAACAGTTATTTCGTCAGTTTGAACCATCTTAAAGTTTTTACAAGTATGTCTACTTTATTTTATGTACAAAAATGTATTGATATATGAAGTATTTTACCAAGGGCATCGGTTTGCTGACATTTGAAGCTATCTTTTGTATACCTTATTTTCTGAATATAATTTCATGGTAATGGCTACCAACCTTCGAAACTTTCCTATACAATTGGTCTAAATACGCGCTATTTTTGGACCACAATATACGGTATAAGAATATTTATTTTGGTTTCAGGATGCCCAGACGTACTCCAAAATACGTTCCAAAAGGGGTTAGAAAGTGTTGGAATGCAGAGGATATGGAGAAAGCCATTGTAGCCGTTCGGGAAAAACAGATAGGAACTTTGAAAGCAGCTAAGACGTTCAGTGTGCCTCGCACAACATTGCAAACTTTAAGCAAAAGGCTTGACCTGACTCCAACCCAAGCTGCTCGAATTAAGTTAGGAAGAAAACCCTATTTAGGTGCAGAAATTGGCGATTTAAGACGGATGGCGTTCCAACTAGCACTTCGAAATGATATAGAAACTCCCTTCAAATCTAATGAAGCTGGTAGAGCCTGGGTTGATCTTTTCCTAAACCGACACAAAGATCGTTTATCTCTCCGTAAACCATGTGGAACATTCCATGCTAAGGCTACAGGTTTCAACAAAGAAAACGTTGGAAACTTTTTCTCTCTTTTAGAAGAAGCTTATGAGAAAAATGAATTCACCGCTGAAAGAGTGTACAACGTGGACGAAACGAAACTTAGCATTGTCCAAAGCAAAGTCCCTCATGTAATTGGAAGGAAGGAAATAACACTCATCATCTGTATGAGTGCCTCTGGACACTTTGTTCCTCCTTTTGTGACTTTCCCCCGAACCAACATGGCTCAAGTGCTAATGAAAGGATCCCCTCCTGGTTCAATTGGCAGAGCTCACCCTTCCGGTTGGGTGCAAAGTAATTTATTCACCGAGTGGTTTTCTCACTTCGTTGAAAAAGTCAGTCCGACTGAAGACTCGCCTGTCCTGCTAATCCTAGATGGGCACTACAGCCATGTTAGGAATGTCAATGTCATTGATATGGATAGAGCAAATAATGTTACCATAATTTCACTTCCACCTCAGTCTACACACAAACTTCAGCCACTCGACAAGACTTTCATGGGACCATTGAAGGATTTGTACAGCAAGGAAGTAAGGCAGTGGTTACGACATTCCAACAGACCTGTTACCTCTTATCACATCACGGAACTCTTTGGTAAGGCCTACCTCCAAGTCCAGACTGGGGAAATTGCAGTAAACGGCTTTAGGACCACCGAGATATTTCCATTGAACAAGCACATTTTCTCTGACGCCGATTTCATAGAGTCTGCGATTCAGACAGAAAGATCGTGCAGCACAGATCCAACCCCCAATGCACCATCTACTTCGACCACTTTATCAGCAGCTTTGGCCAGCCCTCCTGCTAATCAGCAAGCTCTTCCTGGAACATCAATGAAAGTGAGTCCATTTGAAATTGCTCCAGTCCCTACAATAAAGAAGAGACTCAATCATCGAGGTCGAAAGGCTGCAGGTTCTCGTTTCATCACTGGAACACCTTATACAGAAGAGCTGTTTTTGTCTTTGGAGAAGTCTGCGGTCAACAAAAGCAAAAAGAAGTTGATATTTAACGACAGCAACAGCGCTAAAGAAAAACGACCTGCATGTCCAAAGAAACGATTAGCAAATTCACAAGAACAAAAAAAGGAGGAACATCAACTGGGGGTGAAACAGTTCGATCAAGAGGAAAAAGATCTTCAAAACGGAATCAATTGTCATCCAAATCAGATGATGATTTTGCAGTTCAGGAGCCTCCTCTAGATGACAGTGATAGCGACCTGGAAATACCTCAAAGAGACTACCCGGACAAGGAGGATGCAAGTTGTCTGTTTTGTGAGGGACTTTTTTCTCAAGATTCAAAGGGAGAACTTTGGGTGATGTATTATCAATGCAAATTGTGGGCACATAGTGATTGTGCAGGTGGAGAAAAGGAAGTGTACATATGTGACTTTTGTAAATAGACTATCCAGTATCGAGGGTTCATTTCACAGATTTTGTCAAATTTTTGGCTTTGTTTTTTTGTTTCTTCGTTTCATAAATTCAAATATAAATGTGTAACTTGTTCATCATCCTTTAAAATGCAGTTCTTAAAATTCTAAATGCATTGTTTAAATTGTAATACAATTACAATTACTATGTAATTGTATTAATACACAATACTATGTGTATTACTTTATAGAAATATTTTTGTGTATATATATGTGGCCCATATTTAGACCATATTTAAAAAATTGAACATCAAGAAACTTTTTTAAAATTTGTAAAAACCAAACAAAATATATTTATTTAAATAATTGAAATTTCTTAGCATAAAGTAAAAAGGTTACATAGGGTCAGTAAGCCAGTAATTGACCATCAACCAGTAGTTGACCAAACTTCACTTTAAAAGAAAAAAAATAAGGTACCTGTACATCTTTATGAATATTTTATTTCATAAGCTTCATATAAGTTTCATAAGCGATTATTGCACTAATTACTATATGGTGCCACATTGCTGCATTATCTTGGTCAAACGGTCGTCTAAATACATGTGGAATTTGGATTCGTTTATTTGACTGCTAAATTTGTGCTTTTACAGTAAGCATGGCAAGTAAACAACTCTATTGAAATCTGCAATCATCCGGGATTTTAATGAAAATCGTTATATGATACATATTGTGCAAGTAATAGAAAGGTCGAACTAATAAATTTTTGTTATATATATTTTTTTAATTGACACTTTCTTTTTGCAAAAAATGTGGTGGTCAATTACAGAATTCGAAATCTTATCTGTTTTCCAGTAGTTGACCAACCACTAGTTTTATGCAAAATAAAGAATTTTGTTTTTTGTCACCCCTACAAGATTAGCAAGTTACTCTTGTTCCTGTTTTTCTTAATAAAATTTCAAATAAATAGCTGTTTCCAGTATTTGTTCGCACAAAACTACTGCTCAACTACTGGCTTCATAAAGTGGTCAACTACTGGTAATTTTTCTTTCCATTTTTGTTTTTAGCAAAATGTCATCAAAAATAATATACGTATATTTTTTAAGAATGTTCGTTTTTCTTTATGCCATACATACTATGTGGCTCTATAACAATATATAATAAAATAATAAAAAACTGATGTTTTATTCGTTATATTATAACACTGGTCAATTACTGGGAAAAATTTGGTCAAACACTGGGTTGTTTGTGGTTAACTACTGGAAAATTCTAACTTTTTACTCTTATACTTTTTTTCTATGAAACAAAATGTTTTTTAATGTGTGTATTATTATTTAGAGTCTTAGATTATAACTGCACTTTATACCATTTTTTATTTTGTTTAAAAAAATATATTACAAAGTTATAAATTTATATTTCTGAAAATTTTCTTAAGTGGTCAATTACTGGCATATTGACCCTATATACTTCAATTTGTAATATCTAGATACCCTTTAGCTGTTTTGCAATAATTCCTGAAATCAAAATGATTGCCCGTATTTAGACCATCTCCTCTAATAGTGTCAAATTCTCAAGATAATACTAACACAGATTTAATATTTTATTTCAAACAATTCAAACTCCTTAAATAATAAATGCAAAAGCTTCAATTGATAGATTAGATATTTAATCAAATGTTAAAAATTAGTTTTAATTTTTTTTACTATTGGTAAGTGGATTTGTTGGTAGCAGAAAAATAAAAATGTGTCCGATGCATTGCGACCCTTGGTACATAAAATTCACATTAGCGTTGCACATATTTATTTTAGCAGCATTGCATTTGTTGTCATACTTTAACAATAACACCCTGTGTTTTTACTAATTATAATACCTACACTTAATTTTAATTCTACCTAGTTGATTAATTACATCTAAATAAATTACTGCATCGGTTTACTTTTACAGTTTAGTGCACACTAAAAATTTTTTATCTTCAAACGTCACAAAAGTGACAGATTTTGTGACTCAAATGACAAGGTAAAAATAGCATTTTGTGTGCTTAGGCGCTTCTTTCTTTTTTTATGAGCTTAGGCAGACAAAATGAACAACAGTAATTTTCAACAATGTAAACATAATTTATTACAAACTAATCATATTACAAATTGTTAGTTGTTAACGTTAATGTGAAACACACAGTTAGTAATACTAGCATTTTGAAGTAATCCCCTAGCGCCAACAACATCTATTGCAGAATTATTAACAATATTATTTGAATTAATCTCTCTAGCGTTTTCACTGGTGCTGAGTTCGCAGTCACTTCTTACGTCTTCCTTAAAAATGAGTGTTCTTTGTCGGATGTCACAAGAATTTTGCATGCAATATCTTTCTTGCTTCGTAAAGACTCTCCTACGTACCCTTCAGCTACAGAACTGGAACGCCAGCCCCCATGTCTTTTGAGCATGGTAATATCGCCTCCTCCATCCACAAGCATAGTTGCAGATGTTCTGCGTAAACAGTGACCGGTATATTCATTCCAGTTTGGAAGTTTTAAATACTTGGCTACTTCTTTCGCTACATTCCCAAGCTTGTGAATACCCATTACCATTCTCAAGCACTTTCCATTCTGATATTTTAGAAAAAAACGTTGTTCTTGAAAGCCAGCAGGTCTTAGAGATATATATTTTCTATATTTGGCCAAATATTCCTCCCCCAAAATCGTGAAAGATCGCGAATTTTTTTGTTTTGGTGTCAGGAACCTTTACTAGCAGCAACGAACCACAGTCTTCAATATCATCAGTTTTCATTTTCGCAAGTTCATGACATCTACATGCACCAGATATTCCAAAGATCAAAACAATCTATAAATAAGAAATGAAATATTTAAATAATAATTATACAAAGTCTTAGGATCGTGAGTACCTTTGATCCTAGATAAATCTCGTCAGGAGTGTCGTACAAAAACCTGTCAAATTCTTCTTTTGATAGGATTTCGGCTTTTTTTGGCTTGTAACCCTCTCCTTGTTTTTTCAAAAACAAGCGCAGTCTGCAGTATTTTGAGATATCGACATTTTTCTTTAAATTTAAGGACGACTTCACCATTGAATATTGCGACCAGAGAGAAGAACTTTTCAAGGTTTGAGATAATTCCAAAAAGTAAGCTAATAAGACGTTTTCCGAATACACTTCCACATTTTTCGCGGAACACCACTTTAAGAATTTTTCGTAGGGCGCTTCATAGACACTTGCCGATTTAGTCGGTAGTAATTTTTCGATAGACTCTCTCGCAGCTTCAACGACTTCAGGAGGAGTAGAAGGTCGGTCGGAACTCGACATCGTACAGTTTTATTCGTTATGTAAGCGTGAAATAAACTGATTAACGATTTCACAAAACACTGGCGTTTAATTTTTTCCGTTGTTTGAATTTTGTTTTTTGCATCGCCATGGAAGCAGTACCAGAGAACAGGGACTAACGAGAAGCGTCACTTGACATACCGCCTTTGATGTTTTGGTAGTCGATTTGAATGACCTTCATACGTTCCGCCATCTTTTTGGCGTTACAGTTTTAAATTCACGGTTGGCAAATTTTAATGAACTAAAAATACGAAATCTTATAAATAATTACCAAGTGTTCTTTTCTACGACAACATCGAAAATGTTCATATCAAGAGTGTAAATTGAATCATAGGAAGCTACATTTTGTACTGAATTTCATTTTGCATCGGTTGCTAGGCAAGTTGCTAGACAACAAATGCAATATGAAATATTTTGTGTTCGGTCTGCTGTTTTTGATAACAAAAACTAAGGTGGCTTAGAGAATATAACGCCGAACGACAAATGTCATCAGTTAGTTACAGTTTGTGCATTACAAATAATTTCGTAGTTATTTCCAAGAAATCAGATAATTAATATGGAAAGTGATAGTGACAATCAGGGACGAACCCATGGGGGGGATGGGAGGGGACGCTCCCCCCTCTAAGTTGATAATTTTGAGCGAGAGTTGGCAATTTCACAATTTGAGAAAAATGAAAAGATAAGAAAATGTGTCCAAAACAATTTATTTTTTAAATTTAATCTAATTGCCATGCATACATGTTTTTAGGTTCATCCCTGGTGACAATGATTTGGAATTGACACCTCCAAGTATAACAGAAGCAGCAAATTTAACAACACTAAATTTGTTGCCGGAAACATCGAAGAAAATGTATACACGGGCTTATAACCAATTTTTGGAGTGGAAAGGAGATCGAAACGCAAAATCGTTTTCCGAGAACGTTTTAATGGCTTATTTTGGCGACTTGGCAAAAAAATTCAAAAGTTCCACATTATGGACACAATACTCAATGCTGCGAACGCCTCTCAGTATTCATAATAATATAGATATTGGAAAATACTTACAACTGAAAGCATTCCTTAAGCGACAGTCCGACGGCTATAGACCCAAAAAGTCGAAGATCTTTACATCAAATGACATCAATAAATTTATTAAAGAAGCCCCAGATGAGATCTATTTAGCGACAAAAGTAAGTTTTATATAGCCATGTAATGAAATATATATTTAGTCTATATTTTAGGTCGCATTAATTATGGGCATAATGGGTGCATGTAGAAGACATGAATTACATCAAATGAAAATTACTCATTTCAATGATTTGGGTTCAGCTGTTTTAGTAACTATACCAGACACTAAAACCAAAATTATTCGCAGTTTTACTGTAACTAATCCTTACTATGAACTTTACAAAAAATATGCAAATCTCCGCCCTTCAAATGTAAATGGTCCATGGTTCTTCATTAATTATCAAAAAGGAAAATGCACCGTCCAAAGAATGGGCGTGAATAAGCTTGGAGGCATGGGAAAAGAGATTGCTAAATATTTAAAATTGCCAAACCACGAATTATACACCGGACACTGCTTTCGTCGATCTTCAGCAACAATTCTTGTTGATGCTGGTGGTGACACAACTAGTTTGAAGCGTCACGGTGGCTGGAAGTCCACGGCAGTCGCCGAGGGATATATCGATACATCGGAGAAAAATAAATTTGACACAGCTAATAAAATTGTAAATGCAATACAGAGCATTTCAAATATACCATCGGCTTCAGGAATAGGAAATCGTGAAATGCCATCTACTTCGACAATGGAAAATTGTCAATATCAAGAAAATTTTAGTATCCAGCATTCCACAAGTTCTCCAAAAATGATTTTCAATAATTGTACATTTAACTTTAACAATAAATAAAATACGTAAGTTATTTCATAATTCTTCTTCTTAATTGGTTGAACACTGCTGTCCAGGCTCTGCTAATGAATAGATAATTTCGTATTTTCATGGTCCAGCATATCCAATATCTGCATATTTGTTTTTATAATTGTCGTTGTCGTAGAAAAAGTATAGTATGCAACTCGCACAAAATAGCAATTTTGCACTCGTTTGAATTGCAACACTCGCCTTCGGCTCGTGTCGCAAACTTTCAAACTCGTGCAAAATGTGCATCATTTTGTGCTCATTACATAATATACTATTCTTTACTGTTCGCACGGAAAATAAGCCTGTGAAATGAGCTGACGGGCTACTTATCTGTCCACGCTTACTAGTTGATGGGTTTGACACATGTTTGACATTGACAGAGTTTGAAGGCAAAACCACCAGCAAAATGGCGATAACCAGACATGCGCACACTATTTCAGATCTGGCACAATGCCCAAGTGACGCTTCTCGTTAGTCCCTGTTCTCTGGCAGTACACTGCCAAGATATTGTGATCAGTTAAAATTTTAATTTTTAAAAACTTTTCAATATTAAAAAATGTTCTAAATTAAGACGGTTGAAGATAAACTAGTATATGTCATTCGGCGTAAAACTGTCTTTGTATGCTTCAGCTGACATGTCTGCCTCATTAGCGTTCGGCAGACAACAGTCAGCTTCAGCACACAAAGTTCCAGTTTTACGCCTAATAACATAATCTACTATTCTTGACATGTTATGTTGGTGTAATAGGGAGAAGAAGTGCATACGTCATACCGTGCCTGACGTCATAATTCTTTCCTCGCAACGCGCATGTTCGAATCGCTCTACTTCGCTGTAAACCGTTTGTTTGACAGTTTTGACACTGTTGACAGTTGGAAGAGAAAACGTGACGCTACTTTGTGAGGTTAAAATAATAGATAGGTACTATCACAAATAAAATATTGAAACAACAATGGGTGAAAGCCATTGGGTAAGTGTTTTTATAGCTTGTAAACATCCTTTTTAACACTATCAATAATCAGAAATGAAAATATAATGTGCCTTATTGAAGTAGAGCGATGCGAACATGCGTGTTGCGAGGAAAGAATTATGACGTCAGGCACGGTATGACGTATGCACTTCTTCTCCCTATTGAAAATTCAATAAAAATAGTTTACTTTGCTTGTTACAGTAAAAATATCAAAAGGAGATTCCGTCCCTACACAATTTTCTTAGTAGTAAAGTGCCTAAAACGAAGTGAAGCGATACATATTCTTGGTAAGACTTTATTTGCTCTATAAATAGAATGTAGGTTGGCAGCACTTACGTTAGAAACTTTAATCCTGTCAGCTTGCATGTAGTGAAATGATTATATGAATTTACGGTTCATAAATTAAATGATTCCTATAATATCTCGGCAGTAATTTTGCTTATAACTTATTAATAAATAGAAAATGTCTACATTTTGCTAAACTTATTTCATCTGAATCCAACTTTGAAATTCCAATTTAATGAGCTTTATTAGCAATGACGTGGTATTACTATTATACCAGATCTGCTCAGCCCTAAAGCTGTCTCTTCTAGGTTCCATCAAGTTACATTACATTTCCATTTAATCTCGTAAGAATATTCTTCTGCACACCTTCCCGTAAATTAAGATTGAGTGGTTTCTTACCCTTTTTGTTACGTTTCCTTCGCTTGCGTGTGTTAACGGCTCTAGAGTTTGTATATCACATGGTATCTTATTAGATTGCAGCAGCAAATGGGTACGATCTAGGAAATTAAAATTACGAAATCAGTTCATTAATTTAAAAGAACGATACTATCAGTAAGCAATCCATTATATAATTAAAAATCAGAGCATTAAGTAAGGAGGTGAAAATAGTTTACAAACGTCTAGACTGATTTTCGGTTTTTAAAAGATTTTTGCGAATTTTCTTGAAAAAGTTTAAAATATGAGTGTAGTTCAGGCCAAAGTTAGATTTAAATTGAACATAAATCTGAAGAGCTAGATCCTTTATGTAACAGATAGTCTATTTACGCACGGTTTATGTATGTACATGTCGACATTTTAGGAGAGAACAGTGTATGTCGGAAGCAGAGTTAAATACAGGTATTATCATTATATATCCCTTAACTTGACTCTTGGAAAGTTTTAGGTAGAAGCTATTATAGTAAATAAATTAGCCTCTACTTTACAACAACGGGGCATATTAACTGCGTAATTTGGAGGTGATGCCTTTTGAGATGAGAGTCAGTGAAATGTCTTCTAGAAAACGTTAGTGAAGTTAATATAATTTAACATGACTATTTTTCGCAGAAAAATTGTAATATACTGCTTCTGACACCTTTCAGACACACTAAACTTTTCAAAACAAATATGGCACAAGTATTTACCTCTATAAAAGTAGATAAATGTCAGTAGTACTTTTATTGGTTGTGTTAGTTTTAGTAATTTTTCTTTTTCTAAATGCACGACTCTATTCTAATATTCTAAAGATTGTTACATGTATATACAGTTCGACAAAGCTTAAGTTTTCACCATTAGCGAATGCATGTATGAGAGTAAGAAATATTAGGAACGTTCCACATGAAATAAAGAACACCGTGCTATTTACTGCTGCTCCAATATAACACTCGCGTTCACAAATATGCTTTATAAATGTGAAGCAGCCATCGCACCGCTAGTTCGTTTTCTACACGACGATTATTGCCTATGCTTAATAAATAAATTTAAAAGACTTGATTTTGTTTTCAAGCTTTGCTGAGTCATAAGTGCAATTTGTTATTATTATGTTAGATATTTTAAACAAACTAATAATCAATTCTGCAATAAAAGGTAAAATCCGAAAGAATTCAATATCCAAAAAGTGTAATAAATTACACAACAAATAAAATAAAATTAAATGAAACGAAAAATGAATACTCTAGAATAAAGAATAATATATCATCAAATACGTATATCATTTACTGCAACAAGTACATCATCAATAATATATATTAATAATGCACTATGTGGAGATAAATAATTGGCACGGCAGATTTTTCCTATATAAATAAGGCTTTATGACTTTTTTCCGCAGTAAAAATTTAAAATTTTAAACTGTCACTGTCAAACTACTTTAACTTCAATTTCACTAAGTAATTATTGGCTCATCGTATTCGGTGACATAAAATCATCACATTGAAGAACTACAATAATAAAAATAGAACTTTAATATAAAGCAGGGTAAAAGTAGTACGATCTTTTAAAGCATACATATCCTTACATTAGTCAAAACTGATAAACAATAAAGATGAAATACAAGTCAATTTAGTTATATTATAAAAGATGCATTAGGTAGGTTAGGTTACAAGGTTAGGATATCATTTCAGCTTTTCTTGGATGATTTATCTTCATTTTAGATTTGAGTACTATCGTAGGATATCGTAGATAGTCTTTTTTCATTTAGCAAGCGGCTAGCACAGTTTCGAGTGAATGTTTCACTGAAAATAAACAAAATAAATCATTATATTAAATTCTATTATGTCATAATTATCTTACCTGTCTTTGTATCTAGTTAAGTTTTGATTTTTCTGTTTGGAGATGTCGATCAAAAGTCATTTTGAAAATTCATGTAATATTTTATGGTTTTGTCCATTGTTTTAATTCAGTCATCTGAAATACCCTGGACCAGGATGGTTTGTATTTTGTTTAGTTTAAAGTTTTTACTAAGCTATAAGATGATTTGGCATATTTTTCCAGAAGGCCGAACCAATCAATTTATAATTTTAACTTTCTTTTGGTATTCAGTTATAATAATCATTGTAAATTTATGTAAGAAAGTTGCTATGTGTCATAATGCAACTTTCCATGTTGTAGCGTAGCTGGAGTTTGTATAATTAAGGTGTAATTAGGTTTTAATTAGTTTTGTGACAGTTGGCGGTTTTTGTTAATTTATTCAGTTAGGAATCGATTGTGATCATAAGTGTATGATATCGTTTTATTTGTCTTTTTTTCAGCTATATCTCATTTCAAGCTAACCGAATCAATTAAAGTATTAAATATTTTAATTTAAAGTTTTATAACACCGCAAAATTGTCTGTCCCACCATGGGGCTTATAAACACAAAAGGCTTTATAAATCATTTTATATTACCTCAGTATTATTTAATATTATTTGTTCGTTGTTACCACATTCAAAACACACTACTGAATCGAGAATCTTATTAACACATTTTATCTAATTCTTCATTTTATTTATAAATCATCAATACTGATGTTTTTAAATATTCAGTCAGAATGTGTACTTTGGTTATAGTAATTTTTTAATAAAACACATATACCTTATTTTGTTGGAAATATCAAGACATCGTTATTATAAACGCCTTGTGGTAATTATTAAATGCAATATTTGGTCAATAAATTCGTTTACAGAACAAATTCTTTTTATTAGGTTATATCTCCATTTTCGTTATACTGATTACTTCTTTTCGGAGCGGGACAATTGGGCCCGGCCGTTTCGGCTCGGGACACTTCGGCGTGAGGACAATTCGGCGCGAGGACACTTCGGCTCAGGGACACTTCGACGCGGATCACTTAGGCGTAGGGACACTTCGACGTGGGAAATTGTCTACTATTATTGTAATGGACAGAATCTGTAGGTACTTACAGGTAATAAATACAGTATGATCGAGGAAATACAGTATTCTATAAATACGGTATTATGAGAAAAAAAACTCAATATTTATCAATCACAAAAGCTCCTATGTTCTAAGCTAAAGCATTAAAATTAAGATTCTTCAGCAAATCTCTGCACAAGGGAATAATTGGTAATAAGAACTTAATTTGTTTATTATAAATCCCTTATTGTTTATAAGAATATCATGCTTGATAATCATGTTAATACAAATTTTATAAAATCAATTAAATGAACTAGGAAAATTGAGATTAACATTGAGTATAGTACCACTGATAAATACGTGTCCCACTTCACGAATTTTGTCTCAGTAGGTAACACTTATAAATGGAAACTGCTTAGGGCTTAAAGACAAAAGGCACTGGAATAACGCAATTTAACCAATCCAAGCGAAATTCTGGAATTAAGAAGGTGTATGTGTGTACATAGAAATAAAGAAGATTACTCCGATAATAGGGTAGCTTGTCCCAAAAATTAGACTAATGGTCCAAAAAAACGTTTTATTTAAAGCTCTCCGAAGGTTTTACCCTAATTAGCCACGGAAAAATGTACATACCCCGAACTGCTTTTAGTCGAAGTGTGCTTGCGCCGAAGTGTCTTTGCCCCGAACTGTCCGGCGCCAAGCTGACCTCACGCCGAAACGGCCGCACCTAATTAGCCGCGCCCAAATGTCCTAGACCGGCTTTTTTCACTATTTTTATAAGCATACAGTGGCGGATTTACGTACAAGCGGTGGAAGCGGTCGCTTCAGGCCCCACAAAACAGAGGGTCCCGCATAGGACCCTTGCCCACGATCGCAGTGGACACGCGACAAATAAAAATTATTGGCGTGGAAACTCATTTTGTCGCGAAGAGTGAAACGTGAGAACAACAGTTCATATCGTGTACAGTCGGGTAAAAAAGGTGTACGGTCGTTGCAATACAGTTTCGTGCGAAAAGGCAGGAATTCAGAACGATAGGTAAAATTTTGTAACGGAATATACTGTTTTTCTGCAGACCTGCAAGGAATGTATCATTTCTGTCGCTCCGAATGCTTGCCTGTAATGCCTTCTAGCAAACTCTGCGCGGTCGTCCAACTTACATTCGGGGAAGAGGAACTGTACCGAGCTTTTGAGTGGGCGAAATTTCTGAATGTCATTTGTCAATTGTCAACATTTCCCAATGTTAAACAATTTTTGTAAAAATCTTAATTTCTAAATTTGTAACTGTACTGAAATAAATGTGGAAAACGATTTCACATTTTCAGTGGTTTTATTAAAATACCATAGATTCCAGAAATGCATCATTTCTGATTATTTAAAATATATAAAGTTATAACTTTTAGATCAAGGTTAATTTATTTTGCTTAATTAATGTTTTACATTAAACTATATTTTGAATGCAAATCCATATAGAAAAAATTATCACCTCGGCTGGAAATCGAACCCTGGACCTTCCGCTTTCCGGGCGACATCGCTACCTCTGAGCTACTGTGTCGACTACCAGCATATAAAGTTATTACTATCATATAAAGTTATTACAAAAATTGTTATTGAATTAAGACGGGCGTCCCGTTTTCAATTTGTAGGTGAGACGAAAATGCACCGCGGGGGCTACGATTTGGTGTGGTAAAGTGGCGGTTCGTATTGACAAAAAGGTGAACTTGATTCGACAAAAGAAAAGAAATGTAGCTTCCTGTTAGAGCAACAAATTTTAACTTCGGTAGGCGCGGGCTGAATTTCTACGATTTTTTAACTAAGACATACGTCTAGGATGCCCATACCGCTGCAGGGGCCAGCAATGAGGGAAAGAAAAATAGTTGCGTTAGTTGTAGCGTTTAAGTGCTCTAATTTATAGACCCAACTTGCCCATGATTGGTTGAAACGGCAGTAGGCATATGCCACTCAAATCCACGTGGACTAAAGTAAACATATTCCATGAAACCGTAATTATCGAGTTGTGACGAAAACCGGGAGACAGGTCAATTTTTGTTTTTAGGAAGACACATTTTGATGTCATAGTAGACAATTTTGTTGACTTATTAAAATTATTGGCAGTTGTCAATATCGGCTGAGTTTTGTTTGGAAGCAGTTTCCTGGAAATGCACGCCAGACGTATTAGCGGGAAAATGTAGACCGCGCGAGGGAGGGGGACCGAACATAACCAGAAATATTAGTACCTAGTGTTATGCCGTTTCTGCTGCGTTAGCATTTTCACGGGGTGTCTGAAATAGAAATTTTCTTTCTCGCTTAGTTTGTAGTGTGTTCAAGGATTTTTGGATTTTAATCATGGGTCGTTCTAAGCCGAATTTTGGACAATGCCTGAAACGTAATAAACGTTCAATTGCCGCACAAAAACGGGTACAAACCAATAACAATAAAAAATTGATAAGTGACATTTTGTGTGATGTGTTAGAAAGGGTAGAAAGAGAAAAACAGTCGACCGTAGACTGCAGGTTTATTCTAAATAAATTGGTCGACAATGCCATGAAAAATGTGTAAGTATTTTTAATTTTTTATTTTTATTTTTTCTATTTTTGAATAATACTTCTACATATGTATCTATAATTATTTTCTCTGTAATACGAAGTAATCCGTTCTAATAAAGTTATTATTGATAGTCAACAAGTTGCGTCAACATTCCTTCATTCTTCGTACGACGACTTTGAATTGGTACCGTTAGATGAATATGAAAAGCAAGCTTTCGAGTAAGTAGTAGGTACATTATTAAAACTCCTCGAAATATCAAACATATTTCTTTTAATCCGTAGCCAAGATATTCCTTCAACATCGTCAATTCCTGTGGAATCTGATAAAAATGTTGACAATGATTATGACTTTGAGTGGGGCTCATTGGATGAATATGAAAGGTAGGTACAGGTAGTTTTCTACTGTGAGCATGTAGGTTATTCACATAAAATATAATTCATCCAGAGTTATGACACATCAATTGGAAGTAGAAGTTGAGGAGCCGAAACAACTAATTGATGGAAATCGAATTGTAAATATTAATTATTTGTTGAATCGAACTATCCGTCTACAGTCGCAGCACTCAAAATATTGCACTGGCAGCATGTTAGAGCTCTGGAAGGAAAAAAAAATATGTTTAGTCAGTACTTTTCTGTTCAGATGTAATATGTGCTCGAAAGTATTATCTGTACGTTCCGAAAAACCTAACCAGAACTTGAATAAAGCTATTGTGTGGGGAACTCTATGTACGGGTAGCACATTTGAACATACGGCCGAGTTTTTAAGTGTTTTAGATGTCCCTCCAATTTCAAAAAATATGTTTTTAATATTCAATCTCAACTTGGCAGTGTAAGTAGTATAATGTTTGTTAGGACGTTTTCGTTTATAAAAACAAAATCATTTCGAAAGATTTGGAAAGACTGTTTATGGGAAGCGATGGAAGCAGCAGCTAAAGAGGAATATGACATAGCGCTTTCTAAGGGACATGTTGACGAACATCAAAGCGAAGCTATGGGCATTCATTCAATGCGTTATCGGGAGTTGTAAGCTACATTAATAAAATATCCGTTGCATGTTTTCTGCAAACGATACAATATAATCATATACTTCTTATATAAAAATCATTTTAGGCTGTTATCATAGGCAAAGAAACGAACAAGTTACTTTTCCTAGGAGTTAAAAACAAATTTTGTAGCATATGCGCTAGGGCCGAAAACAAAGGAGAGCCAGTCAAAGAACACATTTGTTACAAAAACTGGACCAAATCTTCCTCTTCGATGGAATCTGCTATACTTGTAGAAGGTTTTAACGGCAGTATTCCTGCTTACAAACTAAAATACAAAAAGTTTGTTGGTGATGGCGATTCTACCGTATACTCAGAAATTAGAAAGAAAGTTGATTATGGCTTAGAGGTGAGGAAAATATAAAAGAATAAAATAGGGGCAACAGCTTTGTCTCATATAGGTCGAGAAAATTGAGTGCACAAATCATTGTATCAAAAATTACAGCAAGGGTTTGTATAAGATCAAAAGTGATACCAAAAATATTTCACTGCAAGCTAGGAAGCTTATTACTAGGGAAACGATACAATCTTTGGTTAGCGCAGCCCAAAATGCAATTTACGCCAATGCACATGGAGATGTACAGAACCTCAAAACTGATATTAGGAATTCAGTTAAACATGTGTATGGCAATCATGAAGATTGTAAAGATTATTTGTGCGATAAGGTAAGTTGAAAAACAAAAGTTATTTTTTTTACAAAACATTACATTTCCTATTTTGCAAAGCTGGGCGACAAATCACTAGACCGAACAGAGGAATTGGTTAGAACAGGAGCCCATCATCATTTATATGCCACTGTAAATCTTCTTCTGACCAAATGTCATCTTCTGATAGACAAGGAAACTAGTAATCGGGCTGAACTTTACATGAGTATCTTATCACGATTCAACATGGGAAAACGGCTAAACCTTGTGCAAAGAGATGCGTTTCAGAGTAGGTCATATATGTCAGGATTGAAATTTAACGAAGGACATTTGTGGCACGCAAAAGTAAATTACCATTTCCAGTCTGCTTTGGATCATACCTGTTTATTAATATTGCATATATATTTTAGGCGTGGAAAAAAACCTTTGACAAAAGTCCAGGCAAACATTTAAAGCGCTACATGGCGAGGAAGGAAGATGAAATAATTAAAAAAAAACGCCGGCAACTTGAAAATCCACAATCTAGACCATCAAAAAACTTGAAATATAGTAAAGACCCCAAGGAACCTGATGCTTATGGACCTGATATAGCGGAAGTATTCTTGGATGCTGAAAATCTGGACCAAGAAATTACTGAAGTAATGCAACGTCTGCAGGTACCTAAGGTATCTTATGTACATTGTGTGCTATTGTAGAAAATGTTTATTTTACAGATAACACCGGAGGAAATACTTAGGATTTCTAGAGAAACAGTGGGGCAATTTGACAATCCATTGTATGTCAGTGAAAGACAAAATCGTTTGACTGCTTCCAACTTTGGCGCAGTAGTGAGAAGGATGGACCATACCTCCTGCGACTCCCTTGTTAAAACTATTCTAACTACCTCCGGTGTTCATACTGCAGCTACAGCCTACGGTAAAAAAAATGAAATTGTCGCTATCCGGAAGTTCACCGAAAAAACTGGGAAACAAGTTGAACCCAGTGGATTACATATTTATGAGCGAAATGGATTTTTGGCCGCTTCTCCAGATGGTGTGCATTACAATAATTCACAGAGCGGGAAACTGTAGTCCTCACTTCTGAAAACAAAATTTAATTTGTTGTGAGAACTGTGCAACCATAGCACAATAATTAAACACTCTTTGTGCTTGTGCTACCCCAGCACAATTAAAACACTCCTTTTCTATAATAAAGTAGGTACTACAATTTCCCCCTCCGTTAACTAAGAATAACCTTATCTCCACATTTTCTTCTTTTCATTATTTATTATATTTACAATAAATAATATTGCATATCCCACAGAATACCTACCTATGATTCCTTTTTTTCTATGACTGCTTTTTAGGAATCACAGATGACGGAGATTTAATAGAAGTAAAATGTTTGTACAAAGTGGCTACTAGCCAACAAAATTTATTGCAGTGTGTTGCTAAAAGGGAAGTTAATTGTTTAGAATTGAAGAAAGGAACAAACAATATACAACTAAAGCCAACTCACGGGTACTTCTATCAAGTAAGAAATAATTCATAATGTTATAAGCTTTCTAATAATTGTTGTTGTCCTTTAGATTCAGGGACAATTATCCATATGTAACAAGTCCAAGTGTTACTTTGTAGTGTATTCTGGTGACCACAATGAGTTGTTTATTCAAGAGATTTGGAGAGATGACGAACTTTGGCATAATGTGATGTTGCCGAAACTTGACAAATTCTATAGACTATGTGTGGCACCAGAAATTATTTTAAACAGAAGACATAAAGGTCTTAAATGTCAAGATCCGCCTTATATAATAGAAGCATAAAAAGCATTTGAACATGCAAAGAAAAATAAAAAGAATAAGACTGATAAGTAAAGCTCGGAGTTTTAGGAAATTGACACATTTTGATGTCATACTTGACCTATCGAGTCAGCCGGCAGCCCTCAAAAATGTAATCATATTTAAATAAATTTAATTAAAATCCCTTTTTTTAATTTCTCTTACCAAGCTATAAAAGCAGTCAATGTAGTGCGTTTATAGCAAAATTTCTATAAACGCATTACTTTGAGTGCGTCTATATAGTTTTTCAATTAAATTACGCTTTTCGTGGCTTAAAATCGAAATTAAGCTTCCCAACTTGGATAGGTATATATGTTATAAAAATTCATAAACTAAATTGTCAGATATAAAAAGTTAAGTTAAAAGTTAAAAAGATAAAACACTACGCAAAGTGTTAAGCAGTTAAATATAAATAATATTATTATTGTTACTATCATTTCACGAACACTAAACTTATTGATTGTGGGTAAGTAATGAAGTCTTTTTTTCAACATTGTTTATTTATTGGTTATTACTTATTAGTATCTAAGTATAGTGCATTTTTGCATAAATAATTTTACAATGTTTATTCAAACCAAAAAAATTTTTATTATTTTTAATAAAAATTTTATTAAAATTATTTTTTTGATGTTCAAGTTGAGCGCCATTTTCTTCTCACTGTGCGTTCATCATTTGTTTCAAGGTTAGTTTTTTTTCAGAAGTAATTTGTAGAGAAAATTCACTAACACAAGAGTAGGCTTGCGATGCATTATTTTTGTTTTTAGAAAAACATCTCTATTAGGATTACTAAAAAAATTATATGATCTAACTTAAAAAATATATAGTTCAGCTTGGTCCTTGGGGCTAGCCGCGATTTTATTAGTCCATTTTGTAGCCTACTCGTAACCATTTACTGAACTCGTCCTTTTTCTGTAGAATTGGGCGGCTAATAACAGTTCATTCCTTCCCACCGCGAGTAGTGCTACCTGTAGTTCTGAAGCTACACTAATTCCGCTTCTCGTGTGAGATGGGTGTGAGTCAGGACTGTGTTGTTGTCCACACTATGGCTGCTCGCGGATCCTAAAACTGGTCATTCATTTTTTTGATATCATTTACAAAGGCAGATTTCATTTTTGTCGCAGTATTTTTTGTTACAATGCAGAACCATTTTTTTAGGTCCAGGGGGGTGTAAGAATGCCATATCTTATTTCAACATGGCAGATAAAAAATCTTTATTGTTACCTCTAAAAGGGGTATTTTATTCACAGTGTACAGTGCCAAACCAGTCTAATTTAACAATTAAAACTCCCCCAGGAACTCGAATCACGTTTTGTGAACGTAACTATGTACTTTTTCAAAGAATTGAATTAATAGTTTTCATTTCTTATCCAAAAAACGTGAGCATGTTTTTAGTGCGATTATCGGTCGGCGCAGCCGTGTAGTACGCCAGCCTTAACGTAAAATTGATTTGACGTTATTATACAATTGTTAATATCTATTATTAGTGATTATTATTGCTAAATTACAATAAAAACAATGAGAGCTTTTATAATTTACTACATACCGTATATTCTGCAAAGCAAAGTCGTACATGCAGCGAGCGACTCCCGGCCGCCCTAGTACCTCGGTCGGTATATTATAAATAAATGATTGTTACGTTGAGTTATACGCATTTTTTAATTTTTACAACTAACACCTGTTTTCCACAAACTGTGAACATTGTCCACTTTTGACTATTTCTAGGTTAAAAATCTTTCCTAGCTTTTGGCGTTTTATTACGTTTTTGTGGTCGTAGATAAAATATAGCGTGTAACACTTGCAAAAGTGCCAGTTTTACACTCGTGTGAAACCAAGTCGGATTATTTAAAAACGGATCGGGTCGGATTGGGGGAGGGAATTTCCTCCATTTCCCTCTCCCCTTCGTGAATTCACGCCTGATATTAATAATTATATGTACTTAATTTTTGAAAAAAAATGTAACGCTTCAGGCCCCTTAAGTTATGATGAGATTATCTTGACAATTGCGTCCAGATTGCAAATCCGTTAAATTCAGGTGTGAGTTTTACCGTTCAATTCACATTTTATTCAACAAAAAAAAATATATATATATATATATATATATATATATATATATATATATATATATTGGTTTCAAAAGCTCTACCTAAAGTATATTTGACTTGTCACTGTAATTCGCATTTTCCATTTGCATTTTTCGCAAAGCGTAGTATCTGACTGACCGAATTCAATTTTCAATTAACTTACATTTTTAAACTGTGTATCTCTACATCTCTTTATTTTTATTTGGTAGAGTCTAAACGAGAAGAATACAGACAAAATAAATTGTATGTAATACTAAAATTCTTGTTTTTAATTTCGTACTTTATTGGTAAGTTTTGATATATCTTAAAATTACATTTGAAATTTCATACATAGCTTGAAATCAGACCAGATCTAATAAAAAGACTACTCACTGACAATAGCAAATTATACGCAGGAAATAGGAAAAAATATTCGAAAGGCTTTAACGTACGATGTAATCTATTTGGATTTGAATATATTTTTTTGAAACAAGGTATTACGAGAAACGTGATATAAAGAATTTTAACGACGAAGGCACTAAATCCAGCTTAGTTGGTAGTATTCAGAATGATTAAATGCGTATTTTATTAGATATCTTTGTAAAATCTGACTGTAAAAGTGTTTTCAAACAGTTTTTAAAATAACTTACCTCCAATTTTTATTTTTCTATTTTAATTAAGCCGTTCATTAAAACCTATTTCGCTTCAATAGATTCTGTTTTGTTAAATTATTGGAAAAACTCAAATTGAATTTCTTTTATGGTGTGTTTAAGAACCCTGTATTATTAATAAGCAAGTGAATAAATTAAGAGTTTTTATTACTTTCTCTATTTTTTCCAAAGAACTGAAATAGCAGATCATAAGTAATAATCATTAATATAGAAAAAGGTTACTTATAATTCTAAATATTTTTCCGTTTTCTACTACATTATTCTATAAAATGAAGAGAGGGGATAGAATTAACAAATTAATATAGAGTTCTATGTACTTAATACCAGAGCGGTCACGACGAATCAATGATTTAAATCAAAAATAATGATGTTAATTTAAATCTTTTACGAAATGATTTAAATAAAAAATCCTTTTGTCTGTAAAATATTTAAATCATAAATCTTTTAAGATTTAAATCCTTTTGAATATTTGAAATCATTTTGCAAAGGATTTAAATACTTTATATAGATTTAAATCAATTGAGTATGATTTAAATCATTTGATAAATTTTTAAAGTCCTGAAAATGATTTAAATCAATAAAAAGTATTTAATTTTATTGCAAAATGATTTTAAATATTAAAGAAAATTTAAATCATATCTTCTATCTACTACAATATATTAAAGTTCAACCAACAAATACAAGAAATGAGTCACCCGCGTAATAACCCATTCTATCCACCTGAATAAACAAAACGAATCGAAATTAATTTCGTTCTTCTGGCATCTATTACCACATACCAGCGGCGCATCGCAACCTGTACTCATGTTTAGAATCGTTATACTCTTCATACAATTGCATAAAATCGAGTTGGGGAAGCAACTCAGTGTTGCATTACCTTTGCATGCTACGCTCGCAGTGAATGGTATCTACGCGATACCGGATAGCTTTACCCATTTTCAGCACGTAATTTGTGATAACTTAAACGCAAGCCTCATTTTGTTCCAGTTCGTTTGAGAGTTCTACTGGACCGATTTATGGAATTCCTTTTTTTAAGTTAAAGGATTTACACTGTAGATTCGACATCTCGCCTTAGTTTTGCGATTTTTTTAATAAATTATATTTTCAAAAGCGTTATTTGCCAATGATGCATTTTACCGTGTGTACTTACAGTGTTCGCTTCGTCGTGTGCGTCTAATGCAAAGAAAATTTTGTTTTGGACAAAAGAAAGAACATTTTATTATGGAAATCAAATAATTTCTAATTATTATATTAAAAAATAATTTATGCTTTTAGATCGTTTAATAAATTAAATCATTTAAAAAGCAACGAATATGTTTTCAAAGATTAATTTAGATCAAAATTTAACTTTTTATACTTTTTGGTTAATGTAATAAGATTTTTGATAGTAAATTCAAATAATTGTTGGAAAAAAATCTTAACAAAAATACATTACCTACATTTGAAAAAATTAAAATGACATCCTCTTGTTGAGTTAATAATAATGATGCGAACAAGTCAGACAGAATAATAAAAGTGTTTTTATAGCTTATACCACAGCATAATTTCTGTGCTAAGACTGTACATAAACTTTTATTATAGCTAAAGCGTAAACAATTCCCTTTATAATCATAGTTTGCGGACAAAACGTAATATATAGCCAAAAAGTCAAAGAAAAACAAATTAATTGTTAATTCAGAAACCATCTATTATTATTATTATTAAATTGTTTTTCAAATTACACAGTGATTCATGAGTCGCGCAAAGGTATTTCTTTTAGGTATCATTTTTAAATATTTAGAAAAGATTTCAATCCTTAAAAATGATCTAAAATAGATTTTAAGGATTTGTTAGCGTTTCGTGCGTCGCGTTTCGTGCGGAATTGTAAAATCTTCTGGTTTCGTGCGTCAACCAGATGGACAATCAAGTTCGGTACTAATGACTTCTGGTTTCGTGCGCTCATCCAAAATTTACCTGCAGACTGTGGATACTTTTTAAAATAAGATTTCTACATACAAATTGTTGATTTTCTTTTCAGTATTCTATTCATGTATGTTTTCACACCAAATACAAAAATCTAAAGTAAAAATTATTATACCCAGGCCGCTGAACAGATATAGTTAAAAAAAATCAAGGCAGTACACATTGTTCTGATTGGTTTTAAGTGAAAGTTAAATTTACAATAAAACATTTTTAGAAATGAATTGTTAATTCATTATAAATAATGGCACTTCGAGAAATGCTAGTATAAATAATAACCATACATTTTAAAAAATTTCAGTTTTATTAATTTGATAAAATTGCCATTAAAAGTTCGTGAGTGCGATGTTTGTAAACGCATTTTTTTGTCTGTGAATTATTAATAAAACAATGAATTTACATACAAACATGCTTTAAGTATATACATCTTTGGCACAAAATGTTTTATACAAAATAGAAATGCAGATTATAGAGCAATATAGAGCAGAAACTGCAACTACTAAACGAATACAGGATACAAATGAAAACTATAAAATATGTAGACACGATGAATTACATAATAAATATTAATCAGAATCCGAGCTCGTTTATGAATCAGATTCATTTTCCAAACTGATAATCAATGGTTCGATCACAATATCCGCTGCTAAATCAGCTTCCCACATGCCCTGTTCTACCAGCATGCTATGTTATATCGCTTTCTTCCAATTTTCGGAAGAAACATTAGCAACTGCAGTAAGTAGTAGGTTTCGTACATCTTGGATTTTAAAGTTGGTATTATTTCTTGCTACTTCTCCTTTTATTTGGGCCCATATTAATTCTATAGGATTAAGTTCGCAGTGATATGGTGGTAATCGTAGAATTTTACGACCAACTGCTGTAGCTAATTCGTCAATGGCATATTTCTTTTTCGCCGGTGCGTGTTGTTGCACCAGCGTTAATAATTCAGCTCTAACCATATCGGCTTCATATGTAACAGAGTTCTTACTTAACCAAGCTTGAATCTCTGCCTTTTTTGCTGAAGAAGAAGGAACTTTTTCTACTTTTCTGCTGTGATATGAGGCATTATCCATAAGTATCACTGCTCACATGATAGTCGCCAGTCTTCTTGGATTCAAACAAAAGTAGGCCATTTTCTACAAATCCTTCCTCTGACCCAATGTGCAACACAATAAGACGTTTTCCTTTGCCAGATGGATTCTTCAGTCCTGTAGATAACCCTTGTAGGAAAGCTTGCCTTGCTGTAGTTATGGTTGTGTCTTGCCAAATTCTTTGCACTGTATGACCTGCATTTACCCACGTTTCATCTAAGTAATACATTTATTTCCCTTCTGCCCTCAATTTCCGCACTTCCCGGAGATAATGTCGTCGCCAAGCCACAATTTCATTTTTTTCCTTTAACATTCCATTTCTTTTTCTTTTGCTATACCTTCAACAATAATAAATTTAGATAATGACATAACATTACTTATTGTATATTTACCGAAATCCAATTTCCTTCAGCAATGCCCTCAAAGTAGTTTTTTTGAAATTTGGCAGTTCTTCGTTATCATTAATAGCAAGCATTATTTTTGCTATTGTTGGTGGTTCGTTTCGTAGATAAAATTGGTGAATTATTCGTCTGACTCCACTTTTTATGCCCTCATCAATGTTGTCCAAAATGGGTTTACTTCGATGATATGACTTTGGCGGCTTGAATTTATGGTCAGCCTTATATTCTCGAAGAACGTTATAAACACTTGCAACACCCACGCCTGTCATAAAATGAATATTTACAACATTGATATTGAAGAAATAACACAATACGTAATAAGCAAAATAAAATCACAATTCGACGTTTTCAATTTTCGAATTAGTTGGATGTTTTTCTTGACATGGATGGATGGATGCTTTATCAGACACCGAAAAATGATACCGACCATATCTCTTGGATTTTAAAACAACAACAGTAAAGAACGAAATAACAACAAAACACAAAAAAATGAAAACGGGAACACTCAAAACAGAAAAGAACGGAAAACTAAACAAACAAACAAATACAGAATATCGAAAATGAATGAACGAAAATTTTAGTTATACAAGCGTCACGCACAACTAACAAGTGATTGCTGGATATTTGACAGTAAACGAATTGATATCTTTTTGGTACAATTAAACATGCCTTTCAATTTGAGCGGTATATTTGAATGCTACCAATAGAAAGGTTTTGTTACAAAGAGGGGGTAATTGTAGGCGTTTTTTATTACTATATCTGTTCAGCGGCCCAAGTATAGTTTAGACCGGATATGAATAAATAATTATTCTCATAATTTTTTAAACAGTCATGTGATTTTTTAAACCAGTTCGATTGCTTCATCAATTATATTGATTTTCTAAATTCAAGCTATTTATTTTAGCTACTTTTAGATCCTAATTAATAAAAGGGAAATAATAATGGATAAGTACATATAAATGAGAAATTTATTAGATATTAATATAAATCTATCCTGAGATTGGGGTTAGTCAAATTGAGCTGCTTAACAGATTTGAGTTTATATCTCTGCGTATTAGACGCATTATTATCTCTGTAAAGTTTTTGTATAATCTTTTAAATCACAGGATTGATTCTCTTTGGCTCTTAAACAAAATTAACTTTCATGTCCCACGATTCAATGCACGTACTAATATGTCATTCTACTTGGATGCAAGGAGAACCAACTTAATAAAAATAAAAAAATCACCTATTACAAGCATGTGCAATAATTTTAATCAGATATGTAGCAAGTGTGATATTCACTTTGATTCGATTAATAATATTGTAAGTTGTATTATTGAGATAAATGTCTAATTAAAGAACATACTATGTTCAGACATTAAGAAAGTTTGTTACAACGTTATTCATATTACCAAATTTGATACATATATACCTTGATTTGAGATGTTTGTTATATACACACTAACTAAAGTTAGTGTATAATGTTAGTTTTAATAATTATGTTATTATTTATTTATATACTGTATTACGCATGTTTATGTTTTTACATTAATTGTAGGTAGCTTATATTTGTATTTCGTATTTATGTCGAACCTCTACTGTGTTTTTGTAATTTTTAAATTTTTTTCCTGTAATTGGATGCCCACCTGTTGAAAAATATATTATTATTATTATTATTAAGAATAAATATGTATCAGCTTTAACAGATGTCAATTTACAAAGCATCCAACATCGACACTTAAGGAAAGTAAGGTTTTCCCATATTAGCGTTTCTTTAAATCCTGTATATTATGAATTGCTGTTTCGCATTGCAAATTTAGTTATGTTATGAATTTCAAGGAAATTGCAGATAATATTAGCGGTACATAACAAAGTAGGCATGTAGATCTGTATTATCCATCAATATTCTGAATTGAGTCAAGTTTCCGTTTGTTTTTTAGCGCTACTAATGGTAAACAAATGATGCTTAAGTAAAAGAAACTACCAAAGAGAGAGGAATTTGCTTACTTTTTAGCTGACTCTGTGAAACGTAGAATATTAAAGTTGATATTATACTTGATATTCAGATAAGATCAGGTAAACATGTGCAGGTAATAACGCACGAAATAAGAAGTCATTAACGCCATCATTTTAATTCCGCACGAAACCAGAAAGTTTCAGGTAGATTTTCGTCGGCGCACGAAACCCGACGCACGAAACAAGAATATACCGATTTTAAGTATTTAAATATTTAGAAAAGATTTAAATCCTTAAAAATAATTTTAAATTACTTTCTAATATTTAAATCTCTTCTTTTTTGAAAGAAAATCAAAGATACTTTCTAAAAGGATTTTAAATTATAAATCAAAAATCATTACTGGACAAAAGGCTTAAAATCAAAAGTTTTAAATCAAATAATGGTTTAAACAATGATTTAAATAAAAAAAGATTTAAATTATGATTCGTCGTGACAGCTCTGCTTAATACCAATGCTTTTAGTTAGATAATTATTGATCTTGGTGTAGGGAGTAACATTTCAATAAATTAAAATAGAATATTAGTATACATATAAAAGAACAGAAAAAACTATACCCGGGGATATCAGGTCGACTTTTTCTTATTTGAGCACTTAATGATCGAATAATGTTTTTTCAATTGATGACACTATTTAAAAATTTATATAATAGTTATAGTCGATTAGAATTTTATAGTCATAACAGCATTTAGAAATCGTTTTATGAATCGTAATAGTTGTGTTATTTTGTTATTTCCATAACAACCGACAACAATTTGATAAGTTGAGCTATTTGTGTAACAGTAGACAAAGGGGAAAATAAATAAAATAGGAGCTCAAAAAACATAATATTTGGTCATGAGCAAAAGATTTAATCTTGTAATAGAAAGTAAATTTCATAAGGCGTCTAAAATAAATGACTGCTTTTAAGCACGATGTCACAGCTGCTACAGGATAGGGATCATCTAAAGAAATTTGATTTTTGGTCCTCCGTCCATTTTTAATGACATAGGTTATGTCATTACGTCTACACCGGCTATGAAACAAGGCTATTTCAGGTCTAGACCGGCAAAAAAGTTACTAAAGGTTGGCATTACCGCATTCGGCCATGATGAATCCCCGTTTGGCTGTCAACCGTGTCAACTGTTGTTGACATGCAGAGTTGCAGATGACTGATTAAGCCAATATATTAAAAAAATGAATTAATTGCTACGATTTAACACATTAACAGCCACTACCCGGCCCATTTCTTTTTTATAGTTAAGTATAATTGAAATTATTTGTAAACTAGGTAAGTCAAATAACATTTTTTTTAGGTTAAGGAAAATTACTGTGGCAGTCTCAAGTGCCACGCTTTAATAATGTTACAGATACACAACATAAAACTATTTTAAATAAAAAACAACAACGAAAACTAATAAACTAGATCAATTATTTAAAGTTAAAATTAATTGTGCAGTTTTGCAAGTTCGATAAATTTATGTTTGCAGAGTTACCATCATTAAGTTTCAACTGAACATTCTGAATAGAGGAAGAATTGTCAGTTTGTGCATTGCTCATTACTTCCGTGGTGCTGCAGCTATGCCCTACAGAAGTAGTAGAAGTTGATGGCTGTGGTAAAAAGTTTAATTCATTCTGAGTTCTTCCAACCAATTGATTGGCTGTAGCTATTTTTGCCTTCAAAGACTCTTCAATGTAACCCTCGGCGACTGAAGGGCTTTTCCAGCCCCCATGCCGCTTTAAGGTTGTAATATCAGCACCATGGCCTGCCAACACTGTGGCACTACTTCGGCGAAAACAGTGCCCTGTATATTGTTTTGGATTTTCAAGTTTTAAATAGGTTGCAATTTTGCATGGCATATTGCCGAATGTATGAAGACCCACAGGTTGTTTTCTGCATATATTTTTTGCGTAAAATAAAAATAATCTTTGAATTTCTGTGTCTGGTCTTAAGTGAATGTAATTTCTGATTATTTCAATCCAGGTAGGTTTTGTAATACAGGCACTCCGGGGTTTGTTAGTTTTTGTGTCATTAATGTTTATTACAATAACATCCCCTCGATCTTTGATATCTTCAACTTTTAAATTTACCAGTTCATGCCTTCGACAAGCAGCACTCATACCTATTATTAAAGCTACCTAAAAAAGATGGATTTTTTAAATCAAGAAAAGAATTTAACATAAATGGGAGTACTGACTTTTATCAGGAGATAATCCTCGTTTGGCGCTTCATTTATAAATCTATCGATATCTTCAATTTCTAGAACTTTGGACTTCTTAGGGACGTATTTATCCTTTGATCTTTTTAAAAAGGCAATTAATTTCGAATAATTGGCAATATTAATGTCGTGTTTAATATTTAATGTTGACTTTAACATTGAAAATATTGACCATAGCGTCGAAAATTTCAAGCTTTTTGCTTTCCATTCAAAATACGCCAATAAAACACATTCGTGAAAATTACCCATCTTGACTGAATTTGCTCCGCACCACTTTACGAACGAGTCGTACTCCTTCCAATATCTACTGGAAGATTTTGATGGTAGTAAATTGTTTATAACTCTGTCGGCTGCTTCAGTAATATGAGCTGGTGTATCCATTGTATTAATTTAAAGAAATTTACAAATTTCACGACGTTCACGACTAATGTCAAAAGTTTGGAACCTACTTGATTTTGAATTCAAAATTTCTGTGTTGTCAACCCAAGGCGACAAAAATTCCCTAGCATGAATAATTAATTTATAATAAATGTAAATAAGTATTTGTCGGCCCAAAAAATAGTGTGTATCATACGCCCAGAAACTGTTTTGCGAGTATTCGGAATTGCGGGCCTTGGCCTACGGCCTCGGCCCGCAAACCTTCCTCACACTCGCAAAAATCCAGTTTCTGGTCTAATGATACAAATAACTATTTTTGAAATTTAGAATCATGTAAAAAATAAGGAATACTACTTAAAATTAGGAAAATGTACAAGTTGCTGCATATTTCAGTTTTGTTGTAAAAACGATTTATTACTTGTTTATTAAACTCCTTAAATATAACTGAGGTAATTTTCAAAGGATTTCATGTTTACTCCGAACATCACCCACTACTAACCTTAATCTGTCATTTTGTTTATTTACGCTAAAATTGTGAGCAAGCAAGCGAGCTTTTACCACTCGAAACATACACGTAATATAGAGCAACAGATCAAAGTAATCCAAGTTTGTCATCACAACTCGTGTTGTTTACGTTTCGATAACAAGCTGGCAACAATAACACATCTCACAAATAAGATATTAACTTCATGGGTATATTATATCGATTTCAAAATTTGAATTACAGATATGCTCACATTTGCATAATACCAACGATACGGGATAAACATAAATCATAATAATGATAGTTCATTGAATGGAAGTGAATTGAGAATCGAAATTTCTTTTTATGTATAAAAAACTGAGATTTTTATTTGAATGAAAAACATAAAAATACCTACATGTATGGTAAGACGATAGGATAAATCAATAGTGTTAAGTTTTTCATTCAATAATTTTATGAGTCAATTTTCCATCCCATGGTAATCTAAGATGTGCTGTAAAACTTCGTATTTATTCTGTTTCGCTTCTGATATTTAATAATGCAACTCTAATGAGAATCCAACGTTTAATAATAAATTAAGGTTTGGATTTTGTAATAAATTTAAGCGTGAGTGTTTAATAACAACGAGATTTTACCTTTCTGTTTTCTGAAATTATTTTCAGGTGTAGGTTGCTGTAGTAAACAAACACAACCTTAACACCTACAATATTTACAAATAATTAACAACGTTATCTATTAACCTACTTTGCGATTGATAATTAATTTTATGCCTTTGTTAATGAGTTCCCTCAGGTATAAGAATAATTTTCCACTGGGTAAGATATGCTTCCTGCACCTTCTACTTCTGTTTAATAAAACTTTTAGAGATAGATCAAAAGATAAACATTATTACATTACCAATACTAAAACTTTTCCAATCTATATTACAATTACCATGAACGAAATAAATTTCAAGGAGATTTATGTTATTTTAATTATACGATCTGAATATAGAGTGAATCCTGAATGAATTGCATTCTGGCTTGCCGTAGGTTATTTCAATGAAATAACGACGTTCAGCTGTAGTTTAATCAACAGATTAAATAAATTATAAGTATGCAGTTTTGCTCTACATATCCCTGAAATCTACCCCCAATTTTTTAAAACTGCGCTGCATGTACTTTTCACAGTGGTGTAAACAACTAAATGAGAAGCTCACCGCCAGTTTGAAATCTAAGCAACGGCGCCGACTTCATGGGGGCATCGGGGCACGTGCACCCATTGAGGTCCTTGAGGACGCCATAGAGAACACGGGCGTACACATTGTTTTAGAGTATTTTAGACTAAAACTAATACACATGTCTGATACTTCGTATTACAAGTATTGGTTACTTTGTAATCAATAATTAATTCGTATCTAAATTTTCTAGAAACAAACGGATAACTGGCGACTAGCGAGACTCGCTGCAGGCTACGGTCGCTGCAGATGTTTATTAAAAAATATATTTAAAGATGCTAGCAACCTTATTACAATTTTTAAAAAGAAAATAAGATATACCTATAGCATAATTTAAAACAAAAAGTCAACTATACCGGAAACTGAATTAATTAATTTAAATATTACAAATCTAAATGACGTTGAATGAAGGATTGAAGCTATTTGATACCTGGAACTTTGCTTAACAAGAAGTAAAATCATCGTTAAACGTCTATGAAAATTACGTAAATTTTTAGTTTTATCGATTTTACCCTATACACTCTTCCGATGCAACTGCAATAATTCCTAAACTATTCCTACTGCAACCCCAATTTTTTTGAGGACATTTTAATTAATATCCTTAGGGTGTAATTTAAAAAATACTTCTTATTGCAGTAGTTGGCATTACAGCTGCTTTATTTTAACATTTTCTTTTGAAAAATATGTTAAAGTTACTATAAAAAAAGTCCTAAACTTATACTTCATGATAAAAATGTGAAATTGTAGTTTAAACCAAGAGAATTAATAATTACAATAATTACCCCATCTGGCCTTAAAACTTAAGTTAAAAAAGCTATTGCATTATATCTTAAGGTCTTTGACGGCCGCAAGAAAAATACTTTATGTAACACACCCGAAGAAATCGATTTAAATACATAAGTAATTAATTAATCAGTAGGTATAATCATATCCACACAGATATACATTTATCTTTTGTGCACTAGTTAAGAAAAATCGGTAGTATTGTGGACCGTATTGTTACTAAATAGAAGGTAGCGAATGCGGGTTGCGCCGGCTGACCGTGCAATATGGTGAGCCCGCTGCCTGCAACGCGGTCATTAGAATTTTCTCTTGCTAAAACTAGTAAAACGCCCCGCTTGCCATTTTGCATTTAAATACTATAGAAATCTTCAATGAATCTGTACATTTTTCAGATTTTTTAAAATGTGACCACACTTTATATTTATATATTTTTTAAAGACGTGTAAGCAGCTTTAATAATTTTTTCAGTTTGAATGTTTCCAAAGTTCTGCGTAATTTAACAAATTTTATGAATGAAAGTTATACTGTTTAGTTGATTGCTACCTCATAATTGATTTTCATTGAAATCCGTGAGATCGATCCATTTTTGTGATCGATTTCGCATGGAATGACCCTAATGTATTGGCCCATGTAACTACGTAACTTAGTTTTTGATTTCTGTTGTCTTTAATTTTAGTTTTAGTAATATTACTTACTGAAAAGCTTCTTGTGCCTTTTTTTGTCGACTAGATTGTACTAATAAAAATAAAGTAATTAAAAAAATTTGTTTCAATTTTAATGTATTCTCTCTTTGTTCTTCTCTCTTTGAGATTCTGAAAAGTCGGCGCCGCTGCATCCAAGTAGTAAATTATTTTCTATGTTTTGACCAAAAACAGTGTCACAAAGTTCAACTTTGTAGAAGTGTTTTTAGGGACATTCTTATTTGCGAAGATGTAATTGTATTAAATTAATAATTTAATAAATATCAAAAATTGAATTACAAATCTTTCAAATGGTTATTGAATCTGTCAATGTTACTAACTTTGCATTTACATTTTTACTAACCAAATGTTTACATTATTCTAATAACAAGTAAAAGCAAATTAACGACTAATAGGAAAAATCCAGTTTGCGACGCTCATTAAAACCACGTTCGTACACAACGTTTTTGAGTAAATTAAGTGGTGATGCAATTAACCGGTTCCTGTTTAAAATGTATACTTATGGGATGGAAACGAAATCTGAGTCATAATAGTAAGTAGTATGGATTTATGGTCGATACGCACAAACAGACAACTGAAACTGGTGTTCACGCATAACCTGTTTACCGTTTCGTAACGAAAGTTACTCAAATTTAAGCAGATTCTTTGAAACAAGATTCTCTCGAAAAGAAACGAAAAAGAAAGCCGATCTGTTATAATTCTATATTCATTAAAAGTTCAACTAATGTAGGCAAACGATGGAAAATCCTAATCTTAAGACTTATAATAGATAATAAAAAAAGCTGTTAGTAAGTATAAAAGGTTCTGTACGTTCTGAATTTTTATCGTTAAATGATTCAACAATCCGGTGGAGAGAGAATTTAGTGATTCCAATAAACCGAAGAATTTCCACTTAATAATAGAGAAAGGAATTTGATTTTCATACTATAATAATCATAATAATAATAATAATAATATAAGTTTATTGTAACAAAAGGAAAAGAAAAGAGAAAGTTTTTGATTTACATTTTCAAACAATTTTCAATTTACAACAAACTAAACCCACAAAAGCTAAAGCTTGTCTGTGGGGAAACTACGATCAAGGTAATAATAAGTTTAGAAGAAAGCAAATAAATACATGAATTAAATTATCTTAAGTTACATAACAAAATAATATTTAATTAGATTAAGCGAGGAGGAGAAGAAAATTCATAAGTCTCAAGATATACATATATCTTTTTATGACTTGACGATTTTGATCGAGCAAATACTTTTTAGTTTTTGTTTTAAACAAATTTACATTTGTGAGTACTTCCACATTTTGTGGCACAAGATTGAAAAATTTAGGAGCTCTGTAAGAAATAGATTTTGTAGCAATGGTTTTAGTAACAAGGTTAACCTTCAACAATTTATTAGTTTTAGATTTCGTAAAATAACTATGAGCAACAAAAAACGTGGTATTTTTATTTTTATATTGATAACATACTTTTTAAAAGAAAATTAATTGTAGTATATCTAACAATTTAGATAAATTATACAAACTAGGGAAACCCCGTCAAGACACGACGATCAAAATCATTGAAGGACTTTCTTATATACAACATTCGATGTGTAATTACAATCCTTCAGATTTTCTTGAGTGATTATTAGATAAACGCAAGCAAACATAACCAGTAGAAAATTCTAAGCCTAGCACTGCTCTCTCCCAGCTTACCCTCCTCCCTTCCGACATATATTCCTCTCTGGCTTACTTCTCCCCGCCGGTTTATTCTGCATACATACATACGGAAGTTCTACCTTGCGAAATTATAAGAATAAAATCAAAAATCGATCTTGTTTAAAACATTCTTGAAAACGTCTATCAGTACATATTTCAAAAACATGACATAAACATAGTGTTGAAAAATTTCCTGCGTATTATACAAACAATATGAAACTGCTCTGAAAAAGCAATTGACATCAGCTATGATTTGTATAATTCGTTCGTTCATAATTTTCAACTATGCGGGTTTTATCTACGCAAGCTAACAAACTTTTAAACATTAACCGCTTATTAATGATGTAAGTGGACGGCTGCATCACCATCGTAGAAAGTGAGAGGGCGCCCCAAATGAATGTCCGAATCGTCCGTCTCAAATTATACATTTTAGAGTTTTTCAAATTAAAAATATAAACATTAAAAAAATATAAAAATTAAGTAGTATTGACTAATCTACACAGCTACAGCAACACAGCTATCGGATGGATACGTTTCTTCTCTATGGTACATGAGTTTAATAAAACGTTTTTAAATTACTTCAATTTCAGATAAATTGCAAGAGGATGCAGCTCCCCAAAGAGCATAATAAAGGGTCTCAATTTCATTAATATCTAATATATCTCTGAGGTATCGTTATTTATAAAGTAGAGGTCTTAAATTGTCTATAACATTTTCAACATGGAGATCCCTTCTCAAACGCGAATCTAGAGTAATTCCAAGGTATTTTATACAAGATAGCTCTATTAATATTTATAGTAGTACCATTAAGATTAACTGCTAATTGATCATAATCAGGTAAGCTGTTTTTATAACAACTAAATAGGTACCATAAACTTTGTTTTACTATACTTTACCGTTAGAAATTTATGATTAAAGGTACCAGTAGCTACTGAATAAGGCCACAATTCTAAATTCTTTATCGGATACTTTATAATCCTCTAATAAATTTATCCTGAATCTAAGTTTAACCTAAAGTTGTTACTGTAAAGGCAGGTTACCTAACCTAACTTTTCTGAGAATGTTTGGATTAAGGTGTCGTATAAGAGAAAGTTATTATCCTAGGCTACTAGGTTCTGAAAATGTATAATATGTTATCCTTACCTTTATGATTAAGATGGTTGACATTTATCAAAAAATACATTTAACACGAGTTGCCTTATTATGCCAAAAACCAAAAACCACATTTATGATGGTTGGAAGCTCTTGTTGGAGCGCTTCGAATAACATATAACACTGCCTAGTTTGGAGCGATATTCGTCGAAATAGACAAGAAAGAAGATTTTGTTGCAGTTTTGTACCGTACATTTTGGACTAGATCTTCCAGGCGACCTGCACCCAATGCACAAGGGTAAGTGTATCTGAAGCAGAATTTGATCTGAAGATTTGCAGTTTAAGCTAAGAAGCCTTCTGAATTCATAAAAACATTATTAAAACCTTCAGGAGGTTCCATTTTTTAGTAGTTTTCTTGACATAACTTGACGAGCAGTAGGACTTTTCGGATGCAAAGTTGTTGTACTCGCCGAGCCCGTCAAAATGAGTTATAACATGTGAGTATATGATGCTTCTACTCAACGTTAGTTTGACGCATTTTGACTTTTACTACACTGCTACGACCAGCTTATCAATGTAAGTGATGTCTTCTTCGACCAATACGGCCTTTATGGGCTAAATAATCATCCCTGGAAATTTTAAGAAAATTGGAAAACAGAAATTTTTTCTGTTTTCATTCTAGGAAATTTATTTCAGTTTCTCGGCGACAGCTTTTTAAAAATCCACTGACATATCTAAAAGATTTAATAACTTTTCTGTATAAATATGTATGTCACAATATATCTGTGAAAATGCGGACGTGTAATCGCGCACTTAAATCTTAAGCCTGATAATTATAAACAACAGTCTTCAAATATTCCCCAATATACTACATAACAACAATTACCCATAAATGTTTACTAAAAAAATACTAATTTCGTTTACCACCTAAAAGACAAGAAAATCAACTTCGAAATTTTCCTGATCAATTTTAACAACAAAAAATTCAAAGAACACAAATGTTACATTAATCAAAAAAATATTTTAACAATAAAATAATTGTGTATTAAATTAAAAGATACTAGGTAATTTACAAAATTACCTGTAAAAAAATTGCAATTTTCGTTATATCAGTCAGACTCAAAAATTACAATGCAGCTCACTCAATCTACACAAGAATGATTTTTAAAGATTCTACCGCTTTGGCTATTCGTGCTTTAATTTTAAATCGGCTGTAGGAAGCTTAAATTCAAATTATAGTTATTTCTTATAACAAATAAATAAAAAAATAATTTATTAGAACAACATAGTTAAATAGATAAGATAAGTAGGAGTAATGCCCAGTATTATTTATGGTACGCGCTGTAATGTCCATGTTATACCGGGTGTTTCAGACCATCCGTACCCCCCCGAATATCTCGCGAAATACTAAACGGATTTAGAAAAGAAAAAATACGTGCGAAATTTTCGAAATTTGCGTCAATTTTTTCTTACAAAGCATTTTAAATTCTTTGTTCGATTCTCCATCGAAGACAACGAAGAAAAACCACCGCAGCCTCACTTTTTCAATAGTGAAACTAGTTAATCAGTTAGAATTATTAAACTATATTTTACATTTATAAGTATTCTTATTTCAAACTAACTTTTAATAACTTACATTTTTATTTTAAATTAAATTGCACATATCAACATTTGCTGTAAATTAGAGCAATGCTCTCAAGCTTTGTTACTGCATAAATACATGTGATGCACGAAAGTTCGTTGGAAAAACAAGTGTCTCATTTTCATACAACAAAACATCTTCTGTGTTTCACCTTGGTAACAACGTTATGTATTAAGACACTTTTTCTGTCTTTTACTGTCAAAATGTCTCAAAATTAAACACTTGTTCTGGCAATTTTGTAAAGGGGAGGAGGGTGTCGCATATTTTAAACCCTAAACAACTTTACAAATTGTTAACATGTTTGACATTACCTTACTTCATTCTCAAATTAGAATTCGTTAACATTGGAGAATTAAATTCTTTTTCGCGATTACAGCTCCATCTATCACAAACTTAAGAAAAAGTTTCAGACAAAAATTCATATTTTTTAGCGCAGAATCCAAATCTGCATAATAAACTGGAGACTGCTATTAAAGATGACGGAGTTGCCCCCCTCACCACTCCCATGTGGAAGGGGGGCTTACATTTGCTACCATTCAATAGAGCTTCAAAAAATATTTTGCACGTATTGTTTCTTTTCTCGATCCGTTTCGTATTTCGAGAGATATTCGGGGGGTACCAGTGGTCTGAAACATCCAGTACATTTGATTGACAAAATAGACTTTATATAAATACGTATAAACCTGTAAAAAGTTTAAAAACCCCCAAATTACTTAAATGATTAAAAACGTTTATTTTAGTCTAAGTTGTTTCAATAGTCAATTTGTAATACTAAACAAAATTTGGAATTTAGTCCGGTAGAAAACTTATTGAAATTAAAGTATTAAAGCTTTATTAAAGCTTTGGTCTTCGTTATATATTCTGACTTTTGCTGTAAAGATTTATGAGCCGTAAATTATGATTGTCTAACCACCCGGACTAGAATTGTATCAAATATTCTGTGTTAAATAGTTTGGATGTGATAAAAACAACCAAAGGGCAATATGTAATACATATACTCGTTATAAGAATTTTATTTCTTTGATCTAAGCATACATATATCATAAAGAAACAAATAGACCGAAACGCAACTAGGAAAGTTTTAACTTTACAGATAAAAAAATCTGTTTCAAACTTTAATAAATAAATTTCAATTATGAATTCAAATTTATGGGAGAGAAACTTTAGGGAAAATTTATTGTTGTGTACCCTAACAATGCATAACTAGGCATAACATTGTAAATTGAGCATTTGTTAGAATTTTGTAGCTGAATTCTCTAAATAATTGATGAGGTAATTGTGGACATAGCTTTCAAAGTCCTATTTATTTGAGTATTACAAAAAAGTAGTACATGAAAATGTTATGTCATTATGGAAAGTTGGAGAAGTTCTGTTTACTTAGATTTTTCTAATGAAACTTGTCAAACAGAAGAAGTGCTTTTTAACTAGAAATTGCTGATATGCGCAATCAATACTCTTTTGATATATTTCAAAGTGGCGTTACGAGTATAATATGTACTAACATTCTGCTGTGAACTTTTTCTAAAGAAAGCTTACAAAGCCAATGCGGAAGAGCTACGTGTCAAGTGGGTAGTTCACAACAAAAAATGTTTGTTCTGGAAAAAGTTGGCAGGGGGGTAACTTTTTACGTTCTCTATAGAGCGTTTAAATATTTCAACGGCAAAAATAAATGAGAGTAGGAAAAGAAACTACATCATTCATTCTCAGAACCCTTGTGTTGAGCCTTTTTTTGGTTCAACAACCTTGCCAATAATGTTGAGGGTAAAGATTTTCCTATTTTTGAATATCATTTTATGAGGAAAGAATTTTAAAGAAAGATTTATAAAAACTTCTAGTTATAAAAAAAGGATTCTTTGAGCGTAAGGATAATTATCATATCTATTGAGTAGTAAATGAGTAGTTCAGGAGATGGTAGAAAATTAATTTGGAAATATCTCGGTATTTCTACAATTGAAATACATCTACTATCCATTTTTCTTCTAGAGTCCTCTGACTTTGAAAGCGTATTGCTCGTAAAGTACTGAACCAAATTAAATATCTTGAAAACGAGCAAATAGTAAATTTATTTCGACCATAAAACAGCAAAATATTTTATTTCTAAATCGTATACCTACTTTTGTTTTTATAAGACGTTACGTAATAAAAGGTACCCATTTTTAGGGATGATTTCATTAAAAGTAAGTGATTGTTTTTTCTCAGAAAGTATACGTCATATATCTATGAGATTTTTGTAGGGGTTAGAAAGAAACTTGGTGGTTCCTATGCTATTAACCAAAAAAATTTTTATTATTTTTAATAAAAATTTTATTAAAATTATTTTTTTGATGTTCAAGTTGAGCGCCATTTTCTTCTCACTGTGCGTTCATCATTTGTTTCAAGGTTAGTTTTTTTTCAGAAGTAATTTGTAGAGAAAATTCACTAACACAAGAGTAGGCTTGCGATGCATTATTTTTGTTTTTAGAAAAACATCTCTATTAGGATTACTAAAAAAATTATATGATCTAACTTAAAAAATATATAGTTCAGCTTGGTCCTTGGGGCTAGCCGCGATTTTATTAGTCCATTTTGTAGCCTACTCGTAACCATTTACTGAACTCGTCCTTTTTCTGTAGAATTGGGCGGCTAATAACAGTTCATTCCTTCCCACCGCGAGTAGTGCTACCTGTAGTTCTGAAGCTACACTAATTCCGCTTCTCGTGTGAGATGGGTGTGAGTCAGGACTGTGTTGTTGTCCACACTATGGCTGCTCGCGGATCCTAAAACTGGTCATTCATTTTTTTGATATCATTTACAAAGGCAGATTTCATTTTTGTCGCAGTATTTTTTGTTACAATGCAGAACCATTTTTTTAGGTCCAGGGGGGTGTAAGAATGCCATATCTTATTTCAACATGGCAGATAAAAAATCTTTATTGTTACCCTCTAAAAGGGGTATTTTATTCACAGTGTACAGTGCCAAACCAGTCTAATTTAACAATTAAAACTCCCCCAGGAACTCGAATCACGTTTTGTGAACGTAACTATGTACTTTTTCAAAGAATTGAATTAATAGTTTTCATTTCTTATCCAAAAAACGTGAGCATGTTTTTAGTGCGATTATCGGTCGGCGCAGCCGTGTAGTACGCCAGCCTTAACGTAAAATTGATTTGACGTTATTATACAATTGTTAATATCTATTATTAGTGATTATTATTGCTAAATTACAATAAAAACAATGAGAGCTTTTATAATTTACTACATACCGTATATTCTGCAAAGCAAAGTCGTACATGCAGCGAGCGACTCCCGGCCGCCCTAGTACCTCGGTCGGTATATTATAAATAAATGATTGTTACGTTGAGTTATACGCATTTTTTAATTTTTACAACTAACACCTGTTTTCCACAAACTGTGAACATTGTCCACTTTTGACTATTTCTAGGTTAAAAATCTTTCCTAGCTTTTGGCGTTTTATTACGTTTTTGTGGTCGTAGATAAAATATAGCGTGTAACACTTGCAAAAGTGCCAGTTTTACACTCGTGTGAAACCAAGTCGGATTATTTAAAAACGGATCGGGTCGGATTGGGGGAGGGAATTTCCTCCATTTCCCTCTCCCCTTCGTGAATTCACGCCTGATATTAATAATTATATGTACTTAATTTTTGAAAAAAAATGTAACGCTTCAGGCCCCTTAAGTTATGATGAGATTATCTTGACAATTGCGTCCAGATTGCAAATCCGTTAAATTCAGGTGTGAGTTTTACCGTTCAATTCACATTTTATTCAACAAAAAAAAAAATATATATATATATATATATATATATATATATATATATATATATATATATATATATATATATATATTGGTTTCAAAAGCTCTACCTAAAGTATATTTGACTTGTCACTGTAATTCGCATTTTCCATTTGCATTTTTCGCAAAGCGTAGTATCTGACTGACCGAATTCAATTTTCAATTAACTTACATTTTTAAACTGTGTATCTCTACATCTCTTTATTTTTATTTGGTAGAGTCTAAACGAGAAGAATACAGACAAAATAAATTGTATGTAATACTAAAATTCTTGTTTTTAATTTCGTACTTTATTGGTAAGTTTTGATATATCTTAAAATTACATTTGAAATTTCATACATAGCTTGAAATCAGACCAGATCTAATAAAAAGACTACTCACTGACAATAGCAAATTATACGCAGGAAATAGGAAAAAATATTCGAAAGGCTTTAACGTACGATGTAATCTATTTGGATTTGAATATATTTTTTTGAAACAAGGTATTACGAGAAACGTGATATAAAGAATTTTAACGACGAAGGCACTAAATCCAGCTTAGTTGGTAGTATTCAGAATGATTAAATGCGTATTTTATTAGATATCTTTGTAAAATCTGACTGTAAAAGTGTTTTCAAACAGTTTTTAAAATAACTTACCTCCAATTTTTATTTTTCTATTTTAATTAAGCCGTTCATTAAAACCTATTTCGCTTCAATAGATTCTGTTTTGTTAAATTATTGGAAAAACTCAAATTGAATTTCTTTTATGGTGTGTTTAAGAACCCTGTATTATTAATAAGCAAGTGAATAAATTAAGAGTTTTTATTACTTTCTCTATTTTTTCCAAAGAACTGAAATAGCAGATCATAAGTAATAATCATTAATATAGAAAAAGGTTACTTATAATTCTAAATATTTTTCCGTTTTCTACTACATTATTCTATAAAATGAAGAGAGGGGATAGAATTAACAAATTAATATAGAGTTCTATGTACTTAATACCAGAGCGGTCACGACGAATCAATGATTTAAATCAAAAATAATGATGTTAATTTAAATCTTTTACGAAATGATTTAAATAAAAAATCCTTTTGTCTGTAAAATATTTAAATCATAAATCTTTTAAGATTTAAATCCTTTTGAATATTTGAAATCATTTTGCAAAGGATTTAAATACTTTATATAGATTTAAATCAATTGAGTATGATTTAAATCATTTGATAAATTTTTAAAGTCCTGAAAATGATTTAAATCAATAAAAAGTATTTAATTTTATTGCAAAATGATTTTAAATATTAAAGAAAATTTAAATCATATCTTCTATCTACTACAATATATTAAAGTTCAACCAACAAATACAAGAAATGAGTCACCCGCGTAATAACCCATTCTATCCACCTGAATAAACAAAACGAATCGAAATTAATTTCGTTCTTCTGGCATCTATTACCACATACCAGCGGCGCATCGCAACCTGTACTCATGTTTAGAATCGTTATACTCTTCATACAATTGCATAAAATCGAGTTGGGGAAGCAACTCAGTGTTGCATTACCTTTGCATGCTACGCTCGCAGTGAATGGTATCTACGCGATACCGGATAGCTTTACCCATTTTCAGCACGTAATTTGTGATAACTTAAACGCAAGCCTCATTTTGTTCCAGTTCGTTTGAGAGTTCTACTGGACCGATTTATGGAATTCCTTTTTTTAAGTTAAAGGATTTACACTGTAGATTCGACATCTCGCCTTAGTTTTGCGATTTTTTTAATAAATTATATTTTCAAAAGCGTTATTTGCCAATGATGCATTTTACCGTGTGTACTTACAGTGTTCGCTTCGTCGTGTGCGTCTAATGCAAAGAAAATTTTGTTTTGGACAAAAGAAAGAACATTTTATTATGGAAATCAAATAATTTCTAATTATTATATTAAAAAATAATTTATGCTTTTAGATCGTTTAATAAATTAAATCATTTAAAAAGCAACGAATATGTTTTCAAAGATTAATTTAGATCAAAATTTAACTTTTTATACTTTTTGGTTAATGTAATAAGATTTTTGATAGTAAATTCAAATAATTGTTGGAAAAAAATCTTAACAAAAATACATTACCTACATTTGAAAAAATTAAAATGACATCCTCTTGTTGAGTTAATAATAATGATGCGAACAAGTCAGACAGAATAATAAAAGTGTTTTTATAGCTTATACCACAGCATAATTTCTGTGCTAAGACTGTACATAAACTTTTATTATAGCTAAAGCGTAAACAATTCCCTTTATAATCATAGTTTGCGGACAAAACGTAATATATAGCCAAAAAGTCAAAGAAAAACAAATTAATTGTTAATTCAGAAACCATCTATTATTATTATTATTAAATTGTTTTTCAAATTACACAGTGATTCATGAGTCGCGCAAAGGTATTTCTTTTAGGTATCATTTTTAAATATTTAGAAAAGATTTCAATCCTTAAAAATGATCTAAAATAGATTTTAAGGATTTGTTAGCGTTTCGTGCGTCGCGTTTCGTGCGGAATTGTAAAATCTTCTGGTTTCGTGCGTCAACCAGATGGACAATCAAGTTCGGTACTAATGACTTCTGGTTTCGTGCGCTCATCCAAAATTTACCTGCAGACTGTGGATACTTTTTAAAATAAGATTTCTACATACAAATTGTTGATTTTCTTTTCAGTATTCTATTCATGTATGTTTTCACACCAAATACAAAAATCTAAAGTAAAAATTATTATACCCAGGCCGCTGAACAGATATAGTTAAAAAAAATCAAGGCAGTACACATTGTTCTGATTGGTTTTAAGTGAAAGTTAAATTTACAATAAAACATTTTTAGAAATGAATTGTTAATTCATTATAAATAATGGCACTTCGAGAAATGCTAGTATAAATAATAACCATACATTTTAAAAAATTTCAGTTTTATTAATTTGATAAAATTGCCATTAAAAGTTCGTGAGTGCGATGTTTGTAAACGCATTTTTTTGTCTGTGAATTATTAATAAAACAATGAATTTACATACAAACATGCTTTAAGTATATACATCTTTGGCACAAAATGTTTTATACAAAATAGAAATGCAGATTATAGAGCAATATAGAGCAGAAACTGCAACTACTAAACGAATACAGGATACAAATGAAAACTATAAAATATGTAGACACGATGAATTACATAATAAATATTAATCAGAATCCGAGCTCGTTTATGAATCAGATTCATTTTCCAAACTGATAATCAATGGTTCGATCACAATATCCGCTGCTAAATCAGCTTCCCACATGCCCTGTTCTACCAGCATGCTATGTTATATCGCTTTCTTCCAATTTTCGGAAGAAACATTAGCAACTGCAGTAAGTAGTAGGTTTCGTACATCTTGGATTTTAAAGTTGGTATTATTTCTTGCTACTTCTCCTTTTATTTGGGCCCATATTAATTCTATAGGATTAAGTTCGCAGTGATATGGTGGTAATCGTAGAATTTTACGACCAACTGCTGTAGCTAATTCGTCAATGGCATATTTCTTTTTCGCCGGTGCGTGTTGTTGCACCAGCGTTAATAATTCAGCTCTAACCATATCGGCTTCATATGTAACAGAGTTCTTACTTAACCAAGCTTGAATCTCTGCCTTTTTTGCTGAAGAAGAAGGAACTTTTTCTACTTTTCTGCTGTGATATGAGGCATTATCCATAAGTATCACTGCTCACATGATAGTCGCCAGTCTTCTTGGATTCAAACAAAAGTAGGCCATTTTCTACAAATCCTTCCTCTGACCCAATGTGCAACACAATAAGACGTTTTCCTTTGCCAGATGGATTCTTCAGTCCTGTAGATAACCCTTGTAGGAAAGCTTGCCTTGCTGTAGTTATGGTTGTGTCTTGCCAAATTCTTTGCACTGTATGACCTGCATTTACCCACGTTTCATCTAAGTAATACATTTATTTCCCTTCTGCCCTCAATTTCCGCACTTCCCGGAGATAATGTCGTCGCCAAGCCACAATTTCATTTTTTTCCTTTAACATTCCATTTCTTTTTCTTTTGCTATACCTTCAACAATAATAAATTTAGATAATGACATAACATTACTTATTGTATATTTACCGAAATCCAATTTCCTTCAGCAATGCCCTCAAAGTAGTTTTTTTGAAATTTGGCAGTTCTTCGTTATCATTAATAGCAAGCATTATTTTTGCTATTGTTGGTGGTTCGTTTCGTAGATAAAATTGGTGAATTATTCGTCTGACTCCACTTTTTATGCCCTCATCAATGTTGTCCAAAATGGGTTTACTTCGATGATATGACTTTGGCGGCTTGAATTTATGGTCAGCCTTATATTCTCGAAGAACGTTATAAACACTTGCAACACCCACGCCTGTCATAAAATGAATATTTACAACATTGATATTGAAGAAATAACACAATACGTAATAAGCAAAATAAAATCACAATTCGACGTTTTCAATTTTCGAATTAGTTGGATGTTTTTCTTGACATGGATGGATGGATGCTTTATCAGACACCGAAAAATGATACCGACCATATCTCTTGGATTTTAAAACAACAACAGTAAAGAACGAAATAACAACAAAACACAAAAAAATGAAAACGGGAACACTCAAAACAGAAAAGAACGGAAAACTAAACAAACAAACAAATACAGAATATCGAAAATGAATGAACGAAAATTTTAGTTATACAAGCGTCACGCACAACTAACAAGTGATTGCTGGATATTTGACAGTAAACGAATTGATATCTTTTTGGTACAATTAAACATGCCTTTCAATTTGAGCGGTATATTTGAATGCTACCAATAGAAAGGTTTTGTTACAAAGAGGGGGTAATTGTAGGCGTTTTTTATTACTATATCTGTTCAGCGGCCCAAGTATAGTTTAGACCGGATATGAATAAATAATTATTCTCATAATTTTTTAAACAGTCATGTGATTTTTTAAACCAGTTCGATTGCTTCATCAATTATATTGATTTTCTAAATTCAAGCTATTTATTTTAGCTACTTTTAGATCCTAATTAATAAAAGGGAAATAATAATGGATAAGTACATATAAATGAGAAATTTATTAGATATTAATATAAATCTATCCTGAGATTGGGGTTAGTCAAATTGAGCTGCTTAACAGATTTGAGTTTATATCTCTGCGTATTAGACGCATTATTATCTCTGTAAAGTTTTTGTATAATCTTTTAAATCACAGGATTGATTCTCTTTGGCTCTTAAACAAAATTAACTTTCATGTCCCACGATTCAATGCACGTACTAATATGTCATTCTACTTGGATGCAAGGAGAACCAACTTAATAAAAATAAAAAAATCACCTATTACAAGCATGTGCAATAATTTTAATCAGATATGTAGCAAGTGTGATATTCACTTTGATTCGATTAATAATATTGTAAGTTGTATTATTGAGATAAATGTCTAATTAAAGAACATACTATGTTCAGACATTAAGAAAGTTTGTTACAACGTTATTCATATTACCAAATTTGATACATATATACCTTGATTTGAGATGTTTGTTATATACACACTAACTAAAGTTAGTGTATAATGTTAGTTTTAATAATTATGTTATTATTTATTTATATACTGTATTACGCATGTTTATGTTTTTACATTAATTGTAGGTAGCTTATATTTGTATTTCGTATTTATGTCGAACCTCTACTGTGTTTTTGTAATTTTTAAATTTTTTTCCTGTAATTGGATGCCCACCTGTTGAAAAATATATTATTATTATTATTATTAAGAATAAATATGTATCAGCTTTAACAGATGTCAATTTACAAAGCATCCAACATCGACACTTAAGGAAAGTAAGGTTTTCCCATATTAGCGTTTCTTTAAATCCTGTATATTATGAATTGCTGTTTCGCATTGCAAATTTAGTTATGTTATGAATTTCAAGGAAATTGCAGATAATATTAGCGGTACATAACAAAGTAGGCATGTAGATCTGTATTATCCATCAATATTCTGAATTGAGTCAAGTTTCCGTTTGTTTTTTAGCGCTACTAATGGTAAACAAATGATGCTTAAGTAAAAGAAACTACCAAAGAGAGAGGAATTTGCTTACTTTTTAGCTGACTCTGTGAAACGTAGAATATTAAAGTTGATATTATACTTGATATTCAGATAAGATCAGGTAAACATGTGCAGGTAATAACGCACGAAATAAGAAGTCATTAACGCCATCATTTTAATTCCGCACGAAACCAGAAAGTTTCAGGTAGATTTTCGTCGGCGCACGAAACCCGACGCACGAAACAAGAATATACCGATTTTAAGTATTTAAATATTTAGAAAAGATTTAAATCCTTAAAAATAATTTTAAATTACTTTCTAATATTTAAATCTCTTCTTTTTTGAAAGAAAATCAAAGATACTTTCTAAAAGGATTTTAAATTATAAATCAAAAATCATTACTGGACAAAAGGCTTAAAATCAAAAGTTTTAAATCAAATAATGGTTTAAACAATGATTTAAATAAAAAAAGATTTAAATTATGATTCGTCGTGACAGCTCTGCTTAATACCAATGCTTTTAGTTAGATAATTATTGATCTTGGTGTAGGGAGTAACATTTCAATAAATTAAAATAGAATATTAGTATACATATAAAAGAACAGAAAAAACTATACCCGGGGATATCAGGTCGACTTTTTCTTATTTGAGCACTTAATGATCGAATAATGTTTTTTCAATTGATGACACTATTTAAAAATTTATATAATAGTTATAGTCGATTAGAATTTTATAGTCATAACAGCATTTAGAAATCGTTTTATGAATCGTAATAGTTGTGTTATTTTGTTATTTCCATAACAACCGACAACAATTTGATAAGTTGAGCTATTTGTGTAACAGTAGACAAAGGGGAAAATAAATAAAATAGGAGCTCAAAAAACATAATATTTGGTCATGAGCAAAAGATTTAATCTTGTAATAGAAAGTAAATTTCATAAGGCGTCTAAAATAAATGACTGCTTTTAAGCACGATGTCACAGCTGCTACAGGATAGGGATCATCTAAAGAAATTTGATTTTTGGTCCTCCGTCCATTTTTAATGACATAGGTTATGTCATTACGTCTACACCGGCTATGAAACAAGGCTATTTCAGGTCTAGACCGGCAAAAAAGTTACTAAAGGTTGGCATTACCGCATTCGGCCATGATGAATCCCCGTTTGGCTGTCAACCGTGTCAACTGTTGTTGACATGCAGAGTTGCAGATGACTGATTAAGCCAATATATTAAAAAAATGAATTAATTGCTACGATTTAACACATTAACAGCCACTACCCGGCCCATTTCTTTTTTATAGTTAAGTATAATTGAAATTATTTGTAAACTAGGTAAGTCAAATAACATTTTTTTTAGGTTAAGGAAAATTACTGTGGCAGTCTCAAGTGCCACGCTTTAATAATGTTACAGATACACAACATAAAACTATTTTAAATAAAAAACAACAACGAAAACTAATAAACTAGATCAATTATTTAAAGTTAAAATTAATTGTGCAGTTTTGCAAGTTCGATAAATTTATGTTTGCAGAGTTACCATCATTAAGTTTCAACTGAACATTCTGAATAGAGGAAGAATTGTCAGTTTGTGCATTGCTCATTACTTCCGTGGTGCTGCAGCTATGCCCTACAGAAGTAGTAGAAGTTGATGGCTGTGGTAAAAAGTTTAATTCATTCTGAGTTCTTCCAACCAATTGATTGGCTGTAGCTATTTTTGCCTTCAAAGACTCTTCAATGTAACCCTCGGCGACTGAAGGGCTTTTCCAGCCCCCATGCCGCTTTAAGGTTGTAATATCAGCACCATGGCCTGCCAACACTGTGGCACTACTTCGGCGAAAACAGTGCCCTGTATATTGTTTTGGATTTTCAAGTTTTAAATAGGTTGCAATTTTGCATGGCATATTGCCGAATGTATGAAGACCCACAGGTTGTTTTCTGCATATATTTTTTGCGTAAAATAAAAATAATCTTTGAATTTCTGTGTCTGGTCTTAAGTGAATGTAATTTCTGATTATTTCAATCCAGGTAGGTTTTGTAATACAGGCACTCCGGGGTTTGTTAGTTTTTGTGTCATTAATGTTTATTACAATAACATCCCCTCGATCTTTGATATCTTCAACTTTTAAATTTACCAGTTCATGCCTTCGACAAGCAGCACTCATACCTATTATTAAAGCTACCTAAAAAAGATGGATTTTTTAAATCAAGAAAAGAATTTAACATAAATGGGAGTACTGACTTTTATCAGGAGATAATCCTCGTTTGGCGCTTCTTAGGGACGTATTTATCCTTTGATCTTTTTAAAAAGGCAATTAATTTCGAATAATTGGCAATATTAATGTCGTGTTTAATATTTAATGTTGACTTTAACATTGAAAATATTGACCATAGCGTCGAAAATTTCAAGCTTTTTGCTTTCCATTCAAAATACGCCAATAAAACACATTCGTGAAAATTACCCATCTTGACTGAATTTGCTCCGCACCACTTTACGAACGAGTCGTACTCCTTCCAATATCTACTGGAAGATTTTGATGGTAGTAAATTGTTTATAACTCTGTCGGCTGCTTCAGTAATATGAGCTGGTGTATCCATTGTATTAATTTAAAGAAATTTACAAATTTCACGACGTTCACGACTAATGTCAAAAGTTTGGAACCTACTTGATTTTGAATTCAAAATTTCTGTGTTGTCAACCCAAGGCGACAAAAATTCCCTAGCATGAATAATTAATTTATAATAAATGTAAATAAGTATTTGTCGGCCCAAAAAATAGTGTGTATCATACGCCCAGAAACTGTTTTGCGAGTATTCGGAATTGCGGGCCTTGGCCTACGGCCTCGGCCCGCAAACCTTCCTCACACTCGCAAAAATCCAGTTTCTGGTCTAATGATACAAATAACTATTTTTGAAATTTAGAATCATGTAAAAAATAAGGAATACTACTTAAAATTAGGAAAATGTACAAGTTGCTGCATATTTCAGTTTTGTTGTAAAAACGATTTATTACTTGTTTATTAAACTCCTTAAATATAACTGAGGTAATTTTCAAAGGATTTCATGTTTACTCCGAACATCACCCACTACTAACCTTAATCTGTCATTTTGTTTATTTACGCTAAAATTGTGAGCAAGCAAGCGAGCTTTTACCACTCGAAACATACACGTAATATAGAGCAACAGATCAAAGTAATCCAAGTTTGTCATCACAACTCGTGTTGTTTACGTTTCGATAACAAGCTGGCAACAATAACACATCTCACAAATAAGATATTAACTTCATGGGTATATTATATCGATTTCAAAATTTGAATTACAGATATGCTCACATTTGCATAATACCAACGATACGGGATAAACATAAATCATAATAATGATAGTTCATTGAATGGAAGTGAATTGAGAATCGAAATTTCTTTTTATGTATAAAAAACTGAGATTTTTATTTGAATGAAAAACATAAAAATACCTACATGTATGGTAAGACGATAGGATAAATCAATAGTGTTAAGTTTTTCATTCAATAATTTTATGAGTCAATTTTCCATCCCATGGTAATCTAAGATGTGCTGTAAAACTTCGTATTTATTCTGTTTCGCTTCTGATATTTAATAATGCAACTCTAATGAGAATCCAACGTTTAATAATAAATTAAGGTTTGGATTTTGTAATAAATTTAAGCGTGAGTGTTTAATAACAACGAGATTTTACCTTTCTGTTTTCTGAAATTATTTTCAGGTGTAGGTTGCTGTAGTAAACAAACACAACCTTAACACCTACAATATTTACAAATAATTAACAACGTTATCTATTAACCTACTTTGCGATTGATAATTAATTTTATGCCTTTGTTAATGAGTTCCCTCAGGTATAAGAATAATTTTCCACTGGGTAAGATATGCTTCCTGCACCTTCTACTTCTGTTTAATAAAACTTTTAGAGATAGATCAAAAGATAAACATTATTACATTACCAATACTAAAACTTTTCCAATCTATATTACAATTACCATGAACGAAATAAATTTCAAGGAGATTTATGTTATTTTAATTATACGATCTGAATATAGAGTGAATCCTGAATGAATTGCATTCTGGCTTGCCGTAGGTTATTTCAATGAAATAACGACGTTCAGCTGTAGTTTAATCAACAGATTAAATAAATTATAAGTATGCAGTTTTGCTCTACATATCCCTGAAATCTACCCCCAATTTTTTAAAACTGCGCTGCATGTACTTTTCACAGTGGTGTAAACAACTAAATGAGAAGCTCACCGCCAGTTTGAAATCTAAGCAACGGCGCCGACTTCATGGGGGCATCGGGGCACGTGCACCCATTGAGGTCCTTGAGGACGCCATAGAGAACACGGGCGTACACATTGTTTTAGAGTATTTTAGACTAAAACTAATACACATGTCTGATACTTCGTATTACAAGTATTGGTTACTTTGTAATCAATAATTAATTCGTATCTAAATTTTCTAGAAACAAACGGATAACTGGCGACTAGCGAGACTCGCTGCAGGCTACGGTCGCTGCAGATGTTTATTAAAAAATATATTTAAAGATGCTAGCAACCTTATTACAATTTTTAAAAAGAAAATAAGATATACCTATAGCATAATTTAAAACAAAAAGTCAACTATACCGGAAACTGAATTAATTAATTTAAATATTACAAATCTAAATGACGTTGAATGAAGGATTGAAGCTATTTGATACCTGGAACTTTGCTTAACAAGAAGTAAAATCATCGTTAAACGTCTATGAAAATTACGTAAATTTTTAGTTTTATCGATTTTACCCTATACACTCTTCCGATGCAACTGCAATAATTCCTAAACTATTCCTACTGCAACCCCAATTTTTTTGAGGACATTTTAATTAATATCCTTAGGGTGTAATTTAAAAAATACTTCTTATTGCAGTAGTTGGCATTACAGCTGCTTTATTTTAACATTTTCTTTTGAAAAATATGTTAAAGTTACTATAAAAAAAGTCCTAAACTTATACTTCATGATAAAAATGTGAAATTGTAGTTTAAACCAAGAGAATTAATAATTACAATAATTACCCCATCTGGCCTTAAAACTTAAGTTAAAAAAGCTATTGCATTATATCTTAAGGTCTTTGACGGCCGCAAGAAAAATACTTTATGTAACACACCCGAAGAAATCGATTTAAATACATAAGTAATTAATTAATCAGTAGGTATAATCATATCCACACAGATATACATTTATCTTTTGTGCACTAGTTAAGAAAAATCGGTAGTATTGTGGACCGTATTGTTACTAAATAGAAGGTAGCGAATGCGGGTTGCGCCGGCTGACCGTGCAATATGGTGAGCCCGCTGCCTGCAACGCGGTCATTAGAATTTTCTCTTGCTAAAACTAGTAAAACGCCCCGCTTGCCATTTTGCATTTAAATACTATAGAAATCTTCAATGAATCTGTACATTTTTCAGATTTTTTAAAATGTGACCACACTTTATATTTATATATTTTTTAAAGACGTGTAAGCAGCTTTAATAATTTTTTCAGTTTGAATGTTTCCAAAGTTCTGCGTAATTTAACAAATTTTATGAATGAAAGTTATACTGTTTAGTTGATTGCTACCTCATAATTGATTTTCATTGAAATCCGTGAGATCGATCCATTTTTGTGATCGATTTCGCATGGAATGACCCTAATGTATTGGCCCATGTAACTACGTAACTTAGTTTTTGATTTCTGTTGTCTTTAATTTTAGTTTTAGTAATATTACTTACTGAAAAGCTTCTTGTGCCTTTTTTTGTCGACTAGATTGTACTAATAAAAATAAAGTAATTAAAAAAATTTGTTTCAATTTTAATGTATTCTCTCTTTGTTCTTCTCTCTTTGAGATTCTGAAAAGTCGGCGCCGCTGCATCCAAGTAGTAAATTATTTTCTATGTTTTGACCAAAAACAGTGTCACAAAGTTCAACTTTGTAGAAGTGTTTTTAGGGACATTCTTATTTGCGAAGATGTAATTGTATTAAATTAATAATTTAATAAATATCAAAAATTGAATTACAAATCTTTCAAATGGTTATTGAATCTGTCAATGTTACTAACTTTGCATTTACATTTTTACTAACCAAATGTTTACATTATTCTAATAACAAGTAAAAGCAAATTAACGACTAATAGGAAAAATCCAGTTTGCGACGCTCATTAAAACCACGTTCGTACACAACGTTTTTGAGTAAATTAAGTGGTGATGCAATTAACCGGTTCCTGTTTAAAATGTATACTTATGGGATGGAAACGAAATCTGAGTCATAATAGTAAGTAGTATGGATTTATGGTCGATACGCACAAACAGACAACTGAAACTGGTGTTCACGCATAACCTGTTTACCGTTTCGTAACGAAAGTTACTCAAATTTAAGCAGATTCTTTGAAACAAGATTCTCTCGAAAAGAAACGAAAAAGAAAGCCGATCTGTTATAATTCTATATTCATTAAAAGTTCAACTAATGTAGGCAAACGATGGAAAATCCTAATCTTAAGACTTATAATAGATAATAAAAAAAGCTGTTAGTAAGTATAAAAGGTTCTGTACGTTCTGAATTTTTATCGTTAAATGATTCAACAATCCGGTGGAGAGAGAATTTAGTGATTCCAATAAACCGAAGAATTTCCACTTAATAATAGAGAAAGGAATTTGATTTTCATACTATAATAATCATAATAATAATAATAATAATATAAGTTTATTGTAACAAAAGGAAAAGAAAAGAGAAAGTTTTTGATTTACATTTTCAAACAATTTTCAATTTACAACAAACTAAACCCACAAAAGCTAAAGCTTGTCTGTGGGGAAACTACGATCAAGGTAATAATAAGTTTAGAAGAAAGCAAATAAATACATGAATTAAATTATCTTAAGTTACATAACAAAATAATATTTAATTAGATTAAGCGAGGAGGAGAAGAAAATTCATAAGTCTCAAGATATACATATATCTTTTTATGACTTGACGATTTTGATCGAGCAAATACTTTTTAGTTTTTGTTTTAAACAAATTTACATTTGTGAGTACTTCCACATTTTGTGGCACAAGATTGAAAAATTTAGGAGCTCTGTAAGAAATAGATTTTGTAGCAATGGTTTTAGTAACAAGGTTAACCTTCAACAATTTATTAGTTTTAGATTTCGTAAAATAACTATGAGCAACAAAAAACGTGGTATTTTTATTTTTATATTGATAACATACTTTTTAAAAGAAAATTAATTGTAGTATATCTAACAATTTAGATAAATTATACAAACTAGGGAAACCCCGTCAAGACACGACGATCAAAATCATTGAAGGACTTTCTTATATACAACATTCGATGTGTAATTACAATCCTTCAGATTTTCTTGAGTGATTATTAGATAAACGCAAGCAAACATAACCAGTAGAAAATTCTAAGCCTAGCACTGCTCTCTCCCAGCTTACCCTCCTCCCTTCCGACATATATTCCTCTCTGGCTTACTTCTCCCCGCCGGTTTATTCTGCATACATACATACGGAAGTTCTACCTTGCGAAATTATAAGAATAAAATCAAAAATCGATCTTGTTTAAAACATTCTTGAAAACGTCTATCAGTACATATTTCAAAAACATGACATAAACATAGTGTTGAAAAATTTCCTGCGTATTATACAAACAATATGAAACTGCTCTGAAAAAGCAATTGACATCAGCTATGATTTGTATAATTCGTTCGTTCATAATTTTCAACTATGCGGGTTTTATCTACGCAAGCTAACAAACTTTTAAACATTAACCGCTTATTAATGATGTAAGTGGACGGCTGCATCACCATCGTAGAAAGTGAGAGGGCGCCCCAAATGAATGTCCGAATCGTCCGTCTCAAATTATACATTTTAGAGTTTTTCAAATTAAAAATATAAACATTAAAAAAATATAAAAATTAAGTAGTATTGACTAATCTACACAGCTACAGCAACACAGCTATCGGATGGATACGTTTCTTCTCTATGGTACATGAGTTTAATAAAACGTTTTTAAATTACTTCAATTTCAGATAAATTGCAAGAGGATGCAGCTCCCCAAAGAGCATAATAAAGGGTCTCAATTTCATTAATATCTAATATATCTCTGAGGTATCGTTATTTATAAAGTAGAGGTCTTAAATTGTCTATAACATTTTCAACATGGAGATCCCTTCTCAAACGCGAATCTAGAGTAATTCCAAGGTATTTTATACAAGATAGCTCTATTAATATTTATAGTAGTACCATTAAGATTAACTGCTAATTGATCATAATCAGGTAAGCTGTTTTTATAACAACTAAATAGGTACCATAAACTTTGTTTTACTATACTTTACCGTTAGAAATTTATGATTAAAGGTACCAGTAGCTACTGAATAAGGCCACAATTCTAAATTCTTTATCGGATACTTTATAATCCTCTAATAAATTTATCCTGAATCTAAGTTTAACCTAAAGTTGTTACTGTAAAGGCAGGTTACCTAACCTAACTTTTCTGAGAATGTTTGGATTAAGGTGTCGTATAAGAGAAAGTTATTATCCTAGGCTACTAGGTTCTGAAAATGTATAATATGTTATCCTTACCTTTATGATTAAGATGGTTGACATTTATCAAAAAATACATTTAACACGAGTTGCCTTATTATGCCAAAAACCAAAAACCACATTTATGATGGTTGGAAGCTCTTGTTGGAGCGCTTCGAATAACATATAACACTGCCTAGTTTGGAGCGATATTCGTCGAAATAGACAAGAAAGAAGATTTTGTTGCAGTTTTGTACCGTACATTTTGGACTAGATCTTCCAGGCGACCTGCACCCAATGCACAAGGGTAAGTGTATCTGAAGCAGAATTTGATCTGAAGATTTGCAGTTTAAGCTAAGAAGCCTTCTGAATTCATAAAAACATTATTAAAACCTTCAGGAGGTTCCATTTTTTAGTAGTTTTCTTGACATAACTTGACGAGCAGTAGGACTTTTCGGATGCAAAGTTGTTGTACTCGCCGAGCCCGTCAAAATGAGTTATAACATGTGAGTATATGATGCTTCTACTCAACGTTAGTTTGACGCATTTTGACTTTTACTACACTGCTACGACCAGCTTATCAATGTAAGTGATGTCTTCTTCGACCAATACGGCCTTTATGGGCTAAATAATCATCCCTGGAAATTTTAAGAAAATTGGAAAACAGAAATTTTTTCTGTTTTCATTCTAGGAAATTTATTTCAGTTTCTCGGCGACAGCTTTTTAAAAATCCACTGACATATCTAAAAGATTTAATAACTTTTCTGTATAAATATGTATGTCACAATATATCTGTGAAAATGCGGACGTGTAATCGCGCACTTAAATCTTAAGCCTGATAATTATAAACAACAGTCTTCAAATATTCCCCAATATACTACATAACAACAATTACCCATAAATGTTTACTAAAAAAATACTAATTTCGTTTACCACCTAAAAGACAAGAAAATCAACTTCGAAATTTTCCTGATCAATTTTAACAACAAAAAATTCAAAGAACACAAATGTTACATTAATCAAAAAAATATTTTAACAATAAAATAATTGTGTATTAAATTAAAAGATACTAGGTAATTTACAAAATTACCTGTAAAAAAATTGCAATTTTCGTTATATCAGTCAGACTCAAAAATTACAATGCAGCTCACTCAATCTACACAAGAATGATTTTTAAAGATTCTACCGCTTTGGCTATTCGTGCTTTAATTTTAAATCGGCTGTAGGAAGCTTAAATTCAAATTATAGTTATTTCTTATAACAAATAAATAAAAAAATAATTTATTAGAACAACATAGTTAAATAGATAAGATAAGTAGGAGTAATGCCCAGTATTATTTATGGTACGCGCTGTAATGTCCATGTTATACCGGGTGTTTCAGACCATCCGTACCCCCCCGAATATCTCGCGAAATACTAAACGGATTTAGAAAAGAAAAAATACGTGCGAAATTTTCGAAATTTGCGTCAATTTTTTCTTACAAAGCATTTTAAATTCTTTGTTCGATTCTCCATCGAAGACAACGAAGAAAAACCACCGCAGCCTCACTTTTTCAATAGTGAAACTAGTTAATCAGTTAGAATTATTAAACTATATTTTACATTTATAAGTATTCTTATTTCAAACTAACTTTTAATAACTTACATTTTTATTTTAAATTAAATTGCACATATCAACATTTGCTGTAAATTAGAGCAATGCTCTCAAGCTTTGTTACTGCATAAATACATGTGATGCACGAAAGTTCGTTGGAAAAACAAGTGTCTCATTTTCATACAACAAAACATCTTCTGTGTTTCACCTTGGTAACAACGTTATGTATTAAGACACTTTTTCTGTCTTTTACTGTCAAAATGTCTCAAAATTAAACACTTGTTCTGGCAATTTTGTAAAGGGGAGGAGGGTGTCGCATATTTTAAACCCTAAACAACTTTACAAATTGTTAACATGTTTGACATTACCTTACTTCATTCTCAAATTAGAATTCGTTAACATTGGAGAATTAAATTCTTTTTCGCGATTACAGCTCCATCTATCACAAACTTAAGAAAAAGTTTCAGACAAAAATTCATATTTTTTAGCGCAGAATCCAAATCTGCATAATAAACTGGAGACTGCTATTAAAGATGACGGAGTTGCCCCCCTCACCACTCCCATGTGGAAGGGGGGCTTACATTTGCTACCATTCAATAGAGCTTCAAAAAATATTTTGCACGTATTGTTTCTTTTCTCGATCCGTTTCGTATTTCGAGAGATATTCGGGGGGTACCAGTGGTCTGAAACATCCAGTACATTTGATTGACAAAATAGACTTTATATAAATACGTATAAACCTGTAAAAAGTTTAAAAACCCCCAAATTACTTAAATGATTAAAAACGTTTATTTTAGTCTAAGTTGTTTCAATAGTCAATTTGTAATACTAAACAAAATTTGGAATTTAGTCCGGTAGAAAACTTATTGAAATTAAAGTATTAAAGCTTTATTAAAGCTTTGGTCTTCGTTATATATTCTGACTTTTGCTGTAAAGATTTATGAGCCGTAAATTATGATTGTCTAACCACCCGGACTAGAATTGTATCAAATATTCTGTGTTAAATAGTTTGGATGTGATAAAAACAACCAAAGGGCAATATGTAATACATATACTCGTTATAAGAATTTTATTTCTTTGATCTAAGCATACATATATCATAAAGAAACAAATAGACCGAAACGCAACTAGGAAAGTTTTAACTTTACAGATAAAAAAATCTGTTTCAAACTTTAATAAATAAATTTCAATTATGAATTCAAATTTATGGGAGAGAAACTTTAGGGAAAATTTATTGTTGTGTACCCTAACAATGCATAACTAGGCATAACATTGTAAATTGAGCATTTGTTAGAATTTTGTAGCTGAATTCTCTAAATAATTGATGAGGTAATTGTGGACATAGCTTTCAAAGTCCTATTTATTTGAGTATTACAAAAAAGTAGTACATGAAAATGTTATGTCATTATGGAAAGTTGGAGAAGTTCTGTTTACTTAGATTTTTCTAATGAAACTTGTCAAACAGAAGAAGTGCTTTTTAACTAGAAATTGCTGATATGCGCAATCAATACTCTTTTGATATATTTCAAAGTGGCGTTACGAGTATAATATGTACTAACATTCTGCTGTGAACTTTTTCTAAAGAAAGCTTACAAAGCCAATGCGGAAGAGCTACGTGTCAAGTGGGTAGTTCACAACAAAAAATGTTTGTTCTGGAAAAAGTTGGCAGGGGGGTAACTTTTTACGTTCTCTATAGAGCGTTTAAATATTTCAACGGCAAAAATAAATGAGAGTAGGAAAAGAAACTACATCATTCATTCTCAGAACCCTTGTGTTGAGCCTTTTTTTGGTTCAACAACCTTGCCAATAATGTTGAGGGTAAAGATTTTCCTATTTTTGAATATCATTTTATGAGGAAAGAATTTTAAAGAAAGATTTATAAAAACTTCTAGTTATAAAAAAAGGATTCTTTGAGCGTAAGGATAATTATCATATCTATTGAGTAGTAAATGAGTAGTTCAGGAGATGGTAGAAAATTAATTTGGAAATATCTCGGTATTTCTACAATTGAAATACATCTACTATCCATTTTTCTTCTAGAGTCCTCTGACTTTGAAAGCGTATTGCTCGTAAAGTACTGAACCAAATTAAATATCTTGAAAACGAGCAAATAGTAAATTTATTTCGACCATAAAACAGCAAAATATTTTATTTCTAAATCGTATACCTACTTTTGTTTTTATAAGACGTTACGTAATAAAAGGTACCCATTTTTAGGGATGATTTCATTAAAAGTAAGTGATTGTTTTTTCTCAGAAAGTATACGTCATATATCTATGAGATTTTTGTAGGGGTTAGAAAGAAACTTGGTGGTTCCTATGCTATTAATTTTCAGACAAAAGTGTTTTATTTAAGATTTATATGAAAAAATAGCAAACTATGTTTTCTTGTTTATTAATAGAGATAGCATCAAAACTTTTTCGCTAAATTAACACTTTTCATGTGTAGACCTTATTTTCTTTAAAAGACTGTTTCTAATTTTAAAAATAAGAATGCTGCAACAAAAAAAGATTTTAGAGACAAGCGGTTTGGGTAAAAAATTGTAATTTTGTTATTGCACTTTTATTGCTAAAATTAGGAACAACTTTTTGAAGCAAATAATATCTACATATGAAAAGTGTTAATTTAACGAAAAGAAATTGACGCTATCTCTAGTTACTAGTTAATATCTTTACTATCTTTAATAATTATACAGTGTGCTGGACAAAGAAGCTAAAATAAGCTATTAATAAACAAGAAAACATAGTTCGCTATTTTCCATATAAAATAAAAATAAAAATTTTTTTGTCTGGAAATGAATAGCATAAGAACCACAAAGTTTCCTTGTAACCCCTACAGAAATTTCATAGATATATGGCATATACTTTCTGAGAAAAAAATATTTAACTTACTTTTAATGAAATTGTCCCTAAAAATGTGGACCCTACACGGGCTTTAGTAGTGCCTCAGTAGTTTCCTTGTAGACACGGCTCTAATCATATTTTTTTAATAAATAATTTAGTTAGTGAATATGAAGTGTACAATTTATAAAAAACATTTTTTTCAACCCCTAAATGCACATTAGATAATTAAGCAAGACATCTAACGTATGTAGAATGAAGCGAGAAATACATTTCCGTGAAAAAAAAACAGAGAATGCAATTTGAAAAATTTATCAAGTTGGCATGATCTCTTACACGTTGCAACCAGCGTTTAAGGATGTTTTCTGAAGGTCCATTTTGAGTCATTCACAATAGTTTTTGGTTGTTTTCTTTTATCTTTTCAAATAAGGGAGATATTGCGTGTAAACAGCATTGTGGGACACCCTGTATAGAAATAAACTTATTATTTGCTCGTTTTTAAAATATTTAATTTGGTTCAGTACTTTACGAGCAATACGCTTTCAAATTTAGAGGACTCTAGAAAAAATGGATAGTAGGTGCAACGTTCCAGCTTATTGATGTTTGAAATTAATTTCCTGATAGTAAAAACCGATTACCAAGATTTCATGAATTACGGTTGGCTTGCTTGCTTCTGTTATAGAGGCAGTGTCGAGCGTACAGCTATTATTAATTTTAACAAAAAGTGAAATCCGATAATTCAAGGACCTCCCTGTCATTAATTATTACGATAAATCTCTTGTTAGCAATACCATACGGATTATTGATCTGGATACATACACAGTAGGTCAGATTTTTTCTTCCCTTTTATGAACCACCTGCGAACTTATGATAATGATTCTAAGTAATTGAATTAAACCAAAATCTCCCTATTTTTAAGTTTCAAGGTTAACAGCGCCGGAATTTAACACCAGCAAACTCTGCAGTAAGCCATTAAAAGTTGAAACAAGGGTTGTAGAGAATCCAATCTGCTATGTTATAAAATTCGAAAACGTGAGAACAAAAAATGGAAACACGTCTGGCATAACAGTGTACAAGTTTTATTTTTGATGAAGTCATTTCTGAAATTATTTACTTTGTAATTTCAAAGGAAAATAATATAATAGTAAAGAAAACTTGGTTTCTGATACTAATTTCTTGGCTTTATAAGTTTTTAAATGTGATTCACTGTTATCGAACAAGGACGGAATGTTTACGGACCAGAGAAATTATTCACACTTTCCATTTTGTTTATTATGTATTATATATTGTAATAAGTTATTCTTTATTGTTTACGATTTTCATCTAACCAGAACTCTTCTTCTCATTCACCATTCTCAATGTTTATAGAAGTTGCTAAATAGTATATTGTACAACTAGTTATGAAAACGAATCCTTTTTTCATCGACGCCTGAACACTAATTTATAACAATTTACTTTATACATGATTATACGCTGCTTTATCCCATTAAACACCTGCATTGCATATTCAATCAGTGTTTTATAATACTTTTAAAACAATTACAACCGATTAGACAACAAAATTTACATAAATCCATTTTATGATGATGAACGCAGATCTGCAAGCATGTTTCTACCAATTACAACGAAGAAACTCAACCTAAATAAGAGAAATTTACAAGAAATACCAACATGATAGTCTGGTTACAAGGAAAAAACTGGTGAAAATCCACAACATTAAAAACTTCGCTTTAGACAGTTTTTGTACATATAATGTACATTATATGTACATTTAAGTACATACCTAAGTAATAATTTTTACATTTACGTTGTTATTATACAATCACCAAATAAAAGTTAAATATTACCATTATACAGGGTCTAACTAATATAACTAGAAAACTCGTAATGGGGGCTAGCTGTAATGACTTAGAATATCGAGAGTATATTAGAATATAATATTTGAGAAAATGGCATTTCAAATTTTAAGTACGCCCATTGCGATCAGATTACATTATAACTACGAAACAAGTAAAAAAAATATTTATGCTTAATTAAATCTAAAATTTTTTGCTTGTTTAGTATTTTTAATGTAATGTGAGTATTTAAAATTTAAAATGCGATTTCTAGAAAATTAGCAAGAAGCGACCACATGTTAATAAGGAAAATATGTTCTAAATAATTATAGCTCCAATTATTACGAAGTTTTTAGTTATATTAGTTACACCCTGCATAATCTAAACGTTATCATCTTTCAGTAGTGCTTTTGCGTCTTCATGCACTGCCAAACCTTCTTAGGAAACAAACTTCTCAAATTCGAAATAAGTGTATCGAATGTAAAAAAAGCGCAAAGAACACTCTCATTTGTCGTTTTTCGGTTGATTTTTCGGGAATGATGTAACTTGTAGTTTTTGTAGTTTTTAGTCTCTTCTGATAGCACAAATAGAGAGCTTCTATAATATTTCTGCCATGTATTAAAACTTTATGGACAGTTACTGGTACAGCCCGTACGATATTTCTTAATCTAAAATTCCTCAAAGATTGCTATGAATTTTCTCGGAATTAACCGCATTCGACACTCGAGTTGGAAAGACATTGGCGGCGTCACCGGCTTTCACCAGTTCACTTTAGCAGCTTGCAGTTAACAAATAATTTACGTTTCAATGTACGCCGCTGCTTGCAAATATCAGATGGCAGACCTTGGCGTTTCGCGAATAGAACCTCATCGGCTTTCTCCTTTCTGGGAATTCTGGCTCAACAAATATCGTACAGGCTGTATGTAGCACTTCGCTAGTAACGTACAGTTCGGCAGTTTCGCATGCATATTTTTATATTTATATACTACTGTTCTAGTACTACTATTTGACTGCAGAATTATACTAGATAGTTCGATTAACTTTACATAAATGCCAATTATATCTGCAGTTAAATAATTGAGGATTTTCGAAAAATAAATCTATCAATATTGCCGTCTTCTTAGATATTGGTTGGTCCTGCACTAACCATTATGTTCAAAATTTAACACTCAGTACATGCAGAACGTCATGTATGGGAAGGAATACTAGTTAATCGGCTAACTAGGCTTATTGGTTTATATTATATTTAGGGGAGGCTCACCTCGGCCAAATTTTTAGAGCTTCTAAGAAAGAATATCATTCCGACAATAGAAGATCGTCCACATCAATGAGCAAAAGACTGATGAGTATAAAGCTTTTTAAACGACAGGTTTCCAGAACGGTGGATAGGAAGGTACGGCTCCGTGGTAACATGGGTACCGCGCTCTGCAAACTTATCGACCAACGACTTCTTTCTTTGAGACCACCTGAAATAAAAATGTATAATGTTCTAAATTGGACAGAGAAAATAATTTCACTAAAAGATTATTTTTAGAAACGTGTCGAGTATCTCGGGAAGCGAATGCAATGAAATTTAAAATAGATTTTGGTAATTTAATCATTTTTACAATTTATTAATATACACAGCTATAAAATTATTAATAATAATTAATATTTTTTCATAAAATTATAATCTTTTAAAATTTACATACATCTACATCTAACATCTACATTTAAAATCTAAATTATTTTGGCAATTTTATTATTATCTCGTATTTTATTGATACACATTTCGATTCATAACCCATATGCACAAAAAAAATAAAAAATCCCTGTATATAACAAACTTAACAACGAAAAGGCTTTCAATTTGCAAACGGGCGGCTATACTTAATTTTATTCATTACAGATATAGTTATCCCTCTTAAGTTCATATTTATTACCACTTGCTCTGTAAAAGCAAAGCAAATAATTAATGGCTTTGAAATAAGATATTGAAATTCCAAATGGCGTAGACTTCTGGATTTACATATTAAAGCCTAGTAAGGTTATTGATATTCGTATTTTGGTATTCCATACTAAATTCCGCTTCAATTTCTCGATAATGTACTAGGCGTGTCACGCATATAATGACTTTTAGCTTTGATACGATTTAGCTGTATTTACTTACTTCATATAAAACCTCGTTAAACATCGATGCAAGTAAAATATAACCCTAGTAAACCTGTTGTTAATGTGCAGGTCATCTCATAATATGTATGATCTGCAACTTCTACTTCAATTATTGTTGTACACATTTGGGTAAGTATTGATGCATACTGATGTAAGGTGGGTGGTCGTACGGTAAAGAGTCCAACTCTTACTCAGGCGGCTCGGGTCGATCTCCGGAACCAGCGAGAGGACTTTTCTCGTCGATAAAGCCTCAGTACATTTCGCCGTGATGTCAGATGGGCACGTTAATCAGTCGGTCTCGACAATCACATAAACATCTTTCTGTAGTTGTCCTTAAAAATAACCGCCCTATACCGCGCACAAGTATGTATTTACTTCAGTGGTTTGGCAATGTTAAGTACAATTAACATTTATACACTATAATACAACAATGAGAAATGCGTATAAACAAACCAATAGACTCATTTAATTAAATTAATCAAAAAAAAGATACAAAGATCAATCTAACTATAATTAAATAACTGTACAATATAACACAAAATTATTAACTCCCCAATATCTGTTCTATCTGAATTTATTTAATTTCGTATTTCGTATTTAATAAAAAATATTTCACATTTCTTAAATTAATTTATGTAAAACTACTATTAAAGGCATTGACATTAAATTTCCACTAAATTAAACTATAAAAATTAACTATAAAGGAAACTTTATTAAAGTTTCTGGGTAAAAACAAGCAAAACTAGGGTATCAAATTTTGAACATGCAACAATCCACAAATTTTAAAGCAACAGCCCAAAAACTTAGTAAATTAGATTTATAAAAGAAAACAATTATTATCTAATTTTTGGTTTACCTATGAGTACCGACATCTGAGATCATAGAGAATCATAGATTGAAGAATTTATCCAAATTATTATTAATGGCTTTAAGGTCATAGTCGTCTAGATTTCCTGTTATAAATCTAATCGCTTTTCCCAAAATATGAATCAAGTCTTTTATTTTTTCTGATTAGTTTTACTAAAAGTGTTTTCAATTTTTTTACAAATAAATTGGTAATTAGGAGAAAAGATTCCGATTTATTAAATCTTCAGTGGTTTTGTGTTCGAGAATTAGTGTTATAGTATCGTTTTATCTGTCAAATCAAGGGTATTTTGTACATGTTGGTTAATTTTGTTTATCGTTATTGAAGATCTCTCTAAGTTTTTCTAATATATCTGGTCAAGAAATAGCAGAATTTCGTTTTTTTTTCGTTGTATTTATCATAAATTGTGATTTCCAAGTCAATGTGTTGCTATTCCTCGTAAGGTTCATAGAATAGGTAGAAAGGTGAGAATCTTGTTAATGAGTGAATAGATCAATTTATTGTAGATTGGTACATCATCTTCGGTAGTTTGTTCAGATTCTTTAAATTATTTTTGTTTATCCTCGATGACACTCTTTAGGTGTTTGTTGCTAATGAAAATTATAAAAGCTTTTTACAGATTCAAGTAAAAGGTTATTTTAATTTTTTTATCTACGAAATAAATGCAATCAAGTGTTGCTGTGTTAAGCCTCTCTTATAAATTTAGAAATATTCCCTTCTATTGCATTGTTGTCCAAAAACCATCAATAATTCCTATTTTACAACAAATCTCGGTAATGTTACAAGGTAGGCCCTACAAACCCTATATTGTCAAAAAGCTCTTAAAAAATGCCATGCAATGGTGCAATAAAATATAGGGTGTTCCATTTGAAAAAATCGAGTTATTGATATTTGTAATTTGCCATTTTCAAAAAATCGTAGTACGCGTTGGAACGTCGCCTACGAGTTCGCCTAGATCTCAAAAGATCCGCTAGAGTTTAAGGAATCGACTAGAAAAAAGTTGGTTAATTAATTGTGAATGGTTCTGAAATTATGAATTTTTGGGTCACCATCTTGACACATTAAATTGACATAAGTCAAAAACTATTGCAGAAAGGTCTAAAAAACTGGATGCGTTATATCCAAAATCTAGGGGCGAATCCAAAAATGTAACAAAAATGGGGGGTTGCCATTTAAAAAACAGAATCTATTTGTGTATTTTATTTTGAAACATGCTGTATATAAATAGAAATATTTTTAGACTGCGCCGCATGGTCGGCTCTATCGTTTAAAAAAAGATCAACTCTATAGCTTGGATAGAAACAAAGTTATGGAGCTTGTACGCACCCCTGGATCACCCGGTACATACATTGATCTTATGTACAAAAGTTATGACAGACCGCTAGTATCAGCTCTATTACGTTGATTAAAAGTCGAATTGTTATTTATAAGCTTTATTCTATTAACGCTGGAGGGGAGTGAACTGATGTTTTGACTGTTTCTTTTATGAATTGATATCTGACTCTTTTACATTTGTTACCTTGAATACTAAATCTTATCCAAGGCATCGAGATCATTACAGTAACGAATGTGGGTTTGCGCCGGCCGAGCCGTGGACTAAGTATAGTGCGCCCTCCGCCTGAAACGCGTTCTTTAAGCATTTTTTCTGCCAAAACTGTTGCAAAACTTGCCATTTTGCAATTAACACAGAAATGTTCAAAGAATCTATAGAATTTTTTTAGATTACTAAAAACGTGACCTTCTGCAATTTTAAAATATTTCGTTTAGAAAAAAATAAAAATACGTTTGATAATTTTTATGTGTTACCAAGATACGTTACCGTGTTTTGTGAGTAATATATAAAAAAACATTTTCCTATTAGATTATTCTTTAAATTGATTTGCTAAGTTTCTCTGCACATTTTTTACGAAAATCATGTCTACAATCATGTCCAGAGCCATTACCATCTAAATATTTACCCCAGGCCTTAAGGCAGCAATTGTTTTTTGCTGTGACGTCACAGTAAAGGGGTAACTGTCGTGTAAAAATATTTGAGAAATATTAAAATTTTAAGAACTTAAAGGAGCAAAAATTTTATAAAAAGTAAGCCCTTTTTTAATTAACACTATATTTCTTATTATAATTACGTGTTTGTTGTTTAAAAATATTTGGCGTCTTTAAATACCGTTAATATTCATTGAGAGAAAGTATTTATTATTGTTTGTTCATAATTGAGGTTAGGATCGTGTATTTACGCTTTTTTTCTTAATGTTTATCTTGTAATTCATTTAATCAAACACAAAATGCTTGTTACCTATTAATTATATAATTTTAATAAACTTCTTTTTAATGAATTGTTTAAACAAGAATTTTAACAGGTTTTTAACATTACTCGAGTGTGACATGTAAAATAAAATGGTTATAACTTAATAAATTGATTTTTAATTGTTAGAAAATGAAGTATTGCTGTATTCCTGGTTGTACATCAAATGCCCGGAAGGGCGTCCCTTACATTCCTATATTTTCCTTTCCTGCCGATGACTATTAGAAATATGGAAGAAGAAAATTCCAGTAGAAAAATTGAAAATTACCAAAAATGTTTGTGTGCACGTTAAACATTTTCATGAAACTTTTGTTTTAAAGGAACACAGAGTTAAAAGACCCGATGGTATGCCCTTCTAACTTTCTAAATTTAGTTTATCTAAACTCCTTTCTTGAAAATCTATAATAGGTACGGAATTAGTGATTCCTAGAGAAAAACTAGCGTTGGCAAAGGATGCCTAACCATCCATCTTTCCTGGCCTTCCAAAATATTTAACTTCCATTCCTCCTACCGCTAAAACAGATCCTGAAGAAAGGAGAGCAGCTTTCATTGAAAAAGAGAATTCGAAATATGAAGAATGGCTTTTAAACGATAACGTCCAAAGTCTAAATGACAGTGTAAAAGGCATACAAGAAGGAAAGATTATGTGCAAGAATTGGCTGATTAATCAATATGAAAATAACCTTTATTTCTTTCTAATAAATTATTTACAAACGCCAAGTTTAGAATATACAGTAATCTTAGATGCTAATTTTACAACAAAAGTGTTTTACAATTATATAGAAATTAACCTCCAAAGTTATGACTATATATTAGGTAAAGAATTAATTTGTAATACTTATAATAAGCTTGAGAGTTTCTCTAACTCTATTAACAATTTCTCAAAGGAACAGCCAGTAACGTTTAATGAAAAAATTGCTACATGTCGTAACCTCCTAGAAGAATGTATTACAGAATGTGATCAGAATAACATTTCTACACTAAGGTTTATTTCAGAGCAGTTACATCTTTTAATAAGCAAACAAATTAGATATAGTACTGATTTACTGCTATTTTGTTGTACATTTTTATTTACTTTTCCTGGTGCATATACATTTCTAAGGGAACAAAACATTTTAAAGTTACCCAATCCATTTTATTTGAAAACATTTAATTTTCATAATATTAATAGCGAAATTAATGAGTCTTTAAAATTGTATTTAACACAAAAAGTAAATGCCGTTCAAGATCATGAAAAGAAGGTTTGCTTATTACTAGACGAAATATTTGTAAAACCTAAAATTAGTTACACAGGCAATAATATTGTAGGTGTAGCAGCCAACAGTGACACTTTTCAAGCAGCATCTACAATTCAGGTTTTTATGATGAAGTCATTATTTTCGAACAATAAAGATGTGGTTGCTCTTTTACCTGTAAAAAATTTAGATTCAAAATTTTTGTATCAACAGACTATCAAATTTTTTACTTTATTACATAATTGTGACTATGAAGTAGTTAGCATAATAACAGATAACAATAAAGTAAATGTTAAATTATAAATAAATAAACATAAATTATTTAAAAGAATTCGCAAAATGGCTCAAAACATGGGAAACTATTACTGTTACTGAATTACACTGCAGCCGGGTACAGTGATTGGGAGAAGCTCTGAATGCCATTACACTTAAGGAGACTTGAAGCGAATACATAGCCTCTCACAATCAAGACAACTTCACCTTAACGGGTACACACTGGGAGTCTATAACGTGTAGACTTAAACGAAGCTCTGTCGAGGGCCCACCAAGCCTATATATTGGTAGATCGGAGTGGCAAGACCATTAAAAAACCAAGTCCCGCCACAATTGAGGTTGGATTCGATCGGGCAGTGGCCCCAACCCAAGAATCATACACAATAAGGATTGGCAGATCGCCCGAATCTATCCGCCAGCGCGGCTGTGAATGTGACGTCACTGCAATACCTCAGCTCGTACGTTGTCGTTATGGAAATATGCGAATCCACAGAATGAAGTTATAATAATAATATAATAATAATAAACAATATTACATTATTGTTGACAATTCAATTTCTAAAATACTTAAAGTAATTAGTCATAGATATAAAATAAAATGCTTAAAAGTAAAGCAACCGTATTTATATAATATTACTACGAACATAAGTACTTATTTATGTATAAATCAATTAGTTATTTTACTTAATTTTCGTCGCTTTGTTCTAGATGAGTCCAAACTTTTTCTTTTCATGGTTTTAGTATATTTAGCTTTCAAATTATTGAAGTTCATCCGAATTATTGTCCTGAGTTTGCTAAAATCTTTTATGACACTAAATGGAATATCATTTTCTTTTTTAAATATCTTTAAAGCCAAATGTCTTACAATTCCGGGTCCTTTGCGCAATGATTCGCCGTGATGAATCTGAAAATAGTAGTTCCATTTTTTTATTTTTTTCAGCCAATGATCAGTTGGTTTTATTAATCCTCCGTATGAAAGTTGTTGTACCCACGAAGGTATTTTGTTCTCTTTTAATTTGTAGGTGAAATGTCCCAGATTAGGTATTTTATCTTTATATTTCTTAGCAATATAGCCCGCAATGTACTCTAAAGCATCGTTTGTGATTTCATGAGACGTTGGGCTAAAATCAGATGTTGTCATTGACTCATTTGAGGATGTTGAGGAGGAGAATGATGAACTTTTCTATTCAGTAGATTCGTTCACATTTTCAACAACTATATTAACATTCACCGTCTCCAAAACTTTTGAAACTATATATTCATCTGTGGTCTTTGTGATTTCATGAGACGTTGGGCTAAAATCAGATGTTGTCATTGACTCATTTGAGGATGTTGAGGAGGAGAATGATGAACTTTTCGATTCAGTAGATTCGTTCACATTTTCAACAACTATATTAACATTCGCCGTCTCCAAAACTTTTGAAACTATATATTCATCTGTGGTCTTTGATTCAGTATTAACCTTCGAGCCAAGAATACCAGGATTTTTTCCAAGCATTATCATTCGAATTCGGTATATAGCTGTCAAGGGACTGGGATGTTCGTCAGGTCCTCCTCTGCTCCTAACTTGGAAAAAGAAATTTTCTAAGCTGTCTTGGTTCAACCTGTGCGTGCATATGTACTTTATATCTAATTTTGATTTCATGTCATAATACAAGCTTTTTAGAGATTTCATTGAAATAATCATTCCTTTCTGAAATGTTTGAAGAGCATTCTTTCCAATAGCTCTCATACTTGAGATTACGTAAAGCATTTTGTCCAGATGTTTTTCCTGATCTTCCAAAGATACTCCATAAGCATTTTTTGATGGAACTTTTCCTTTGACACAATAACTGTTGAATATATCAAACCACAAGTTAATATCCCTGATAAAATTTCCCAACGTCTCAGCCATTTGCTTATCAGTTCCTGGTTTATAACGTAAAAGACATGTTGAAACAGTATTTGACAATAGCTGGGCTGCTAGCCTAACATTTCGACGTTGACTTTTTACACAATCCAAATGTTTCTGACTAACCTTCCAGTTAGGTCTAACTTCATTGTCTGTTGTTGACACCAATACTTGCAAAGGAGTTTTATTTATTATCGACCCATCCTCTAATAGAAATCCTACGTCTAGAAGCCAGTTACGGATCAATTTCAATAAGTGTGGAGCATCAGCAAACATGTAGATACTGGTTTTTGTTACAGGATGTTCAAATGACGTATTATCTACATTAATTCCTAATTCCTTCCACAATCCCATATTACTTTCTCCACAATCACTAACGCAAGCCACAACATTATAGGAAATTTTGTGCAGTTCAGTGACAATCTCAAATAATATCTCCTTAGTTATTTTTTGATCAAAAGCTATATACAATGGTTGTTTCCACTGAGCGAACAGACCTCTGGCCATTACCACCTGCATTTGGTTGCAAGGACCCAACACTTCATCTTTAGATATGTCATATTCCTGGACAGATTTTACTTTGATCTCATCAAACTGAATAACAACAGTTTTTTCAAATTCTGAAAATGACTCTTCAGCAAGACTTAACATTAACAAAACATCTTTTAAAATTCCTTGACTAACGTCAATTTAAGAAGCCCACTTTCTTAAAGATGATAATGAAGGTAAGGGATAATGAAGTTTAGTTCTTAGATAGAGATAACATTTCTTACTATAATATCTCAACGTAAATGCAACAGCTATCTCATCACGGGTCCAGTTAACTCTCTTCTTCTTTCCAGACAACAAAGCTATTTGATTATCGGTGAGAACTTTTTTTAAGAGAATTTGAGATTTTTCTGAATTTGCTGATTTTGGACTTCTGTAGCTTTTGGTTTTAAAATATTTCAATTGATCTCTCAGTGCTTTAATTTTTTTTCCAAAAGTTTGTTTCATTTTGATATGCTCTGATTTCAAATCATTAAATTTTTTTAGTAATTTATCGTACTTTTCATCCTTCTGGCTTATTTAGCGAAGTTGTAGGGCACCCTAGCGGATAATTATCACAATCTAATTTCAAATTCTTCTCATTATTGCTGTCAGTCATGAGCTCCTTTACTTCTTGATGTCTTTGTCTCTTGAGAAGTCTTTTAGAGCGATCAGAATCGACATTTGAAGTTGTGGCAGAAATGCTTTTGCTTGGTAGTCCGACAGTGGGCACTGCTGTTTTTTTAAATATTTTTCTTAAAGGTAACCCTAAAATGAAAACAATCATTTTGGTTCACGTCAAGTACTTGTATGAAAGACATTTGAAAGTATGTACGAGCGTTATTTAATATGCATATGTAAGTTTAAATTAGCTCTTATATTCAGTTCAAACAAAGATAAAATTAAGTACTTTTTTACCTAGCAATTCATTCTGCAAGTCGCGTTCGTAATCAGTTTCCACAAAATGTTTCGAGCAAATCCTACTGTTGTCTGGGTTGAATTTATCTTCCCTCTTGCACCTGTTTATCCATTCATTTCTCATTGTTTGGGACACCATATCTTTAGCTTTTGGAAAAGTGTGAAAAATAATATCTTGCCCTGTAGCTCTTTTAGTGTAATGGTTATTATTGCAACCAAATACTGCGCATCTTACTCCAGGCATTCTATCTCACTTCTGTGGGTAATAGTTAATAACATGGTGGAAATACGGACTTTAAATTTATACCTTTCTTACCGTAATTATCTACTATAAATATTGTAAGTATGAAATTCTATAGAAAATGTCAATATGTTATAAACACAACACACCGTCTTCTTTGCACTACCTTACTAACGGAAAATATCTTTAAATAATAAAAAATGTTCTGAGATTAACTCAAAAACGCGACAATATAGCGACTGTGTAAAACATTAACAGCAAACGTGAAGAATGTAACGTTCTTTCTCAACGCGATTCAAGCATCGAGGTATTGTGGTGACGACACCGCCACCTTGACCGCCACCTATCCGCTGGCGAACGTTGCAGCATAGGGAACTGGCTATCCTTTTCGGTTTACAGTTCTTGGCCCCAACCCCTGTCTCGGGGAGGAGCTTGTGAAGGTATGAAATAGGACTGGAGGGCTCTCTCTATTCAACTGAGTTAAGTTGGGGGAATAGTCCTATTGCTGGACGAGGTACTTCACCCCGTATGAAAGAGGACGGGAGGGTACCGGCGGGTGAGCACGTGTTAAGTCGATCGCTCCGGTACTAGCCTGGATAGCTAGTAGAGGGTGGATAGGCAACCTCGCTCCAACCAGTGAGTTGACTGGGAGCAATTGCTATGCAATTCGCGCGCTGATTGAGCGTATCTCAATTACTTCCTCATTGGAAGGAACGTGGAGGTATGTTAACACGGGGACTACACGTAAAACATTCAGATAATCTCTGTTACTGAATTACTGAACTATTACTGAAACTATTTACAGATCCCGTTCGAAGCATGCATCAAGCTAACATAAATTATTTAAAAGAATTCGCAAAATGGCTCAAAACATGGGAAACTATTACTGTTCTAGACAATTTTAAAAGGGCTGGTAAATTGAGCAAGGAAACATTTTCAGCTTTACTCAGGGTCAAGTATGCTATTATCTCTTATATAGTTTAAGTTTTTCATATGTTATGTTAGGATTTTTTCAAACTGATGTACTGGGGCGTAGATTTGGCAAATATCGCAGAATGAGTCGTTGTAATTACAATGTTTCCGTCCAGCAAATTATTGACTCCAAAATCACTCCACCTTAGTGGATAAAGACACTTACACCGCATGCTGTAGAAATTGTTTAGCTTTATACCAAAAACTTTTAACTACATGGATAAACATATTATTAAACAATTATACAAAACTAAAGACCAATACCTTAAAACAAGACAAACATGGTGGAAAAAGAAGAAAAGTAACTACATTTACAAAAATAAAAACTTCATTATTAGTGGCAAATGTATGGAATAGTTTGTAAATTGTTATCTATAAAACTGGTGTTTGTATATTTTGAATTAAATTATGTTTTCTTGTTGTCTACAAATAGTTTTAAAAATGCTTACCACATTGATCTTGCATTTAATGAGTTATGCAGTAATTATTTAATTAATATGCCCACCATATGTTGTTTTGTGGTACCAGCTGACCTTCATGGGTCCACTGTACTTTCTTACTCTCTCACAAACGCAGATAAGAATGATAAAATATCGTATTTGTTAAAAAGTTTGAAATTTTAAATAATAACTCGTAAATGTTTATACCCCTTTACCGTGACGTCACAGATTCTGCCTTAAGGCCTGGAGTAAACATCTAGATGGCATTGCCAGAGCATTTGCAGTAGAGTCACTGCATCTAGTCTCCTAGGCCAGCTAGTCGATCAGAGTAACGCAAACCGCCGCCATATTGGGGCAGATAAGGGTGATTTTTAATAATGGGCAAATTAAAACCACGTTTTACGTGTTTGACATATTAGAGGTTTGATCTTTCAGAATAAGAAAAACCTTTTAAAGTAAACGTGGATTTGATTAAATTCAATACAGAACAAATAATGAACAATTTCGTGCTTCGTTTGCCCCAGTATGGCGGCGGTTTGCGGTACTCTGGCCGACAAGCTGGCCTAGGTAACTAGATGCAGTGACTCTAATTTGCACGTACTATGTCAAACAGATCATCAAGTTTATTTATAAAAGTTTGTTCTTTTCTTCTTCTGTTCTTTCAGCATCAGACAATTTCTTAGAAGTTTTTTTTGTAGAGATCTTCATTCTTTAAACAACTCTTCTACCTGTTTAATGCAGTGTTGCCCTTCTCGCGATGGAATATGAGTCTTGTTACGTGCTAATTTCGTAGCACCCTGTATAGCTATGCTTTTGTATTAAGTTGTATAGCGTTTAGGGATTTTTGCATTTTCTCTCCTTGTAGTTGCCATTTTGTTGTGGAACTAATTTCTTTTTTTTTGATAAGAGATTGTCATTTTTTAGTATGATCCGCTCGTGAACCTAGAAGTTCCTTGAAGAACCTTTTCGTGGACATCGCCGTCTAATTAATCTTTTCCTTTATGTTAAGTTATGGGAATTGCCTTAGTGCAGATTTGATGATTGATTGTGGCGTTAGTTTTCCGATTTAGTTTATTGGAAGCCGTTTATGGGATGTATTTCCACTTGTTCTTTTGATGTTATGGAAGCACACGTTTTCGTAAGTTTATCGATTAACTTTTCTATCATTCAGTCTCTTATACTTAATTCTTTCGATAGGTTTTTGTGTATAATCGTCGTTATATGCAGGCGATATAAATCTCTCTTAAGGTCAACTTCCATCGAAGGTATTTATAGAGTGTTGTGATGGTCATTCTGTTAATTTGATTTATTTGTTACAGACCTTTTACTTTTTTCTCTAAGTTTTGGTTTATCCTTTACTCATTTGATTACTTGCCGTATAACAAGTATACGTTGGATATTTGGGTTGTTACAAGACCATTACGCAGACCTGGTTGCTGTTGTCGGGATCACGTTACGTTCGAGCTTTGGTGACTTTCCTCTTCAGCTCTAAGAACAGACACCGTATCGTGAGTTGGTTATAATATAGCAACTGGTTACAACAACAGTAACGTTTGACAACTCTTTATTGTATATAAAACATTTATGTATATTTGTATATTATGATTTTGTGTTAAATGGTTTTTCACCAGTGTGCGTGTAGCACTCATTTCTAGATATCTGCTTCATATTTATAATTCTATCACATACCATTTATTGTATGATATTGTTAAGAATATTTGCGAGTGTGTACGTATGTCTTTGCTCCGTAATAGATGAATAGCTCACTACTGGAGCTGATGATTGCGCAATCTGATTGGTACCTGTAGTCGCGTTAAATTTTACCGTGCCCTTTGCTTATTGCTTTTGTGACTTTAAATCAACTTTAGAGTAAGTAATCGCGTTCGCATTAATCTCTTTTTCCCTTGCAATTTGTGCATAGCATTCAATAACCACTATTCAATTTTTACCAAGGTTATTTCTCATTAAATAATTTGCCCTACTTGATAATTTGAATTAATTAACTAATAATAAAGCACTGTATATAACTTACTTGAAGATTTAATTATTTATATGTGTGGTGTCTGGAGTTTATATTTTCAGCTATCAAGGAGTCATTATTGAGGAAAATCGACCACACTGGTAGTAGTCGCAAGTGTGTTGTTCTTTTCAGATTTTGTCGGTCAATACTGTAGCTATTTTAGACGATTCTTGGCGCCCATTACAGAAGACCTTTAGTGAGACCCACGACCTCCCACTTGTTAGCTGGCAGCCGACAGATTTAACTGCGGTTAAAGTTTGTTACCGTTTCCCAATATGCAGTCCCCATTTTGTTGGTAACAGTCTTTCTAAAACAACCACTAATTTTTGGTACAACTAATTTGAAACATACCCGTAATAATAGTTTAAACTCACGTAGGTTAAAAAGTAACATACAGAGTACTTGTTGATTGCAAGGAAATTTACTACCAACAATTCATTGAGAGCAATGTCCATCTAAGCAAACTAATGTATTATTTCGTAAATCTCTATCTTGAGCCATTTTGGGCATAAAAGCTGCACAAATGTGTGTACAATATTGTGTAACTAATTTAGAGTATGCTTAAATAACATTGTGTAATCTCTGCAGATCACCTGGAGTTACTAGACCATATTAGCCCATTGTAAATACACGATCTTTTAAGCCTCTTAGTTTGATAACTTAAAAGAACTGTCGCAGACTGTGCACCTTTTGATGGTCAAAAACATTTTCTTTGCTTATTTTGCTTTTTAAGATTTTTGTTGTCATGTGTGGCCACAAACACCAAAATAGAAGCAAAAATAGCATATAAATTTTACATAACCACGGCCAAGGTTATCGCCACCGATTCATTTTTAAATTTCGCAACAATTAACTGTAAAAAAGTAACAAATAATTTTCTTGCAATATTAGTATATATATGAATAATTCTAAATACTATAAATTTTAAATAAAAAATCTTAAGCATATTATTTAATGTACCGTAGACACTTTATGCTGGAAATTTAATTAACATTAACTGAAATCGTAATTACAAAAAGAAGCACAAAAGTGCTCAATGTTTTTTTATTTGAGAATAGTAAAAAGCTATATAGAATAATGCTAAGCAAGATTTATATTTTGGGCTAGTGCTTATGAGTAACTATAGCTCAACGACACTAAAAAGCTTTCATAGTTTTACAGAAATTCGAAGTACTTACTTTTAAATTTGAAAGAAAACCTAAGGTTTTAAGACAATAATAAACAATTACTTACGTGACAATACTTAAATAATAAGTGATACGCAATGACTACACAATCGCACTTGGTAACATTGAGAAACGAAATAAAAAAAGACGCTACTATTGTTTTATGACCTTCTCTTACGCAGTCCCAGTTAGCCTGATGATCCCTTTTAAAAAGTGCATGTCGAAAATAAAGTATACAACTTTTTAAAATCATTTTTGGCTAGCAAAATGGGTAAAAATGTGTCGGTCTTTTTGAAATCACTTTTGGGAAAAGGGTCGTTTAATGAATAAAAAAGGAAATAGCAATTTTAGTTCCTTAAAATTCTTAAGTACATGACTAAAAATTAATTGTTTAATTATTTAGATTCAATTTAGATTAGCAATACAGGCAGGTAAAAACTGTCTAAAGAAAATGTAGTATAATAAGTTTTCCGTCGCAAAATAAAAACTAAATATAAACTTTTAATTGTATGTTTACATCCTCTTCTCGACTTATGTTTTGAAAATTTTGAGATAATAAATTTTCAGCATTAAGTTATTAAATTTAGTTCAGCTAACACCTTAGTCAAATATGCAACTAAATCTAATTGATTACAGTGTGAATTGCAGTATTTTTTTCAAGCAATGCATTATTAAATGATTTATAACTAGTGCAATAAATTGTTTTTATCCACATCTACCTCCTTTCATCTACTTTCATATTACAAAATTTTTTTTTATTTTACTGATTAAACTAATTTAGAACAAGCAACTCAAAAAGTGGTATACTAATAATAGAGGTGCAGCGTTCTCAAGGATGCGCAGTAGACCGAATTTTCAAAACCAATCAAATTTCATCCAATGGGCTAACAAAAACACGTGCTACACAATGTTGTCGTTTGTGTGAAAAGTTTTAACCAAAATGGTTGCGTAAATTCGCAATTATTTTTAAAAAAGATTTCTGTATTTAATTGACATTCTTCAATTATTAATTATCAGTTATTTATGTAATTTATAAATTAAATATACATTTTATTGCTTTGCGTAACATTTATTATTTTCATTCCTTCTTATTTCCGTTTGAAAAATCTCAAATTCGGATTACTTTGCGTCCTGCACTTTGGGTCAATTCTCATTGGTTCACGGATTCTGTCTCCCTAGTGGTGCCACAGTATTAATTATATACAGTATATCCACTCGCCTATCGGCACTTTGTAGTCATTAAGCTACCTTCGAATATCACGCCCACCAACAATAGATCGTCTAGGCTTGTCGAACGTCATCGTCTACGATTGCAGTATTAAACAAGTATTAGATAAAATTGTATTATTGTGGCAAATTAATTTTATAAAAACTGCAAATTCTTGTTATAATAGAAGTAAAAGCGGAAATAAAATTGTGTGTAAGAACAAAATTAATTGACGCCTTTGAATAATTAGTTTATCAACTTAAATAGGTACATACATAATTCACAATTTACAAAAGTTACAAAACTGAAGCTTGTTTCAATTGTTTGTTAAAAAAATTCGTTATTATAATAATTTTGTATTTTGAGGAACATATTATATAAAATATTACTAGGTTTCGCTTATCAATGTAGGCTGTTTCAAGTTGTTCAAGAGTCAATCTTTCATTAGTGAGAAGTTAGTAGTTAAAAGTAATTGATCTGAAAATAAAACAGGGTACATTTAGATTTGTAAACATGTAGAAATTTATTTTTATTGGCATACACTCACAACTTTATTTGATATTTTTATTCATTTTATTATTATTATAATAATAATAACATTTAATATTAACCATAATTTAGTATTGGTTCAACATAATTAGAAGATCCCACTAACAACTCACAACTAAAGTTATACGGCTCTGGATAATCGATGTGTTCGCTTGCGCATAACAAGCATAACTGCTGTCAACCTCCCGAGAATCGGCTTTCAATATTTGCGAGAGTGAGCCTACTAGTTGCTATTATACTGTGGTGGTGCTTTACACATCAGACTAACCTAGGGACCCTACTTTCTGAGAAGCTTTTTCCACTTTGGTGGCATTAGCCTATTAAAAGATATCACGACAGATAAATTGAGGGCGCATACATAGATTTGCACGATGGTGCCCATTAAGCTTGGTGCGGCTCTGTATCTTGTAATAGAATTTAGTACTAATTTTATGGATAAAACTTAAAATGTAGAATACGCAAATGTTTTAAGTTATAGGCACTGGAATAAAAGAAATTCTAAAGTATTTAAAAACTATAAAGTTTAAATCGATGGCGACACCATTTCCTTTGTTTCAATTTTAATGAAATATTTAGAAATGGAATGTTTACATTTATCTAATACTTTATTATTGCATTAGGGTAGAGTTTCTTTACTATAACGCAGCCTTGACTTAAATGTTTCACTTTTAAAACTAAATATTAATAATAAGCAACGTAAATTCCCTTTTTTGATAAGTTATAAACAAAGAGCGGACTAACTTATAGTCGATGAGGCACTGATATGTTATTTTTTGTCGAAGTATTGTTACCTCTTCAAAGGCGTCAGGCGACCGAACAGTGTGTAAACACATGCATCAAAACTATAACTTAAGTTTAAACTTTAAAATGGAATAGAAATAAAACTTCATGGGTTTCAGTCTTTATACTATTTACTTGTCTAATTCACCACTTCATCCTAATCATCAATTAGACAAGTAAATAGTATAAAGACTGAAACCCATGAAGTTTTATTTCTATTACATTCAACAGTCGTGAGAAAAAACAAAATTTAAAATGGAAGTTCAATTGCTACGCCTACGATAAAGAATTTATTTTGCGATCTTATCAAAGTTTATTGCGTTATTTGCAGATGTACAACCTTTATCTTCACTATTGTAAATAAACACAGCTATTGTATATGAATACCTTTGAATATACAATTACGTACATTAAGCGATAGCCTAAACGGGTCCGCTTTTAGGTAATAAAGTTTGAGACAGTAATTTGCATTCAACCCCTGTACTGTAAGCAGGTTCTAGTTTCTGTAGCTTTATAGTTTTGCCGCGTTCTGGAATTATAATATCGTAATGCTAGCCATGGCGGTGTTTCATTATGCGGACTATTCACTCTTGGATTTTGAAGAGGCAATAGTCTGTAGGTTAGGCTTAGGTAGGGAAGACAGAAATAATCAAAAATCAACATACACTATATCAGTTGAATAACTGAAGGGCAAATTATTAGCTCAGTCATATCATCTCAGTTATCCGCCACCACACAGTATTTTTTCTAAGGACTCAATGCGAATATTTTAGCCCGCAAGTACTGTTTTAAATAAAATCAGTACGATCCAAAAACTGTATGTGTGTGGTGCGGATATAATAATAACGAGTCTATCGCAAAAAAAGACTTTCTCATTTAATAATTATAGAGATAAAAAATAACTTTTAGAGTGAAAGATTAGTTATATAAAAGAAATACAATTCAGATCACTTTCTTCCCTGGCAGGGTCGTTATGACTGCGGGTAAAAATCTGTCCGTACAAAAGTTAAATAACTGGCAGAAAACCGAAGGGCATTCACAGTTTTTTGACGCCCGCAGACCAAAACCTGCATTAAAACTGCGTGTATGTATGTATGTAGCGGGTTTGGGTTGAGTCTGCATGTCTTTTAGTAGAGCGCTCCGTGCCCTGAAACTCGCTTAAAAACGAATTCGATGGGGTTCTCGGAGTTACAAGTTGAAAATTACACTAAATGAGCTTAGGTTCTAATGGTTCTAAATCCGAAAGTTTTCAAAAACTGGACCATGGAAAAGGGCACTAAACTCGAAATTTGAGATACGTACAAGGCCGTAAAATTGAGAAAAAAAGCATTGCGTTATTACAACCCTACTACAAACAAGTGCATATCTCGGTTCGAACTGCCTCGAAATCTGTTTCAATTTTAATCAATCTGCAGTTTATTGCCCTATCTTTAAAAAACTCTAAATAAAAAAAAACTATTTTTTTAATTGCGGCCTATTTATTTAGAAGACAGTGAAGAATGAATTATATTTTTATGAGTAATTGTAAAGAAAATACTATTAAAAACAAATCAATTAAATGTAGAAAATGTTACTTTTCGACAAACACGCTACTGCTTGGCCAGTCCGCGTACAACTAGCGTGCATATCACTTTCCTATGCAGCTCTATCTCGCTCGATCGCATTGTTTTGAATGAATATGTTCAATTTGCATTCTTTTGATTTGTTTTCAGTTATAAATTTTTAGTTTTTTTAATTTTATTATATTGAATTCGCTTCAAAGAATTACTTTATCACGTTTTGGGGATAAATATTCTTTGAAATTAAATGTTGACGCATTTCCTGAAGAACATATAAATTATCTGAAAAAGTGTAAGAGGTTGTTAATTGTTCAAAAGCTAAAAATACTATATCATCTTTTGGGAATAAAAATAATTTTGAAATTAATTAGTGCTGTCACATTTTTTGAAGAACGGATGATTTGCTTTTCTGAGAAACTACAAGAGGTTGTAAATTGTTGTAAGTTTTTAGCATTTTTAGTGTTTGATATTTTATTATTTTGAATTAAGAGTAGTGAATTAAAACTACAATAAGTGGCTTATTAATTTAAATTAATTGCAATGCCTCAATCATTATTAAATTATTCAACTGCATATTTCCAGAAACTTTTTTACAATGGACATTGCCGAAAGTGCCAGTTTCGAAAGTGAATTACAGTGTTTGTTTAAATTGAATTTAAATCACGGAACATTGTGTATTGTGTGAAAAAAGTTCGGAACGTTCTTTCATACCACCTAAAAAAATGTAAATACATTCATGAAAATTACCAGATTAAGGTTGTCTGTATCTGGAAAAGAAGATGTGATGCAATATCGGACGCACAAAATGGTAATCGCCAAAATCTTGTATGGTACAAATAGTGCTATGCAAACTATATAACATAAGTAAAAAATATACAAGTTTTGATAGTGAAAAGTATCGACTTATTATTTTTGAATAATTTACACACCATCGCACTTTTTTAGACAATCAATTCGTCATACGGTCTTCTGGAAATTAGACAAGATTAATTAATTTGACTGACTACAATAATGTCACTGGCCCCGATTTAAATATAAACTGGATTTACTAGTAAACTATTTGTGATGTAGTTAAAATATTCTTTACGTCAGTTAGGAACACTTTACTTGTTTTCATTAATTTGCGTCTATAAAGTACTCGATTAGTTATTTTCATTTATTCATTTATTTTCAACATTTTCTCACTTTCTTTGCGTTAAAAAAGTACCGTAGTGTTTCATTTTTTAATGCAATTTAAATTATTAATTATATGAATAGTGTACAAACATCAGCTAACCAGCCAACTCAACTGTTTAAAATGGAAACAGATACACAGGGAAAAATGCTGTAGCCTACTTTTGCACAACGTTGGTTAGTTGTGATTGTACGATTTCTTTGTACAATTGGGTTCAATTATCTTAAAGCGTTGCGCATTCTTACTTAATAAGATTGTTTGAAGACGTTGTGAGGTTTACTTTAACAAATTGGGCAAAGCAAATTGAAATAACTGAAGGAATTAATAGTTCACAATATTGTGCTGCGTTTTTGCACAATGTTGTTGTATCTTTTGATACAAGTTGTTTAACTGTAATCACGCACAGTATTGTGCAGCTTTTTAAATTGTATATGCAGAAAAAATACAAACAAAATTGGAAACTGTAAAACAATTTAAGCGAAACTTGTCAAGGTTATTTTTAATGTGGGATTGACCAATTGCATTTATTCCCTCTTAGATCAGGCTCCAGACATAAACAAACTGCAATAAACGCTGTGCTAAGTGGAAATGGAACATATTTCGTTTAGTAAGTTCAGATAGTGATACTTGCAGACTACGGATGTAACGGTGAATGAAAATTTAATTAATGTAAGTATTTTTAATGTTTACCCTATATTTTAAATCATTATTATTGTGAATGGGACGCATTCAATTTATCCATTTATTTTAGTGCAAGTGCTATGTAATAAATAACTTATTAATACATTCATTTTCCAGACGTAATTGGGTGTGGAGTTTTCTCATCATGTTGGGTCAACCACTTAGGAATGTTTTACAAAGCTATTTTCCATTAATTCGAAAATGGACCGATGATCTTCCAGTGTTTGGCATTATTAAAATTTGCACTCTTATATGCCATGGTTTGTTAGTAATTTAAATAGTAAATCGTTTATTTCAGTTAGATCTTTTGTTTAATTTGTATTTTTTCTTTATATGAATGTATTCTCTTTGTATTTTTGCGTTTAAATTAAATATATAACTTTTTGATAAAATTATGCACAATTTGTATCATTAAATCACCCAGTGTTTAGCGCTTCTTTCAGCAATATTCAAGGTTAAAGGAAAATAAGCACAATATTGTACAAATAAGCACTAAACTACTATAGAAACATTACTCCAATATTCGTAAGTGTTTCCAACAGTATTGTGCAAAAATTCAACATAAGAATCGCAAGTGTTTAATACAGCATTGTGCAAAGCTATGCTACAAAATGTAGAAGATTCTTTAAACAAATTGTTCTAGGTAGGTACCTATTTGGTATGGAGATAAAAATAATAAGTTGTTTGGATAAACATTACAATTTGTTTTGCACAAAGCAATGCAATTACATTGCACAAATTGTTCCTGTCACCGTTTTAGGCACAATTTGTTTTAATTTTCTCGACAATTGTGCACTAAATATACAAACATTTCTCCCTGTGTAGTGACAAAGATAGTCTTATATGTACGTTGGAAGAAATTAATTAATCCGCAACGAATGCAACAGAAAATTTACTGCACGAAAAATCTAAAGGACAATATTTAATACAATTTATTTATAAAATACCGTTTCCAAAAATCTTAAACTGGCCTTTAATGGAATTAAATACATTAAAAGAAATTTTGTAAAGTTTGGAACTCGTGCTTAAAGCTACTTTTTTAACTTGTAGAAATTTCCACACTCGCACAGAGAAAAATGTATTTAAATTTCATCAACAATTGTGTGGTATTGTAAAACAAATTGGTCTTAAAAAAGTGACAGGGACAATTTGTGTACAATTATAAAACAAGATTGTGTCATTTAGTTTGTCAAGATTTTGTGGAAGTCAATAGTAATTTTGTAGAATCAAATGAATAGTTGTGTATAAGTTTCCATAACAAATTGTGTTACTTATTAAAACAGAATGTGTAATGTTATTGCATACAATTTTATACAAAATTGTACAATTGTTGCGCTAGTGCCACAATTGCTTAATAGTATTTAACACAATTACTTGTTCACATTTATACAAATTGTGCAATACTCTGGCACAAATATTCTATACAGAAGGCTAGATATCACAAATAAAATATATATTTTTACATATATTAAAATATATGTAACTAATATGTATATAACTAATATGTATATAACTATACAATGTATAGTATTTACATACTATACAACGTGTAGTATATACACGTATAACACTAAAATTTTCTTTTGCCGTCGGCTGTTTATATATAAATCTCGAATTTACATTAATAGCGACAATTACAAGTGGTGACATCTATAGGATGTCATCCATAAATTGTGCGAAACACAATAATTAGTAGCAAGCAGTTTGAACACTGGATTATGATTTCATTCAAACAAAATATTGTATTTTTCTAAACATTTTTTACAATTATACTTCAACATAATATGCTAGCTTATCCTCTACAACATTGTTCCAAAGAATGCAGAACTAAATCTGACTGTGTTAAATAATTGTCGTAAGTTCCTGTTAGACAATTCAGTAACGAAATCCTACACAACGCTGGACAATACGATTCTACAATTATAATATAAATTTCTCCAACACCGTTTTGAACAATATTGTGCAAAGCTCTTATGAAGTATTTCTCTCTGTGCGCTATCGATCGTGTGTCAAACTTTCCTGCTCAAAAAAAAGTAATACTTTACTCATTCCATAAATAACTATTTTAGTATATAGTTATCTACTATAGTAAGAACATGATTACATTGAAAGAAAATAGTTTTAAATATTAAAAACAGTTTTTTTACGTAATATTTTTCAGGATGCATATTTTTGTTATTGGTCCAAAGTTACTGAAGAATATTTAAAACTTCCAATAAAAATTTAAAGATTCAACACGGGAAATATATTAAAAAAGTTTGGCTGTAAAATGCCTACTCTGAATTTGTAAAGAAAACTTTCTTTCTTTACAGAAAGAATTAATATAAGATGTGGCCTGTATGTGATTACATACAAAATAAGCATCTTTTATAGAAGTGACTTTTTACATATATGTATGGTGTTGTTTTCTAGAATAAACTAATAATTTCATTTAATTAAACTTAACTGAAACATAGACAAAGCTTTTTAATGTTGAAGGTGTTTCTATTTAATGCTCTGTAAGTTGTATAGCTTTAAGTATGGTTATGTAGAATTAATGGTACTGTACATTGCAGACTCCCAAAAAATACAGAAATGTTACATATTTTGTCTTACTTTCTTTATTTTCTCATTTTGTCTTTTCCACTCTAGTTTTTGTTATATTTTCTGTGAAATAAGTGTTAGAAGTTTCCACAACAAACTTTTATGAAGGTAGGCATGCTACTGGTACGTGCAGACATATTCGTTCCAATAATTAAAAGTTTAACAAAAGTTCCATTTCAATTGACGATGTTAGGTGTAAGTAGACAGGAATTATATTTCCCATTACTTGTCATTACTTTATGTTGACGCAAAGAGATTGGAGAAAACTCTTGCGGACTACTCTACATCTAAAAATCAGAATAAACAAGCCCTCTAAATCTCCAGAATAAGAATGCTAAAATACGTACTGCAGTAGATACGGAAGTTTTTTGATTATGGTGGATTTGTGCTTGCGAATGTTTCTTCACGTTACTTTGGAAGGATTCAGCAGCGCATGGCTGAAATTATTTATCTCTTCGGCAGCGCTTGTTCATTCAGTTTCGGACGCGCGTCGCGATGCCAAGTAACCGAGAAGTATGTGGCGCCAAACACAAAAGTTTTAATAGTGTTTCTCGTAAAATAATCGCTGATAATTCGTGTGAAATTTTTTTGAAGTGAAAAATCTGCGTGATTTATATTTTTAGAGCTCTCTGAGGTTTATAAAAGCTGTGTTCTATTAATAATATTTACTTGATTAAAGTTTGTGTAACTTTCTAAATGAAATTGGGAAAACTAAAACTTAAACTACGAATAATGTAATTTAATCTGAAAAAATTAAATGCCTTGTTTTATAGTTGTAGTCAGTTAAATAGTTTAGCAAACTTGTCTGCAATAATGTTTTATATAAATATTAAAACTATATTAAAAAGCACTGACGACCTTATTAAAATGTCGATAAATTTTTGTGGTGTGCATTTTGATTGACAATGAAATTTCCATCACTTTAGTTTCCGCTTTCAACAATAATTTTCATTACATACCAAATAAATGCCGTTAAATAATCCCATTAAAAAGGACATAATAACACAAGATAAAATGTTTTATAACATTGCTATAGAAGATAACTTCGAAAATGCGGCTATGAATATTTCGTGTGGTCATGGCTATAACGACAGCTTCTTGGAACTTCAAGAAGCAAATGACACTTATCCAGACCATCTCCGTTTTAATGAAAATTCACTGACAGTGGTGCTTGTTTATACTGCACTTTTCGTGGTAGCGGCTGTTGGAAATCTGACAGTTTTTGTGAGCCTTTTTCGTTCCAGGCACAGAAAATCTAGGATAAGTCTAATGATAAGACATCTTGCGCTAGCGGATCTCCTTGTCACTTTTATTATGATTCCACTTGAGGTGAGTAGATTCCTTAAAGATTTTTCTTATTGATCCTGAGGGAAAAGGTACATTAAAGTGAAATAAGAAAATTTATGCATGTATGGGGTAGATGTGCCACAAGTTGATACTTCCAGTAAATTAAATTATTATCAGCAAGAAAGCAGCGCAAGCAAAATATGTGGATTTCAAGGATTTCTTGAGAAGAATTTATATAGCATTTTTAATGCTGTTGATGTACTAAGAATATGTTTCAAAAACAATTTTATAAAAATACTGAAGATGAATTTTTTTTTATTTCTGTAGTAAAATCTCAACTAGTTTTTAACGATTTGAGTTCTGGTTAACTTCATTATTTACTAATTCCATATAATTACAATACTTATTATAAAGAAAAAATATATACAGCTATTAATCTTAGAAGCAATTTTCTTGAGAAAGCCATTGTTGGCGCTTCATTTTGTCAGATAAAAGATGTAAACGTTTTTATGTAGCGAAGCTCTTCACTCATATAACAGTCTAGGCGAAATAAATAAATTGCGTGAACATGATAAAAAATGATATTTATGGATTAGATATCGACCTTGTCACCTTGTACTATTGGTTTCATGTCTAGGACAGCAAGGTTAATATGATGCTATTTTTTGTTGTTTCATCCTGTGCATTTGCACTGAGAAAAATGAGAATAAATTAGCATCATATTAGCCTTGCGGTCCTAGATCATTATGAAATCAATAGTACTCAAAAGCAGCAGGTACATTTGTTACTTGACTTCCAATCGGATATTTCATAAAGACCTTTTTTGGGGGTATTTCTAGAGTTCTGTCTAATTAGCACTAGTTACCTAATTTGGTACTTAATAAATTTTTAATCAGCTTATGACATACACACCTTATATCTTACCAGCAGTAAATGATACCGAATGTGATAAAGCTTTAATATTTTACTAGGCACATCATTTTGATTTTTAAAAAGCAGGAAAATCTTCAAACAAATAAAGATCACAATATCCTCCCAGAAACGTTCATCAAAAGATTCTAGCCTAAGATCTGAGTGCTAAGTTATATTCTGAGACATTTCATAGTGAAAACGCTTTCAAAATATATATTTGAATCCTAAACATAGTGTGTTTAAACAAATAAATTTTATTAAATGGTTACAACTAACTTAATCGAACGACACTATGTGACAAAAATGTGCGAATATTTGCTATTGTGCAAAAATAGCTTTAGTAAAGGATTTCACAATAAATACTATTGAGGTTACACTCTAAATTTAAAAAAAAATTAGAATATCCTACCACACCCACATATGTAACTATCGGTACACCTAACTTATTAAATACCATCTAATTTCCTGAAGGATTTAACAAGCTTTATATAGATTAAAGTTATTACTGCGGTATTATCAAACCGTTGTACCATTTTACGATTGAGTTAGAAGTTTAGGAAACTGCAAATATGTGCAACATTTGCAGTTGTATGTTGTCGCTACCCTAGAATTAGGTTATAATTATTACTTACAGCTTTTGGTAATTTTCAACTCGCTTTTTGCTTGAATTAGTGAACATATCACTTCATTACTTCTAAACCTTATTTTTATTACTTGATATATATATTTTATTATTCATCCCTAAATAATACAGATTATCAGCACGGAGTGCTACGTAGAAGTTTCATATCGCTCGATATTTGCAGAAGCAAATCAGTAATCTAGGCATGCCTTGTTAAAAAAAATAATATTTAGATTTCAGTTTGGAAATAATTGAATTCGAGAACTCCTAAATAACAATTGAAAATTAAGCTGAAAAAATAACCGATATTTCGGAGGTTGTTACTGCCAAATGTATAAAACGGAATTTTTAAAAGTTGCTTGCAATTATTTAATTGTAAAGATTGTAAGCCTATTTATAGTTAATTTATCAATTAACATTACTATACGTACAGTTACACACGATTTTTCACTTACATTTAGTGAACTAACAAAACGGTAAATTATTAGTTTATGTAAATTTTTTGAGTTCGTTGGGTGACTCGATGTTTAAATAATCGGTATTGGAAACTGAACGTTATTTTTCATCGATAAAGAATTATCTTGTAATAAAAAATTGGAAGTTTTTGTGATCATGCAACGTTTTCATAAATATGTTTCTCTTTTTATACAATATTAGCTTAACATATTTTTTTATTTGAAACATCTTTCCATGACTGATCTTGATAAAAATAAATCAATTCAACCTTTAACTTTGCTGTCACTGACATATTTTATTATTAAAACAACTTATTTTAATAATTTTCGTATCATAACACGATTAATCACTACTAAAGCTATCATATCCACATGTTATTTCGTTTTGGTAGACCTTATTCTGAACATAATGAAGCAAAATCATGCAAACTGTCAGGTTCGCAACGTGTTACTATAGCAATTTTAGGTTTTATTTTCAAAAAAATTTAAATAATAAACTGAATTTAATCCATATGATTAAAGAATGAATTTTTAATTTTTAACATTAGAGATAAAGATATTTTGTAAAAAGGTAGTGTCTCTCAATGTTACAAACTTTTGCACTTCGTCTTTAAAAGTTGATTCAACTTTTCATTAAATGATTTAAACATAACGTTTTTATAATGACACGAAAGATTTTTTAAAACAAAGAATAGATGACCATACAGTTCATTCGTAATGTAGATCATAGTCGAATAATTTCACATCACAGACACAATTATATCAGTGCATGGAGGATATAAAGTCACTTCAATATTACTGTCAATGTTTATACATATTATACATCAGTTTTTTAAATAAATATAAAAATGAATTAAATGTCACGATTCGTAACGTCACGTTTCGTAACAAAAAATTATTAATCGACTTAATATTCTATAAATTATTGGTGTCAGTACATTTACATCGTTTGTAACTCTTAATTAAAATAGTCTGATTGAGTTTTTACGTAGCAAATACAAAAATATGAAGTTTCATAAAATAATTCTTATTTTTAACATTTTGTTAACAAATTGATTTCAATTACTTCATTAAGAAAAAGAAAATGATTTCAGATAAAAGGTGCAACCAGAAATAATGCTGAAAGACAGAGGAATATGAATAATATTCTGCACTTCTTTGTATAACTTACGAACTGTTTTTCTTTATAGTGAAACATATAAATATTTATATGTCTTTTATAGTATACTTTATATACCATATATGTAATATTAAAAAGCTATTCTTTATCAGAAAGTAATGCAATTATATATTACACGTAAAACAGTTGGTTGTTTACATAAAAAAAAGCGTTTAGATATTAATAATACTAGTTTCTTAACTTAAAAAATATGTTTTAGCAAATATAAATAAATATAAAATCAGTATAATGTAAAACTGTAAAGAAGAAAAAATAATCTCATTTACTGATAGTATCGAAAAGTGACATACTGAATCCTTAAGAATCCAGAATTACATTATGAGCTTAATAAAGTTGATTCAAATAAAAATTGTTTTATTGCTATTTTACAGATCAAAGTTTTTTGTCGCGAGTGATAAAGGTTCGTGAGAATTGTTCATATACTTTTTAGGTCTACTAAAGATATGTTTTTGCATATAAATAAATAACGTTAGTATTTTTATATTTTGGAAAAGTAAGATAAATATGTAGATCATTACATCTGGGACCAAAGATACCAGACACTAAGAAATTATATGCAGTATCTCTAATACAATTGATCTTTTAACCCAAACAGCATCTAAGTAGCAGTAACTGAGATCGGAACTTTGATTGAGTAGTTGTTACGTAGCTACAACTAAATTTATGACTTTATAGGTTTAATTACTTCAAATTGGAATATTTTAGTAATTGTGTAGTCGTTTATACTATTTATTGGAACTATGTAGTTCTATTACTTCTGAGTAATTTTGAAAGTATATGGAACGGTATTGCCACTTAGTATAATTACTTTAAAGTCGCTGCAACTTCAATGTGGTATTATGATTATAGCAGTAACTTTCCTGAAGCTACTTAAAAGTTTTTAAAACTTTAAAGTAGTACTGAAAGTTCCTGCCACCTGCCTGAAACCATTGCTTAACCCTCTAAAGTAACGGAACCTGACAGTAGTACTGAAAGTAAAACTTACGTTTTTGCTACTCAGCAAAATCATTTAAAGTAATTTTTCGTAAACTTCTCCCTCTCCATATTTACTTGTAAAATGTTGGAGGTCATTAATCAATTTGCAATTTCTTATGATTTTTAATAGATGTTTTCCTACATAACCTTCAATAAAAATAACAAATTGGTGTTAAATTGTGCCTTGAGAATTGTTATGTATGTAGCTTGAAGTTTGGAATGGCTTATAATTTTGGTATACTGGAACGACAAAATCAGCAAACATTTAATCGCTCTGTATATTATTAAGTACGTATTACAAATAAATTAGTAATTTATTATGCGACACGATCGCAGCATTAGTATAGAAAATGATAGAATATTTGTTAAGTTGCAAGAGTAAGAGAGAGTAACCACGCGACACGATATGTCAAAGAGAAAAGAGAAGAGAAAAGAAGTTGCACGAAAGTAGCAATTACTACGCCGCCACGTAGCTGCTATCCAAAAATTGTTCCCCATTTTGGTTCCAGGCACGTAATGAAACCGTAGCAATTACGTGCTAGTAACTGTTGGCAAAAAGTACGTCCACTAGTAGTTGCTGGTATGTAACGATGACTAAAATTGCAGCTTGGGAAGTTTTCGAAAACTTTTTCAAATATTGTTTTATCATTGTAGCATATAAGGTGTCTTATCTCCACAAATGGCATCAGTCGGCTCTTACGTTTATCAATAGACCAAGTTAAAGCTTATTCGGCTGGTAAGAAAGTTTATAAGGCTTCCCAAGCAGCATCTAAGTAGCGGTAACTGAGATCGGAACTTTGATTGAGTAGCTGTTACGTAACTACAACTAAATTTATGACTTTATAGGTTTAATTACTTCAATTTGGAATATTTTAGTAATTATGTAGTTACTTCTACTATTTATTAGAACTATGTAGTTACATTACTTCTAAGTAGCTTTTTAAAGTATGTGGAACGGTATTGCTACTTAGTATAATTACCTTAATGTTGTTGCAACTTCAAGTGATATTATGATTGTAGCAGTAACTTGCCCGAAGCTACTTTTAAGTTTTTAAAACTTTAAAGTAGCACCGAAAGTTCCTGCCACTGGTCTGAAACCATTGCTTAACCTTTAAAGTAACTGAACTATACAGTAGCATTGAAAGTAAAACTTACGTTTATGCTACCCAGGAGAATCACTTGAAAGTAATTTTAGTTTGGAATTTGGAGGTTAATTGTGTTTTCGCAGTGGTAGTAGTTTTGCAAGTTTTTAACAAAAATGTCAAAGGCAAATGCAATTAGAAAAAAAAAGAATTTTAGATATACGTCCACCTTTTATAGAAAATTAGAACAGCAGTTAGGTGAAATCAGTGGAAACAAAATCAACTGTTTACAATACAAAATAGAAAAAAAAATAGGGATGAGATCACTGAGCAGTATAAAAAGAGATCAAGTAGCAATCAGTATAAAAATATTGGTTGTTTGTTTACGATTGACGTTTAAATTTGAGGTTAAGTTCCAATGGGAATTTTGCAGTGACATTAGGAGCTAGAAAGTGGCTACGGAAACCGTATTTTTATACTTCGTGGTAACAACAACCTAGAAGTAGAATTTGTTTAGTTCCCGTTACTGTTTATAAAGCGACACAAACTTTAGACACACATTTTACAGTTAATACTACTTTAAGGTGACATTTTCAAAACAACTACATATTTACTTGTAAAATGTTGAAGGCTATTAATCAATTTGCAATTTGTTGCAATTGTTAAAAAGTCTTTTACTATAACTCTCAATAAAGATAACAAATCGATGTCAAATTGTGCCTTGGGAATAAAATAAAAATGGTTTCTATCATGTTTATCAATTTATAAGTGTTTTTGTCATATTTTATTCAAGACATTTCTTATTAAAAAATATATTTAAAGAAGGCGCGTTGTTATTTTTCGATCTATCATCATCGCATTTAACAGAAAAGTTGCGATGGTTTATAATTTTGGTATGCTAGATTGACAAAATAACGAAACATTTCATCTCTTTATGTATTATGTACGTATTACAAATAAAATAGTAATCCACTTTGTGACACGACCGCGGCATTAGTAGAGAAAGTGAAAGAATATTTGTTAAGTTGCAAGAGAGAGAGAACAACGACGCGACACGATGTGTCAAAGAGAAAAAAGTTCCACGAAAGTAGCAATTACTACGCCGCCACGTTCCCGCTACGTAGCCTAAATGTAGCTAGACAAGTTCCGGAAAAGTTACTGCAACGTATCTGCTACCCGAGAATTGTTCCCCATTTTGGTTCCAGGCACGTAACAATACCGTAGCAATTACGTTCTTGTGACTAACGGCAAAAAATTTATAGTTCCACCGGTGGTTGCTGGTACGTAGCGGTGACTAGAAATGCTGCTTGGGTTAATTATAGATAAAAATAATGCACCATGGAATTTTTTCATTTAAATTTCATAAGTTTGAGATACTGAATTTCTAAATATCTCAGATTTTAATTTAATTTTTATTTGAGGAACAACAAAAATCAGTTCTCTAAAAATTTATTTTAGCTTTGGCAACAAGTGCTTTAATTTGTGTTATTACTAGCAATGTACAATTTATTTCGTAGTGCTGAACTAATTTAACTGAAAAGGAATTCACACTTTTATTGTTTCCAGAAAAAAAGGTAAAATTTTGGTTTCTAATCTAAGCAATGCACCTGCAAAATATTAGATTGTTCTTTGATTTGGACTGTTAAGAAAAATCTGGATTGGTAAAACAAAAAAAGATTATGTTAACCGTTAAACTAAATAAATGAGATTATGCTGGAGTTTCATGGGGTTTAGATTGTGACGTTAACTGCATCAGTAACAACAAATATTGCACATGATCTGGACGGGAAGCAACTGTGCAAGTAAAATTCAATTTGTGTTTAAATATAGTTATTGTATATGTACGAAAGTAATAAAACGTTTCTTAGATTTATTTCATAGGGCGCTTTAAAGAATCTTTTCCAAATTGAAAGTTACAACCATATTAATACGTCAATCACGGAAGCCGTATCTACGGCATTGAGTAGCAATCAGAAAATAAATGGAAGGTCTGTCTATTTTGTCCATGTCAGTTTCAAGTGAGATTTAAATTAAATTAACTTCTTGAATTGATAAAGGATACATAAAGGGATAGGTATTTATAGAAATTACCAAAACTCCCCAGACTAATTTACTAATGCTTTATTTATTCACTATTGACAGTACACAGACTCAAGCTTTACTTGACTTAACTTTAATTGGAAGAATTTGAAGGTTGAAAGTTTCTAAGAAATGATAAGGCATGAATAGAATACATTTTATAAAATCTATCACATTACTTTTCCAAATGTTCCAGGGGCTACTTCTTCAAAAACCTTTATTTGTCACTCTTTGTGTAATTCATGATGAAGATACTAATATTATAATTTATATCAATTATTAGGAAACCAACTATTTATTTTTAAAGATACTGATTTTTAGTGAATTTGCAACAATTGATTTCGCAGTACATTTTATAATGATTGCAGTCCCATTTGAAGTTGGAATGGAATGACAGCTCCCTAGACCTTCAGTCATTTTTAAATTAAGTTAGTTACGTCGAAATAATCTACAGAGTCTATATTAAGAATCTACTAAATGTTGTGAAGACAATATCCCTGTTTCACATGAACAGTAACAGTGCAGTAATGACCACCACAGCGTATACCATGCCGACGCACAGTGTGCCTTTTCATAATCTAGTGGAACTTAATGAATGATTGCCATATAAATCTCCATATGTGCATGTACATTTATACGTTGTAATTTTATATTTTTACAGTATATGAAGAATCATTGATATCAAACATTGATATTAACATCTAAACTGCCCTTGAGGTTATTTTAAAGAATTATTTGATGTTTTGTTGTAAATATGTACGCTTTTTCATAACGAAATGGTAATTACGCAGTTTCATCGTGAAGCAAACGAAAAATGAATTGTTAAACAGATATTATAACATGTGAAACCTCTGTTTACTGTCGACACTATTGGCCCTGCCAAATATACAATCCTTAAGTATATGAAGATACAGAGACAACTTAAAATGATTCTTAACTCACGCAGTATGTACAATCTCAATTCTAGCAGAACCTACGAAACAGATATAGTTTTACAACTATTTATTTATAACTGCTATATTTTTCAAAATAATATTCTGATTTCAGTAGTTCTTTAACTTTCCGTTTCTGAACTTTTGGTGCACATTCGTCAAACGATTTTTGAGGTCGATCAATAGCTTTAGAAGTAGTAGGTTTATGTTGATTAATAGGGATATCCTGTTCAATCTTCAGTGGTATCATGAACGAACTCTTGAGCCACAAAACATGCTTTGATACAAATCGGCTATTATTACGACTCGATTTAAATCTCCACAAAAATAAGTCACGTATTTCTTTAATATATTCGTTTTATGTTCATCTAGCCCCGATCATCAATCGATTTACCCAAGGAACCCGGGTTCGAACCCCGGCCCATATATCATCGGATTTTTAAAAATCGTATCTCCCTCGGAAGGCAATGGCAAACCACCGAGGTATACTTTGCCCAGAAAATAATAAAAAAATCCAAGTACTATGTACTTGGGGTGGTTCGGAGTCCACCTTAAGCGTCCCCTATACTTGTGATCACTGAACACGCACAACACAAGTATAGGAGGGAAATGCCAACGCTCTGCAACACAGCACGGCACGTAGAAGAAGAAACATAACGTAGGTTTTCGTAGGCTAGGGTGCCTCGTACTAAAAAATAAGTACTATTTCCGTCGCAGCTAATTAATTCTTTGTAAATTTGTATAAAAACAATAATAATAATAATTAAGAATTTGATAGTTAGAGAATAAAATCACATAAAATTTATAACATATTCCTTTATAAAATTTGAATTTATATAAAAATGAAGGTGATTAATAAACAAATACTTATTGTTTAAAAAAAATGTTTATATTTACCTGAATTGGCAGAAGTCACTGTAAAAATGCATATTTTATATAATCGCCACAAAAAAATACACAAATGTAACTCGCTGCAACAGCACGAGTATAATAAATCGACTGAAACATCTTATATATACATATATATACATATATATCTGATATATACATACGCTTACAATATGAATCTATTCGTGGTACGTTACTTAGGGTGTATTGTGTTTTTACCTCAACCTCCAACACCCCCATTCGCACTTGTGTCTGTTTTACTTGAATTTGACATTTTCTAAAGAATCTGCGAAAGTTGCCACTGCAGCATTTGGTACCGCTAGATTTTGAAAAGGTCACACTGCGCGACGGTCCGCCAAGCGGTTTGTTTTCATATGATCAGTATGAAAATGGAAGTACAAATTCATAGATGTATCAATCGCTGTTGTCATATCTGACGCCTATAATAGCAATTTGGTTAACTTACTTTAATAATAAGGTTCTAAATTATCATTCCAGAAAAACCCAACCCCCACCACTGTATCTCGTGTTTTGATTACTTCTAGAAATTCTTTAAAATTCTTTTTAAAAAATGTTTCAGGTTTATGATTATTGACTCTTGCAAATATTTTCAACCGGTCAAGTATGACCTTGTTTATATTTTCGGGTTGTTGGTAGGCTACGAAACATAGTTATGCTGTGAGCATACGATGAGAATGACAATCGTCAAGCGTCAGCGAACTGATTGTGGTGTTCGATATTCGAAACTAGCTGAAAAATTTCAAAGTGCCGACAACACAGTGAATCTGCTGTTCCCTGACATCATCTTCAGGTTTATAAGATGGTCATTCTATTTATGCACCGTGGTGTGTCTGCAAATTAGCTTCTATGTTTTTGGAAAATCTTCTGCCGGTCCCGCTGATTCGGCGTACATAAAATGTGCATTTTACCACTGACCTGAGCAGGTTGATGGTACGAGACGGAGCCGGACATTTGGGCACGGTTGTATAGGCGCGGCCATTTCAGCGCGGCCGTTTCGGCGCAGGACACTTCGGCGCAAGGAGACTTAGGCACAGAGACACTTCGGCGCGGAGCACTTAGGCGCAGGGACACTTCGGCGCGAGAACTTGTCTAGTATTGTAATGGACAAAATCTGTAGGTAATATCACAGGTAATAAATACAGTATGATCCATGAAATGCAGTATTCGATAAATACGGTATGAGAAAAAAAAATCAATATTTGACAATCACAAAAGTTCGTATGTACTGCAAGATTGAAGAAAAATTCATTTTTCTAAGCTACTAAAACATTAAAATCAATATTCTTATACAAATCTCTGCATAAGGGACTAATTTGTAATAAGAATTTAATTTGTTTATTATAAATCCCTTATTGTTTATAAAAATATCATGTTTGATAATCATGCTAATATAACTTTTAAAAAATCAAAAATCTTATAAAATCAGTTTTGTTTCAGTAGATAAAACTTATAAATGGACACTGCTTAGTGATAGGATAGCCCTGCTTAGGATAGTCCAGTACTTAAAGATGAAAAGCACTTCTTCTTCTGCGTGCCGCGCTCTGTTGCAGAGCGTTGGCATTTCCCTCCTATACTGTGTTCGGTGATCACAAGTATAGGGGACCTACAGCTTAAGGTGGACTCCGAACCACGCCAAGTACATAGTACTTGGATTTTTTATTAATTTCAAGGAAATTTCCTGTGCAAAGTATACCTCGGTAGTTTGCCATTGCCTTCCGAGGGAGATGCGATTTTTAAAAATCCGGTGATATATGTGCCGGGGTTCGAACCCGGATCCCTTGGTCGGTAGTCCCGCATGTAACTAACCGAGCCACAATCGCTCTGTGTCACAATGGGCCACAATGTGTACATAAAAATAAAAAAAGTTATTCTGATAATAGAGCAGCTTGTCCCAAAAATTACACTAATGGTTCAAAAAAACGTTTTGTTTAAAGATCTGCGAAAGTTTTGCCCTAATTTGACGCGGCAAAAAGTTACATGCCCCGAACTTCTTTTCGTCGAAGTGTGCCTGCGCCTAAGTGTTCCGGCGCCAAATTGTCCTAGCGCCGAAACGGCCGCGCCCAAATGTCCTAAACCGGGTACGAGAGGCCCACGTGTATGCAAGTGTTTCTAAATAAATTAAACATTCTTTTGGTTTTTACATTAAGGGAAATAATATATCAAAGTTCTTAAAAATAGTGTTTTATTTCAATGTGGTCCACATTAGGGCCCATATTGATTGAAATTGCATTCAATGCACTAATAAAATCGCCACGCTTCCGAAATTCTCTGTAAAATTGCACACTTAGCAATTTATACCTCCAGAACCTTCGACTTTCTGGTACCATTGATATCTTTGACATCAGACTTGCGAAAAAGAAAGCTAACAAATCCTTATCAATAAATTTCACTGTAATTATACTATAGATAGAAGACTTCTCTGGAGTAACGTTGAAACTAACATTTTTAAAAATCAGTGAATTTGGTAGAATAATGTTACTTGTGTCCTAGGAGATTTGGTTAGGTATTTTATTTGTCTGAAACTTAAATTAAACAGTTAATAAAAAAGTTGCAAATAAATCTAGCTGAAATACAACTTTTGTGCCTAAAGCAATCCGGTTTCCAACTACATACACAATACACGCGCCGCAAACATGAATGTGAGTGACCATGTCGACTGAAAAGCATCTAAAAGGTTACATATGAATCAGAAGCGTAACGACACACTTAATAGCCTGGTCCTGCTCGTTTTTAAAGTAGGTTTAAATATATTAAATGTTAATAAGTTTAAAGTGGATATGTTGTAACTGTAGGGGTAATGGCATAAGAAAATATACCATCTTGAACAACATGTAACACTTTGCACTGCGATTTTAAAGATCCTACTATAGTTTAACTTCTATGAGTCCTTCCAAGCATGTAAAATTTTAGATTTTTAAAAATAATTTATTGCCCGTTTTTATAGGGCTATTTTTCTTTGGAAAGCTTTTACGTATGCAATAATCAGCTAGAAAATGAACAGTTTTCATCTAATATTAATTCGTCATTTAACTATGGATGTTAAAAGAATATTAAGCATGTTTCGCACTTGACAAAAATAGTCTTAAACTATTCTTCTTCTGTCTTCCGTGTCCAAAACTACCTAAATAGTTTTACTAGTTCTATTTCATTGATTAGTTAGAGTTCGTTCGACCTGGTGCTTTTTTACGCTAAGTGAGTTAATTTTCCGGAAACTGTAAGAACATGTGTCATGTGTCAAGGTGCATTTTTCTTGAATACAACAAAGATTTCGTCATATAGTAGAATTGAATTGATAATCCTAGTTTCTTGAAAGCACACTGTATCTCAAATTGTTTCTGCGTATTATACAGTGTGGAAACAAAGTAGCAGATAAATTCAATAACTTCGTTAAAATTAATTTTTTGGAAAAAATCTCGAAGGGTATAGCGATTTTAATTACTTGACGCTATACTGTACCATTTTCAACTTGTTACGTCTTTTGTTTTTGAAGTAATGACGTCACCGATATTTTTTAAAATGACAACCTATATTTTTTACTGTCGATTTCGGTAGTACTTTTTATTCTCTGTTCAACTATATATAATTTTCAATATGTTACATTTGAAAAAAATTGAGAAAAACTGCTCTAAAGTTCGAATATTAAAAATTCTTTAAATTTGCAATTTTCTTTTATTGACATTAATTTAATTTACATCTAGTCTGAATGAGTATTTAGCAAAAGGGTTGTTACGGTGCGAGACATTGAAGGAGATAATCATCATAGATTACAGGTTAATGTACTATAGACTGTATATTTTAATTAAACGAAAAGAATGTTGAATCTAGTCACCGTATAAAAAACGTTACGTTTAAAAAAAGTTGAGAAAAACAGTCTAAAATTTTAATTAGACGAAAAAGAAATTAAACTGATTAATAAGAAAAAAATAACACAAATAACTAATAACAATAACATCAATTACAAAAATAAGCACAGAAATAACAGCTTTTTAGCACTAGATGTTCAAAGTGACGACCCTGTACCATCTGCAATACCCAAGGCGATTATGAAATGCATTTCTCACATTCTGAAGAGTTTCAGGTAATATTAATCTAATCTCATGTCGAATTCTTTGCTTGAGATCTTCTAAATTATTGGGTCGACTTTTATACAGTGTACTTTTTAAGTAACCCCATAGGAAGAAGACTAATGGCGTTAAATCAGGAGATCTAGCGGGCATTTATCGGACCTCTTCTTCTTATCTACCTTCCTGGGAGAACTTGGTGCAAATAGGTTGTACATTAATTCCGTAATGCGGCGGAGCGCCATCATGTTGTAACCAAACGCTATTGTATGGTAACTCGGGATTGTTTGCATTGGGAAATAATGTCATCAAATGATACTTTGCAGTCCTAACTTATTTAATAATTTATCCTAAATTTGTTATTTATTCCTTATAATTCAGTAGATCATCATCGATTGCTAATGCGTACGGCTTGTGCATCTTTAATACATTCTCTGTGTATTGATCACGAATTGATTTTTATAAAAGTCTTCATTATTTCTTTTTCATAAAGCTACTTTTAACAAGTTGTTTATATTTATCATATAGTGTTTCAACATGACAGAGAATACGGTAGCTGAATGGTACAAAGCTAAGTTAAAGGGTAAATGTATACCAGATATGAGCAAACGAATAGCATTGTTTTATTACAAAATTCCAACTGACTTCCAACTTTTAAATTTCATTGTATTAAGGTTGCAGAAAAGCTAAAGTTATATAAAAGCACTATATGCATATGCACTTGTGCACAGGATGAAAAGCTGTAATGCTTTCATTTTGTCTGGCTTACATTATGATTGGATTTACCCAGGAAAGTACTATTGGCATTTTAATTTCACCATTAGATGACTTTAGTTTTTTAGATTTAAATTTCAAAAGTTAAACTGGTTAAATAATGGAAAAGCAAATAATATTTTACCTTGACACCAAATACTAATTAGTTCTATTCGCTTTAATGGCACTCGAAAACTGAATTGAACAAAGTTAGATTTTTAGAATTAAATAAATATACTTGCTAAATACCTGCCAATTACATTGTGCGGACAAAAAACGTAATCTATTAGTAATCTTTTGAAATGTAATGTAGGAAGGGGCGTAATTCAATAATTTAAATATTATTAAAAAGTACTTTCGACATATTTATTTTAAAGATTTCTAGTTCTCACAAATCAAAGTTAATCCTAGCTATAAATATGACATTTAATAGGTCCTTCTAGGTCGTGTGACTGCTTGCTCCCTTGTGGGCGTGTCGATCGTTGATATGCTTCACTTGCGGTAACTTATTTCAGTGGTGAGACCCAAACATAAAATACCACAGGGCCGGATTTAGGGAAACATGAAAAGATAATTTCATATTACTAGCTTACCCTTTAAATGAGAATAGGAGTACTTACGGGGGGGATTGTGGGTCCCCCGTGTATTCCACGTTGCTTCTGGATGATTGGAGCTTTGGAGAGTGAAAATCTTCAGTGCACTGTCACGATCATGGCGACCTGAAACAGATGCTTGCCGCATCGGGCGCCCTCCAGCTGAATGCTAGAGGACCAGGGGTACACCGTTATGTACACCGTTATGTACACCGTTATGTACACCGTCATGCACCATAATACATGGTTATAGGGGGGAACGGGCACCCCCCAGTGCCGTCCGGTGATATCGGCCAGGGACACTGGTGTGACTTTATGTGTCACCCAGGTCGAGGTCGCCTAAAGGTTTAGCCGAACCTTCAGTCTCCCAAGTACACAGTTAGCTGTTTAAGCTCCTTTCAGCTTATTAAATAGCAACCATTATTGCTAATACCAGAGGATAGCAACCATTATTCCTAATACCACACAATATCACACGTTATATCAAATAACATACAATAGCAATCATTATTGCTAATAACATACAATAGCAACCATTATTGCTAATAACCTACAATAGCAACCATTATTGCTAATAACCATAATGCAACCATAATTGCATCATCAACAACAACCACAAACAATTATCACTTCATAACCAAAATGCACAATAACAAATATTACAAATTCCACATCTGCATCTTTTTGTCTTCTTTACACCACTTTTGACCCGACTGTTAACCGTACCTTTCGCATTACCACTGACCGACCGACTGCCTTCTTTTCTATACATTTGGATATTGGTTTCTTGAGTGAGGGGTGTAATAATGTCAAAGGGACTAATAATTTATCGCTCTGCATTCCTTTCGTTCTGTTATAATACATTTGGGGTTTTTACAGAGAATTCAAAGCTTTAATGATTTAAGCTCAACATAATAAGCTGTTCTCACTTGCTATTTAATCAATACCTAATACTAATCTACGTAAGGAAAATACGACATCCCACAGTAAATGTATATTTTTATTGGAACGCTTTCGTAAATTTTTGTTTTAAATTAGTAATGTAATGACAAATATTAAATGATTCTGTAAAAACCAAACCTCCACTAAAAGTAAAAAAATACTAATGAACGAACAACCTAACAGTAATTAAAAACTTTTCGAAAAGTTTCGTATATTATAATGATTTCCACTTATCAGATTCTTGTAAGCGTGGTCTTAAATAAATATCTGAACAATTTTGAACAAAAGAGAAACAAATGCAGGTTTTATGATTTGTATGTTAGCTACTAGCAAAGTAAGCATAAAACTTATAAGTATTTATATCGTGTCACTTGACATTTGACAGTTGAGGTTTCGAGTTTATGTGTACAAAAAGTTTTTGAAATTAATAAAGTATAGAAGAACAAAATATCCTGGGCATTGGGAATCTTATAAGATGTTTCGCAAACTCACTAATCATACTGTAAAAAGAGAGAAAAAAAGCTTATTTCTAACACGTATTTAACAATGCACGTCCTACAGAAATATGTAAGAAACTTACATATAATTGGAATATAATAAAGGAAATTACATATCAAATTCAGTACTACCTCAAAGCCAATGACCTCCCACCAAACTTACAAAATGTTAAAAAAATAAATGATATTTTCTTAAGTAGTATACCTATATCTAATATAAACCCAGCCAACGTTGTTGCCTATTATGAGAGTAGAGTGTAGAGTTATAACTAGATCTCAAGAGAGGACAATTTGAATTCATTACAGTCAATATTTAAGATGTTGCAAAATTGATAAACGGAATCAAAGCTAATTCAACTGGTTGTGATGAATCAAAACTTTCAATTATCAAGCTTTACTGTCCAATGTTATTACCTTATATTACTCATGTGCTTTACTATTGTCTAACTCAGTGATTCCCAAAGTGGTCTATATCGACCCCCAGGGGTCGACGACGACCTGCAAGGGGTCCATGTCAGTGAAAAGAAAATATGGGGTACATGAAACGAAAATGGGGGTCAACGATAGTAGATCTCATATAAGCAGGTCGTGGCATTAATTTTGGCATTCCATGAATGGAATAATCCACATACACAGATAGTACCTATTTACTTACATAATACTACCTTAATTTGACCCACTAGAGTCTAGTGGTTAGCCACGAAAACAATATATGTGGCTATGTGGGCTCGAGGCCTGAGGAGGAAAGAAATTTTCATTTCTGTTGAAAACGGGTCAAAATCGGTTTGCGAGCCGTAAATTAAAGTGAGTAGCACTATACCAGTTGTCAAAAATACATTTGTAGTTGAATTTGCAAAAAATCAATATCAGGTAAGCAGGGGGTTTACCCAAAACCGAAAAGCGTAGCAAGTGGTCCACAAGACAAAAAAGTTTGGGAACCTCTGGTCTAACTACTTGTAATTTCCCTTCCTTATGAAAAAACACTAATTATTCCTATTTCTAAGACTTCTAATTCTTATGAATATAAAGACTTACGTATAAACTATTAGAAAAAATAGTTAGTTTTCAGCTACTAGAGTCTATATAGATAAACACAAAATTATTCCTGATATACAGTCCGGGTTCAGAAAAGGTTATAGCTGTGCGATCATTGATGATGTGATATGATCAGTGATGAAGTATCAGTTTTGGTATTATTTGACTTCAGTAAGGCTTTCGATTCAATTAACAATCAAATACTACTCTCTATATTAAAATCAATAGGACTAACTCAACAGGCTTTAACTTTTTTTACTAGTTATCTATTAGCTCGAAAATAAATGGTGAGATTGAGTAGCAGCTCTACTTCCTCATATAAGCCGGTTAATAATGGCATGCTCCTTGTATTGTCAAATTTTACCTATTGTAGTGTAGTGTATGGTCTTTCTCTTACTAAAGAACTAGCGCTTCGTATTCAAAGGGTACAGAATGCTTGTATTAGACTGATATTTGCAATTAGTATGATGAAGTATGATCACATATCTCATAAATTTGCAGAGCACCAATGACTTTATATGCATAATTCAATATATGCCGTCTCTATCACAGAATTATTACAGAAAAGACTCCTAAGTATCGTTTCAAAAAAATAACTTTTAGAAATGACGTTCACCATTTAAAAAGATTCAAGGGAGGGATTACCCTGCCTACGCACCGTACCGCCCTGTTTGAACGCTGTTCTTGATTTTAGATTTATAGTATTAGTATATACAATAACCTATCTGTATACCTGAAGCAGTATTCCGTGTACTCATTTAAACATAAGCTACGTCAATACGTTTTTGAAAAGCAAAGTAATGTAACGTTCTTTTTTAAATAATAACCATGATGCTGTTTAAATCGTCTATTCCCAAGAGAGATATTATTTACATACACTTAATTAAAAACACCATAAATATAAACTATTTAATGAACTATTTAAATGCTAGATATTTACAGATTTATTTGGGGCTATTTATATAAGAACTATTTATGTATTATTACAACAATTATTAACATTTATTTATTCACTAACATTCGATTACTAATTTACACAGAGTACATTTCACTACGCTGGTTAAACGTTAACTGAACTCCTTCTACCTGCGAGCTCAATTTATATATCTTCCATATAAAGTTACCGATGCAGGTGTTGATGAATCATACATGCAGCTGTTGATGAGTCACGTCGATGAGTCGTGTCGATGAGTCATGCAGTCTCGAATGTTCGACGGCGGGGAATAGGGGGTTTTTCCCATTTGTTACAGTAACGTTATTGAATGTAAACGACAAACTACATAGGATAGCTATTAAATTAAATTCATAAGTTTTGTATATTCTTGTTTCAGATGGCTTTAGTTTACAATTATGTAGTGTTTATTAATTAATACTATTAACTTATTCAGTTTATCTATAATTACTTAATCGCACATATTATTGTACATCTACATATCACAAAATGTTACAAACATTTAATAGTTTTTGTTTTGTTTTTAGATATAGACACTTGTTTCACATTGCATTAACAATTTTGTTTAATGGTTAGGTGGCAGATCATCGCCAGCTTTTTAGTTGGTGATGAACCTAATCCTATGGTTTCCAATTATCAAGCTGTAATATATATTTTTTAATTTCTAATTTATGTTAGTGGAAATAAAGTTATTATTATTATTATTATTATTATTATTAAACCTATCGTTAAAAGTATTTGAAGTTCCATTTCTGACAGCAAACTGGTAAGCAAGTTGTTTCAGTTCTCTTGTTCCTAGTCCAAATAGTCGACTTTCCACATTCAGAACAAATTCTGTCAGTGCTTTTTCTTGTTCTGGAGAAAACGTTGTTTTGAAGTAACCCAAAGATATATTAGATGCTTAATGTAAGGTGTCTTTTGTTTACTTAACTCTTCGTTGCAGACTCGTTATAACGTTGCGATGCCTTTTTTTACCCAAAATATTATTTCTTACTTATATTATATCTTCAACTGGAATTATAGTTCCTCATAATTTTATCTACAAAAAAATCTTTAAGTATTCTGTAATAAAATCACGGGACAAAGTTGAAATTGTTCTGCTCTGTCCCACTCATAACTTTTCCTTTGCTCCAACTTGCGCCAAAGAAATTAAACATAAAAAAGAGTATTTGTACTCGAAGAGTATTATTAAACTATATTTTTAAAATGAATCGATAAAAACCACTAACGCCAATTACATATTTTTTTTACATAAAGGTAATTACGATTTATTTACGTATCTGCAATACTTAGAAACGCAAATACATAATGTTCTTATGCACTAAAAGCAACACATATTGAAGCTTGTGCCCGTGAATTATAATTGAATAGTTACCATGCGTCTTGTTGAATTAGCTGTTGTTGTTAAAGTTTATAAAGGCACCACTATATCAACAATCTAGAAAATTCACAGTTTGCTCCATGGTTCCGCTTTGCCCCAATTTGTCCTATGTAACGAAAACCCTTAAAGAAAAATAGCAACAAAATTCTATATTTTTGATCTGCTGGTTCGAAAAGTTGATACCAATGGTCCCGAAACGCTGCTTTAATAAAAAAAATAGTAAATGATGTTAAGTAACTGGAGTTTTGCCTAAATAATTTTAGAAAACCCTACTTTAAACTTACTCTACCTACTTAAGCTCTATAATAATAAAGAGTAGATCCGGAATGGGACGTTTCGGCGCTAAGACGTTTCGGCGCGAAATACCTAATCATAAATTTGACGTTGCTTTAACATAAACCCTCGTTAGAAACTGTAACTTTTAAATTTTATAAATTTATTCTGTCCAGACAAAAATACAATTTTTAACGCATGAATGCACTCGAACACTGTAACCCGGTTTATGATATGTGAGAATACGGAATTAAAAAGTGTTTATGACAAAAATTAGAATTGTTTCGATGTCTTTCTGCAAATTATAATGTTGTTTTCATCAACTCAAATCCATTTAGAATTACTACACAATAATAACTAAAACAAAAGTTTTACTAAATATTTTATACCCTGGTCGTAGTCTGACAGACAGATGATTTGGTCACACAAACAGACTTTTTTGAAAATTTGAACAATTCAACTCTGCATATTTTTGTGCATGATACGATACGATAAAAGAAATTAAGTCAACCCCCACTTATAAGAGGTGTCCAAAGAAATAAAAAATTATGCCTTGTCCGAAGGGATTAATGATTTATCGAGAAATATTTCAATGAAGATTTTCTAGTAAACACCCGTGTAGAAGCAATTATTATTTTCGCATGTTTTATGTAATATTATATAACTTTTTGATATTCTTAGTTGTATTAAAATTGTTGTTTACGAGATAAAATACTCCAAATTGTACTGTTGTGTTCTGATGCACATGTTAAAGTTTTCTAGTAAGGGAGCGTAATTACGTAAGCATCATTTTATCCATTTTAAACCCCCACCCTCCCTTTGTAAGTAAAAATAAGAAAATCACAGACCCCCCTCTCCCAAAGGATAAGACGTAAGCAGTTTTTTGTGTTTTTATTAGATATCAAAATTAAAACAAAAATCATAGAAATAAAATTTCTAATGTTAATGAACTACTTATTTAATTATTTTTTAAACTGAATAAATAAAACTATCTTTTATTCAAGCTAAAAGAACGAAGCAATAAAAAAAATCTTACAACAAATGTTATTTGCAGGGGCGTGCGTTGAGAATTTAGGCTAGTGAAGCAACCACGATTTTAATTATAATACACCTAGGAACAGGCGCGGATTAATGGGGAGGGAATAATTCCCCCCTCCTCAATTTAAAAATAAGTACACATAGAATAGAAACAAATAATGTTTGTTTAATTATTATTTATTAAAACAATTATTTTTACAAAAATTTTCACCTCAAAATACTTCTCTGGATCCGCCCCTGCTAAGTACAATAAAAAACAGTGTTACAATTATTAACCTTAAAAGTTTTTCAAAGAAGAACTTTTACAGTTTATACTTATGGAATTTGTTGACTATTATTCTTTATTTTAAAAAAACTACTACTATGTATTTATACTGCAACTCGATTTTCCGGTCTTTCTTAGCAAAATACCAGTGCAGGTTTTAATCTTTGTTGTTAAATTTGAAAGTTCTGCTTTTGATCTGCCTTTCTTAATAATTTGTAATTTCTCCTCAAAACTGTATGCGGAAAATTCTTTATTAATAATTTACAAACTGAACAAAAAAAAATCGGCCCGATTCGGATGTATCGAAGGTACTCGAACCTTTCACCGAAGCAGCTGAATTTGCAGTCGTGACGATAATGCAATTTTAAATTTGCATACAGGCAAACTAAATATAATTATTTGTCTTTAAAAAAATCCAACTTATATAAATTGAAATAATAAAATGCGACAAAATACAGTCTCATTCGCAGATTTACATTACTTAAGTAACATTAAATTTAACAAACACTAAATCGAACAAAGAACCAAGTTATAATAAATAAACATTTGGGCATGAAGCACACTAACAATAACGGCCAAAGAATGCTAAGAGCATCGTCTACTATATGACCAAGCACGCTGAATCACGGCAAGGCTAAGAGAAGAGCAGTTGTAATCAGTGCTTATATGCAGTGTATGTAACACATTTGAATCGGTATTACCTTTCCGTGCAAGTTTAATGAGCCTAATTCAAAATAGTACTCTAAATAATTATACTTTTTGCTGTACGGAATTGATATTAATATTAATTGATGTTAAATATTACAAATTTAAATAAACGATAACTATAATTTTATAAAAATATTTTTGTTAGCATTGGTTTTTATTTTTAATAAATTCTCAAGGGAAGCGTTGCTTTCATTGCTTCCATGGACCGCACGCCACTTGTTATTTGACTCTTATTCGTTTGTTTTAATTTGTTTTAGTTGATATATCTGAGATTCTCCCAAATATTATGTTAAAGTCGACTACTTTGTACTATAGTACAGCGGCAACGAGAATTCCCGGAACGAAGGTTTTGCTTATAAAGAATTATAAACAAACTGGGTAGAAAGAAAACTTGGTAGTAAAAGTAGAAAAAGTTATTTTATGGATTTGAAGTAAGTATTCGAATATTATTTAAAAAGATTAATAATTTGTAATTTCTATCTTACGTGAGACTTTTTTTGTCTCCGCCAAAACCTGCTTACGTAATATTTGAACGCTCCCTAACTTCTATTTATGTGCAAGTTAAATTATCCGCTGCTAGTCTTGATCGAATACATGTATTAGAAAGAGTACAGCAAAACCTAAACAATATGTATAATCGCGCCGAAAAGTCCTTGCGCCGAAACGTCCTCGCGCCGAAACGTCTCCACGCCGAAATGTCTTCGCGCCGAAAGGGCTGCGCCGAATCGGTCGCGCCGAATATTTACTTACAAATTGTGTTATTTGGCTTCCTTGGCCTAAGGTCATATTTGCCATTCCCTATTAATAGCTTATTAATCAGAAATCTATTGCCCTTCATCAAAGCATTTCGGTAAATGCAGTATTTGATAATGTCTCTTATATAAAACGATTTTGGGTTTGCTGTGAAATATAGACGTAAGGATTTCATAACACTAAAGGCCCACAACTTATCCAAGTGCAATATAATATAATGTTTGTGTAACTACTAACTACCTTTGGTCAAGTTCTAACTATGGATAAACATCACAAGAGACTAAATATTTCCCACGAACTGGGCTGTGCACTTAAAAATAAGCAGAGAAAGAATGGCGAAAATATGGAGTTTAAAACAAATGTAGTTTGAAAAACCAATTTAACACTTATTATTTTTACAAAATGATACTGAAATAATGAGTTTCATGCTACATTTATTTATATTAAATACTTTATTTAGTAGCTACTTAAACGCAAAAGCTTTATCAGAAAATTAAAAATCTGTAAACGACATGGTTGTGATTTATAAGGAACCTTTATTAATTTAAAAAATTAGGAAGGCACTTCTGGCATATTAAAAAAACACTGGAAGTAAGCTTCGATGTATTTTAAATATTAAAACATAGTTTGAATAATTGTAAGCTGCTTAACCTTTGTAGAGATTAACACGGAAAATGAATAATGCATAATAAATTCTCTGTGTTAATTAGAAGTTCGTGTGAAATGTATACAGAGCTTTATTAGTTAAAAAATTGGTTTTATTTGATTAAACCACGTACGGTTGAATTTTTGTCCAATAAAAAACTCAACTTGACAAGTTTTCTCGGTTTTGCGTAAAAAATAAAATATTGTATCCGCCTCTTGATTCATAGATCAATAACTCCCAACATACTTCACTAAGCTTATTTTTCACAAAACATTAATTTAGATGATCGTTAAACAAAAAGAAAATTCTTGTAAAATTTGAAATTTAATATATGTCGAAATTTGCAAATATTTAAGAGAAGGAAAGTGATTAATCTATACTTTGATTATTATTAATACAAAGATAATTAAAGTTCGCTTCGATTCCCGAGATGAAAATGAAAAGATTCTAGTTGTAGTAAATTGAAATCTCCTTTTAAGTAAATACATTCAAAGGTTCGGACACAATTATTACTTCAGGCCTTTTACTGTAAAATTTAATTTTAAACTTCTGATTGAAGTTATAATGACATTAAATTCAGCATAACTTAACTATATCTTTAAGATAAAGGGTTCTCTGTTGCTCTGTTAGTGCATACTTCAAGTTTAATTACATTTAAAAATCTTTGAATAAAATATGTCTAAACAGTACTTCAGACACTCTTTGTACTCTTAGGTACTTATAAACTTGAGGATATATTTGATGCAAATTAAACAACTGAAAAACACTAGTAAACAAATTACTCCAGTTTTGCACTTCTTATATTCGCAGACAGAACTTCTATTATAGAACTTCTCTACCCACAAGTAGAAAGTGTTTATTTACAATAAATAAATGAAAATCCTTAATGCCAGGAATTAAATGATTCATAGAAAGGATCTATTAACATTATTGTGGTCTTACGTTGTTTATGGCTGCACCGAAAATATTCTTTTCCGATTACAGTGGCGTAGGTAGAGGAGGGACAATTTTCGAATTTTGTAAAATTCAAATTGATATAGCTCAGAGATTATAGGGTGTAGAAAGTGATCGAGGTGAGAGGGTATACCACAACTTCTTTCAATTACAGAAGTATACCTTAACCTATCTGGCGGTTCGGGACGCTTACTTTAGCGTACTCTGGATGCAAAGTACACCAGATGTCCAAAAAAGCAACAAATGAAACAAAAGTAGGTATTGGAACACCTAAGTGTATCCCTCTACTACTTTTTAGACTACGGCTACTGTGATGTGATTGGTTATCCCCACTCCGATAACACGCCTACTGCGCTGTGATTGGATTGCGGACATCTTGATTCACGCCTACTGCTCTGTCATTGGTCCTTTTTATCCCTTCCAGCTGTTCTCTGATTAGCGGCCATTAGCTAAAAGTTAAAAAATAATTCTAAAACTATTTTTAATCTTAATTTGATATGTGAAATAATCATGCCAGTTTTCCCATTTCAAAGGCTCGTGTAATTAACCCAAACGCAGATAAAAAATTCTTTACTCTTCTTTTGTGTCTCGCAATAATATGTGACGGTGTCTCATTCAGTTACCCATTATAAATTGTATCGCTCGGTGACTTTGTCGTATGTCTATCGTTCTTAGAATAATTACCGTAAATAATTAGGTATTCTTAAAAAGCAAGGCGACGAAACCTGTTATTTAAAACACAAAACAAATATTAGACTTCACACACAGTTAATTAGATCAACCTTTACAATAATGTAGCGCGTATGTACGATACAACGCATAACTCAGAAATGTAATTTCATCAATTATCGTCGATTATCTCTATATTAATACTATTTTTTCCGTGTATTGTCGCTAATAATGTAACATTTTATATTAATTACATAGTAATTATTTTACCCGCGAGGATTTATTACTATATAACACAATAAAACAACATGTTAGTTTTAAAAGTCTGAACTTCTTCATATTAAGTATGTAGTTTACTAAAATATTTATTAGTTGTAAATAATAATAAAAGATAAAAATTTTCATTGATTTTATTATATAACTAGGTATATACTTCGTAATAGTACTAAAAGGGAATCTACCTATTTATCTACGATAAATATTCTAAATAGTTTATATTTTGTTTTCCTTGATCTCTTTGGCTAGTAATAATGACAGATAAAAGCTAAAATTTAAAAATATAAAATAAAAATTCAACTTTAAGAAAAATCTTTCGCGAACTAATGCATCCCTTTTTACACCGGTCGACAAACAGACCCAGGACCTGTTAGTTATCGTCTATGTAATCAATGGTATTGCGATGTTAATTTGCCATGGTTTTTGCTTTAATTCATTTTTCTTTGATTAGGCGTTACAAAGATTGTTGAGTTTGAAAATGTCATTCTTAAATGTTGTTTGTTGATTTGTACAGCATTACAAATCAAGTAATAGAACTAATAGGGCTAATAGAAGTGCACTTGCAGTTCAATTCTGAATAAGAAATTGTAATTAGTATTATCAAAAACATGATAATGAACATGTGATTCAATAACAATATATAAAATCTAGTTTATTCAACAATGCAAACTTAACATACTTTAACCATGGTTACCAAGATCATTTTTTATCTTTTATGACTAAATGACTATGAAGTAATAAAGAACATAGATAAGAATGAACAGTAATTTGTTAGCGTTTCGTGCGTCGCGTTTCGTGCGGAAATGTAAAGCTTCTGGTTTCGTGCGTCAACCAGATGGACAATCAAGTTCGGTACTAATGACTTCTGGTTTCGTGCGCTCACCCAAAATCTACCTGCTGACTTAGGATACTTTTTAAAATAAGATTTCTACATACAAATTTTTGATTTTCTTTTCAGTATTTTATTCATGTATGTTTTCACACCAAACACAAAAATCTAAAGTATTATAAAAATTATTAGTTTAGACCAGATACAAGTAAATATTCTCATAATTTTTTAAATAGTCATGTGATTTTTTTTAAACCAGTTCGATTGCTTCATCAATTATATTGATTTTCTAAATTCAAGTTATTTATTTTAACTATTTTTAGATCCTAATTAATAAAAGGGAAATAATAATGGATAAGTACATATAAATAAGAAATTTATTAGATATTAAGAATAAAAATGTATCAGCTTTAACAGATGTCAATTTACAAAGCATCCACATCGACACTTAAGGAAAGTAAAGTTTTCCCATATTAGTGTTTCTTTAAATCCTGTATATTATGAATTGCTGTTTCACATTGTAAATTTAGTTATGCTATGAATTTCAAGGAAATTGCAGATAATATTAGCGGTACATAACAAAGTAGGTATGTAGATCTATATTATCCATCAATATTCTAAATTGAGTAAAGTTTCCGTTTGTGTTTTAGTGCTACTAATGGTAAACAAATGATGCTTAATTAAAAGAAACTGCAAAAGAGAAAGGAATTTGCTTACTTTTTAGCTGACTCTGTGAAATGTAGAATATTAAAGTTGATATTATACTTGATATTCAAATAAGATCAGGTAAACATGTGCAGGTAATAACGCACGAAATAAGAAGTCATTAACGGCATCATTTTAATTCCGCACGAAACCAGAAAGTTTCAGGTAGATTTTTGTTGGTGCACCGAACCCGACGCACGAAACAAGAATAGAACAAGGTTGGTCTATATTGAGTAATAAAATGAAAATAAAATGCTCTTGGTCACCAAGAAAAATAAAAGTTTATTATTATAAAATATTATAAAATTTTCCAACAAGGTTGTTACATGTATAATTTATATAGAGAAAACTCTATTGAATAATGGCAAAACATTAATTTCAACAGTATACATTGAACATAAATAAAAGATTATCCAAAAGGAATAAATCTAATACTCGCCTTGTTTATTGTTTTCAGCCTTACTTTGTGGAACTCCATAATCATGAAATAAATAAAGATTAGTAAAAGTTTCACAGTTTTATTAAAATATAACCTGACAATATTGTTTCGACAGCTATGCTGTCATTATCATTATTGATAATGACAGCATAGTAAGCTCAATAAGATTTAACATTCTCATAGTTAAATCAATTTACAAGACCCTGAGATAAATAATACGATTAAAAGATTTAATAATAACATTATTAATTATTATTATTATCATATTTAGTTGTCAACTTTACGATCATGACAGTATCTATCTTATCTACCAATAGACGCCTGTCAGTAGCGCGTATGTACGATACAACGTACATAAAAGACGAACGCTCACAATCAGAGAGCAGTTAGCGTAATGGCCGCTAATCAGAGAACAGCTGCAAGGTATAAAATGAACGAATGAGAGAACAGTAGCCGTGATTCAAGATGGCCGCTATCTGATCGGAATACAAAGGCGTGGCCTTGTCGACCATTCACAGCGCAGTAGGCGTATCATCGGAGTCGGGATAACCAATTACAGCATAGTAGGCGTGGCCTAAAAAGTAGGAGAGAGGATGAACTCAGGTGTCCCAATACCTACTAACAGGTTACTTCGCAATACGAAGCAATTTGGAAACATCTCCAAATAAAAGCTAAACATTTCTTGTCAAAATCAGAATTTGCCTTCTGTAGATACCAATAAAACGTATTTGTCAGATTGCGGCAATTATATCATACACATTTTTTGAATTAGTTTAATTAGTTACTTTATAAAGTTGCACTCACTATTATATATTATAGAGTATAACTAGATAGATAGATAGAGTATAAAATAGCCATACCCTCAGTAATTATTTTCTACTTCGACCATTTGGTATAGCGAGATATAGTCTACGGCATTTGGCGTAGTATTAACCAATCGGTGACCGCATCGTCTCATGGAATTTCGTTTTTCTAAGAATCCGCCATGTTGGGAAATACGAAAAAATTGCCTAGAACGCCGCAGCTAGTTGAAATTATAGTACGAAGTTTAAAATTAAACCCTTCACCAGCGGACTAGTTTGACAAGATTCCCTTTAGTTTCCCTGCCTCACCCTTAAAAATGCGTTTTTGCCTTTCTTTCGGGAACGAAATGTCACATAGGCATGGTACTTTTACTGTCGAATAGTGTTTGTGAAGGACACAACGTATTTGTTTCCTGTCGATCGTTGGCCGTTTAAGGTACAATTATGGCCAAAAACCGAGTTTGTCAAAATTTCGAAGATTGTAGCGTTCTTATTAAAAGACCTGCAACTGGGAAAGTTATCCCGCTATGTCGTCTATAAAAATGCCTAAATTTATATTCCGTGATGAAGAAGAATCTTCGAATATTGCAAAAAAATTTCTGTAGCCTTGTGCGCCATGTAGTCGGAAAATGTTGATACGGCGAGGTTTGGAAATGTCTACTGATCGTTTTTCGCTTCAGAAAATTTGGTTTCGTTCCATAGGCGCTGGTTAGGGTTGGAGATCAGTGGTTTTCGACCTGATATTGCTCTGAAAATCGGTGGACGGGACCTGTCTACGAAAGCATCGAAAATATTTTTTTCGATTTACAGCGGCGTAGGTAGAACGTGGGCAGTTTTAAATTGGCACAACTCGAATACAATAAAGCTTACAGAGGCGTAGGTTGCGGCATAAGTCTTGGGATTTACATTCCATTACGGATGGGAACCAATTTTCGATAGAAAAACAAAATACGATAGTGCCGGGGATGTCGTGTTTTAAATCGTAACGTCTTCAAATTACTTTGTGTACCGTAAAATTAGTACTTTAAATTATCAAGCCAGGTTTGTAAACTAATCAGGGCTAGTTTTCTCTCATTTGAATTAATTGGGGAAAATATCGCTGGCGTTGCTAGCTTTCCTTGCAAGTAGAGTCACTGCATCTAGTTACCTAGACCAGCTGGTCGACCAGAGGACCGCAAACCGCCGCCATATTGGGGCAAACGAAGCACGAAATTGTTCATTATTTGTTCTGTATTGAATTTAATCAAATCCACGTTTACTTTAAAAGGTTTTTCTTATTCTGAAAGATCAAACCTCTAATATGTCAAACAAGTAAAATGTGGTTTTAATTTGTCCATTATTAAAAATCACCCTTCTCTGTCCCAATATGGCGGCGGTTTGCGTTACTCTGATCGACCAGCTGGCCTAGGTGACTAAATGCAGTGACTCTATCCTTAGCAACGCATATTAATTATATTATTTACTTATTAAGTACTTATGATATCTAAAGTAGATAGTAAATTAGCAGGTTTAAATAGAAATTAAAATAGTGAATTGAAATACGAATGCAAAACTATATAAATTTCAAGATAACCCTCGATTACCCTAGAAAGATTACTTTGTTCTAGAATATAGAAACAAGTTCTTCGTACTTGTGTTGCATATTGTAAACTTTTCTTCAAATTGTATTCAAAAACTGTGTGAAATTATACGTATTTCAATGTATGCAAAACTACATTTTCATAGTTTCCTGGAAAACTACATTAATTAGAAGCACATAGTAAAGTTTAGAACTGGAGAATTCATATAAATTTGATGTAAAGCGAACTAATTCAATAACAGGTAAGCGGAAAGCATTGATGGTATTAATTACTTAACGCTTGCATGGCTTTCAGGTGCATGTCATAATTTGTAATAACTAGGTATAGGATTTGTATGCACTTAAAAATGCTGAAATATACGTTTATTAGAAATTTTCGTAACCTCCGAGAAAATAGAGGCCACGAACAAGGCTTGTGTCACGTGATCTGACGTCACGAATGCCGGCTATTGCAGTTTACATTTGCCGTGATCGTAGTCGTGTGAACTAGACTCTTTTTCGGAAGGTTTTCTTTCAAAAACTCTCATAAATAAGTTCAAATAAGTTAAAGTGTTAAATTAAAGGTGTAGAATTTCAGATTTACCTGATTTATGTGAAGACAATTTATAAAATCAGTGAAAAGAGACTGTTTCTCAATAGCCGTATCGAGTGTAGGCGTTGGCAGAAATGGCCGCTAAAATAACTTTCGGTTGGTGTCGTTCATAATATGATTGTGTATTGTGCCGTTTACCTATATAAAATACAATTTCATAAATATTTTGATTAGTTAATCAAAAAAGCCAACAGTTTGACGAGATACTTGGGTGAGTCTTGTTTATTTCATTAAAAATGCCTGATAAATGTTGCGAAGAATGAAGATATTGTGGCTCTATTTCCTGTAAAAAAAACTTCTGCCGTTGATTTAAAAGAAATGATTTTAGAAGTAATTAAGATTCTAACCAAAATTGGTTTTCGGGTAATTTCTTTAATTTGTGATAATTACAGAATGAATCGAACTTGTTATCGACTTTTAAGTAGTACAAGCATTAAGGAAGAGTTAGTTACCTTGCTTTATCCAAAATGTTTCTGATCCGCAACAACAAGATTATTTACTTTTTGATACTGTTCATTTATAAAAATCTATTCGAAATAATTGGTTAAATCAAAAAAATAAAGAACGATCACTTGTTTTTTGCCATTTCGATAATTATATAGCATTATTAATAGCATTAATAATGCTATAGCATTATTAAATTAAATTGTTTAACATCCATTACTACCAATTCAGATTTTGTTATAAATTTTACCAACTGTGGTGAAAATGACTCTGCAGATATTAGCAAATATTTAAAAAATTTAACAAGAGGTGCTCTAAAACAACCATCTGAATTATTCTTTGAAGTCTCTATTCAGGCGTATCAGATATTCAGTGAGCTTATTTCAGATAAATATGAAACTGAATTTCTAAAGACAGGTAAACAAAGGATTATTTTACGGGAATTGACAATGTTAAAATTGGAAAAATATGTACACGAAATCAATGAGAAATGTATTTTATGTAGCAAAACGTTGAAGTCGATATTGTTAAAAAATTGTCATATTCTTGCCAATATATTTCTCAATAACTATTCAAAAATAATCAACGACAAAATTAACACCCAAAACATGGATCTATCAAAGAGAAAACTGATTAAATTTAATGGTTAAGAAGTTATAAAACACATTAACGCATGGAGATGGGGCTATTGGCGAGGCCTCCATAATAGCCAACGCGTCTATCATGGGTACCTCAACGGTGACGTGGAAAACCCTATTCATTGTTTATCATAATATAAGTGCTTTTTTTGAAATAATATTCAGTTTTACTCAGAAATATACAAGTGTCTTTATGATGGGTATTTTACGTTTCGCAATTGTTAGCCGGTTTTCGTGACGTCATAATTGCTTGGTCGCGGCCTCTTGACTATCTCGGAGGTTACGAAATTTTTAATAAATATATGCACTTTCATTATTAAAAAACACCTGTTTAGCGTTATTTACATTTTATTTACAGAAATTATTTTAATTAGACATCTTATGCAATAATTTAAGTAGCTATACTTTCTAAACATAGAGCGTTACCGCATATATTTCCTGCACTTTTTCCGCAACTCTATGCATTGCATGGGCAAGACAAGTTAAGTGGATCATTTTTTCGTACAGAACTTGTAAGCCTGCTCCATCCTTGATCATGTACCGTGCCGCGTCGGCGACGAACAGGAGTACTTTGTCGTACTGTATGCCGTCAGGCCACAAAATAGCCATCGAATCATTAAACAATTTTGCCACAGAACAATTATTGGTGCTCTTGAAAACGTCCATTGCTAATAGATAGGATTTGAGATTGTTCTCAGAATTTAAAACGCCAATAACGTTGGCCACGTATCTGAAAACAAAAATTTGATTTTTATTTTATCGAACTACATAATTTGCTGTCTGTTGTCTTTAATTAGTTAAATTTTACTAACAAAACGAAGAAAATGAAGTTTCTACGCACCTTCCAGTAGTATCAGTAGATTCGTCAATGGAAACCCATATGTAGTTATTCGCTACATGTTTTCTAATTAATTTTATGGTCTCTTCGTATAAACGAGGTAAATAATTTTTCCTGAGTGTAGACTCGTCTGGTATTGGCATTTTTAAAATTTCTTCCAGAAAATTACGAAATGCTAAGTGATTAATTTTACTTAACGGGATATCTGCAGCCACTAATGCACTACATAGTTTTTTATTAAATTCGATCGATTTGCTGGACTCACCGTGCGAATTATTAAGGTACCCAGGTAACAATGTTTGTTCCTTTGATTTCAGGGCAACACACTTTTGATGTCGAACCTTGTTCAGATGTTGTGTAACTTGAAAGCGTTTCGTTGCAGTCACTTTATAGTACAATACAACACCTTATCGTCAGTTGTAAGAACACTGAATTCCTTAACATAACTTCGAAGTGTAACAGACACAGACCGTTTTTCTTTATCCATCGTTACACTCTAAAATTTCAAACTGAAATGCAGTTTGCAATTTCTGAACTGTCTTAATTGAAAGATTACAAGATTAGTAAACAAAAGTACAGGCAAATTTTTCTATGAACAGGAAGTTGTCAAAGGGTCTTTGGAATTTCCTAATACCTATTTATCACAATACCGCAGGATGTAAGTATTTAAATTTTAGTTGAAACTTTTTCTTTCTTAGAAAATATTAACAAGTACACAGATGGTTAAGGCAGTAAAATATTTTAAAGCCTAGTATTTAACAATAAGCCTAAATTATGGGTTTCCCCTAGACTCAACTAAGCCGCCCTTGGTTAGTTGTCTAAAATGCTACAATTATTTAAAAAATATTAGAAATTTCATAATTAAAGCATGTAAAACGCTCAAAAACTGGTAAAATATGCACACTCGTTCAAAAATGCTAAAATATTCATGCATTTATAAAAAACACCTAAATTTGCATTTATATGCATTTTCAAATTGACATATGTGATTCATATGTGACTTAAACATGTAGAAATATAACTCTGCATATGTTTGCTATAAGCAGAAAAAACATGCAAATGCATAGAAATCCTATACCTAGTAATAACGAACAACGCTTTGTACAGGTATATATTATTGAAACGAAAATTAAACATTAGTCGTAGTTACTTGTATCATCAAACTTATTAATAAAAGTAACTGAATAGATTATTGTAAATATAAAGGAAGCATGCGCTTAATAAATCATTTGGCCCATTCAACTGTAATCACAGAAAAATCTTTGAAATATCACATTCCTAAAGAATGTACACATTAATTACAGGTAAATTAATGTAAATTAAAAACTTTCAATGCTACAATATTACTGTACACACATTAGAGTGGTTCTTATTTTGGTTATGTTGGAATTTCGGGTGTCCATTTCATTTAAAAAAAAACTGAAAATTTTAAGACCAATACGAACTTCCTATCTCTATTTTAATTATTCGCTGTAACGAGGAGAAGTTTCCCATTTAAAATACACGGTTTTTTAAATTCTTATGCATATTTTTGACCACTGGACAAATTTGTTGAAAAAAAATTAATGTTTTTATGGAATTAACGGGCATCGATGCTACTTTTAGGTAAAAAATATTATATGGGTCATTCTACATCACTTCAACACTAATTAAACGGTACCTTATTTACAATTTATTTGTAAATCGTAGAGAAAAATCAAATGCCCCATATAATTTTTTTCGTACCTAAAAGTAGCATCAAACAGTGTTACTTCCAAAAAAAATTTTTAAATTGTTTCTCAACAATATGTCCCAGTGGTCAAATATACAGGGTGATTCAGAAATAAAAGTAATCCTTTAAATGGTAGGTAGAGGGGAGGCAGTAGAGCTAATTTACCTTGACAAGTATAGGTCAAAAACAAAATTTTCCAGAAAATTAGTTTTAAAGTTTTATTGTATTTTGGATCCGATCCTGACTTTGGATCCTTTTGGATCCAAAATTCATCAAACTTTAAAATTCATTTTCTAGAAATATATTCGTTTTTGACCTATACTTGTCTAGGTAAATTAGCTCTACTGCCTCCCCTCTACCTACCATTTAAATGATTACCTTTATTTCTGAATCACCCTGTATACATAAGAATTGAAAAAAGCATGCATTTTAAATGGGAAACTTCTACTCGTTACAGCGAATGATTAGAATAGAGATAGGAAGTTCGTATTGGTCTTAAAATTTTCAGTTTTTTTTTAAATCAAATGGGCACCCGGCAAAACCGAAATTCCAACATGACTCGAATAAGAACCACTCTAATATACATGTGTAGTTGGGATTTTAAAAGAAATGAGTACAATTCTCTGTAATTACTCTTGTGATGTCCCTGATGTCATATTATTTCTCAATTTACCCCTCAAAACTGCTTATAGTAATTTAAGGGTGGTAATTGGCACAGTGCTGTTCTTACAAATCTTGAGTGGCAGAATTCAAAGTAGCGATTACTTCAAAAGGCTTATCTTGGGATTCTCAAGTGAAAGTGTTTAAAATTAGTATATGTAATTATTATTATAATTATTAATAAGTATTTGTGTATTATTATACTACTGATAAATCTTCTTGTAAAACTAATATGATAGGTATTTTTATTCAAGTCGATAAAGTTTTATTTTATTGACGAGCGGAAAGTGTTAATTAAATAAATTAACAAATAAATTAATTAAATAAATAATTTTTTGCGAGTCTATAGTTAATAACAATAAGAAAAACCAATTTCAAATTAAACCATTAAGCACTTGTTTGCAGTAGTTGGGTTATTGCTATGTATGTATGTTTGTAAATAGGTTTATTTCTACTTTCTATGTAAATGAAACTTAACTAAGTAAATGAGGAGTTACAACTACAGCCCTGTAAAACTTTACGGGCTCCTAAAAGAGCCCTGTAAAATTCTACAATGCCCATCAACAAAAAGCTAATGGAAACTATTTTGTTTCGTAACCACAACACCATGACAACGTCTAGCTACCGTTGTCCTACCGCCTTTGATTACAAAATCTCTTTTTATAAAAAAACACAATAAATGAATAAATAACAGTTGGTGAAGGCACAAACTTTCCAGCTCGCCCGTAAAGATTAATTTACAATTGGCACGTAAATAGCTATCATCCAACACCTCTAAATAAAAAGGGTGCTATCTTAATGTTTTTAAGAAATTAAAGTTGAACTTTACCCACTGTATAATAGTGATCAGCTGCTTTTGCAGATAGCAATCAATCACCAGTTTGCGTTGCATAATATTATTAGAATGCAGTCATCCGGCTAGAATATCAAATTTATTACCGTCAAAACTACAAATTAACCTATACATTGCAAATTCAATATTTGAACTTAAATAAAGAGATGTTGGATAAAACGTTGTATGACGTGCGTGAGTTAAGGATATTATTCACTTAAAAAAATTAGCCCACTCTTAATATCATATAATATCTTACTTAACTTGTACCATTAATTACTATTATCTATACTTGCGGTTAAAATATTATTTTATCTACCCTTGAGGTTAAAATGCTACTTGATCTCTTATTTTGAGTTAATCAAAACACATTTTAATATTTGCTATATGAAAAAAATATAGTGTTTGTATTTTTGAGTCACTTGTTGTCTGCCATATATCCGATTAGGGATATTTTCGTTTTGGGTCAGCCGTCAAAGTCCCGCCCGCGAGGTTGCTTTGCGGTATAGATAAACTTTAAAAGTGGTTTGGTTCCAACCATATTCGGCGGTTCCATATATTAGGCAGTCCTTTGATTTTGTAGACTCGGACCTAACGGCCTTCGCGGGTCAATTGTCCGTTCGTGGGTAGTCTTACTTAACTCACTTGTACCATAAATAACTATTACCTACCCTTAAAATATTATTTTATCCACCCCTGAGTTTAAAATGCTACTTAATATTTTGAGTTGATGAAAACACACATCTGCTATAAGAAAAGATACAGTGTGTGTATTTTTGACTACCTTGCTGTCTGCTGTATATCCGATCAGGGGATTTTTGTTTTCGGTCAGCCGTCAAAGTTCGGTTCGCGAGATTACTTCGCGGTATAGATAAACCTTAAAAGTGGTCGATACATTAGGCCGTCCCCGCCTTAGATTTGGTAGACGATTTAGCTGGAGACAGCGAAAAGCGACTTTTCATATACGACGTTTATAATAGTACACGGTATACTATGAAAATACGTGGTAACTGAAAATCTTCAAAAGTTACAGGAAAAAGGTGAAAATCTTGCATTTTCTTAACTAAAAAATATTGTTAAGCAAAAGTAAAGAATCGCCTCTAGTCTAATTAAATGTGTGTAGCCCCAAATCTCTTTGGCGATGTTTTATTTATGAGTCTCCAAAATGCTTGAGTACATTTTTGACCTCTTGCCGTCCCCACTTCAGGCCACCGCCCCTGTTGCTAATTCGCAGACAGAATCATTCGTATTGCGGTCCTGGTTAAGATTTCCGATTTTCTACCTAAACCAAAAAATTGCAGGGATAGGCAGAAGGAAGGTTATAGCATCGCCGTAAATTATTTTGGTTCGGAGTCTTATATGAAATCAAGGTTAATGACCTAGACAAAGTTTTATAAAGGTCGTTCCAAAAACCGCGAAAACGTAAAGGTTAATATATCGAGAAGACATTTACAGTGCTAAACGCAAGATTTTCATATGGAACATTTCATATTTTTTATCGTCCCGTCAAAGCGGCATTCCAATTAAACGGATATGTCGCGAATCCTCAAAAATTTGCATTTTTTGCGGTTTTAATAAATTATAGAAGAATCAGTGAGAGCTGCCGAATGCTTGAGTTACAAAAACCGCAGTAAACGTCCTCTTTTCTACGGAGTCGTTTTTGGATACAAAGATTTCGAGTTCTACCTATCTAGTATATAAATTTATCGAATATCACGAATCTGGCTGTTGTGTTATACATTTGTGTTATGTACGTAGATGACAACCCTTAATTTGGCGTTCAATGTCATCCCTAGACGATCCTACAGTTTTGAGGGTTTTCGTAATAAATTTGGACAAGGTTGCGGGCAACATCAATATGAAATTATTACATTAGAAGCATCACCTTTAGGGATCGTGAAAAGCTTGTTTATAGTTTAATTGATTAGACGATCCAACATAATTTCATTTAAAAATTAATACTATAAACTGTGCTGTAATCGCATCTTCATCTACAGTTTCTAAGAACCTGTTTAGAAATATATCCACTAAAGCCATATATCCATTTGCAATTCTATAGTTGCTGAAGGCTCTATTCCATAAATTGATCCAAGGAAGACCAAGATAGCCCATTCTTACTTTCTTAAGTTTATAGTAGCTAGTATACCCTTTGTCCCTACTGCTTCTGCTGCTTATTTTACAAGTTTATATTGGAATCGCGTTAGCTTGCTGGATTAATTAATAATTAATCTGCCTAGATTAAGATTTTCACAGAACGCTTTTTGACCTTTGACAAATGCCAATTGTAACAGGAGGATTAAAATGATTATAGAGTGGATCATAAATAACTTCTTCCAACTTAGTGTTAGTTATACCCTATTTAAGAATAATTTTATTAATGATATTTATAAGCGTCAAATATCAGGAAACTTCAGCAGTAACGGACAGGTTACTCCTATAAATATTAAGAAATAAGTGCCATTATGTCAATATAATGCGCTATAATTAAATAATAATTATTATTCGGTGAACACAGATTAATTGTTTTTGCGCTGGTACATTATTTTTGCATAATTAATACCAGACTTTGTAAGTAACTTAGTAAAATTACTTGTATAAAGGGATTTTACTTAGGACACAAAGCTCACTATCAGAAAAATCCCTTTTTTGGACAATTTTGACCAATTTATCATACCGATAATAATACATTACATATTTCGTTATATCAACACAAAGGAAAGCAATAAGTACTACAACATAGTACTGAAAAAGAAATGATGAATATAGGAAAATTCATGTAATAATTGGAGAAATGATGTAAACAGTATTAAGATGTTATAATAATAATAGGAAATTACCATCTCTGACTGGGTCTCTAACCTAGGACTCTCAATTTTTGAGAATCGTCTCAGGTCAGTTGGTAGAGCTTCTGCCTAGAGAACAGAGAGTCCAGGGTTCAAGTTCCAGTCAGAGATGATAATTTCTCATTAACATTATAACATCTTAATACTGTTTACATCGTAAACAATGATAGCAGCATATGTAAAAAAAATGTAAATGGCAAAAGAATTAATTTAATTCTCGCCATCTTTAGGGCGGAATTTCCAACATGCCCGAGGTACTCGCACGTGTCACTACCTACATTATTTAAAAGGTTAAATGTACATTTCAACGTTGGCTCGACGTTCAACTTTTAACTATAGCATGGTACCAGTATGCGGCGGTGTCAAAAGGTTTTCTATGCAGAGTGTGCTATTTTAGAGAAAAACACAGCCTGCAAACCCTGTACTCTGTATTATTCTACTAATACTACTTCCTAAAGATATAACAATTTTCTCATATTCTAACTGCTAGGGATTTGTTGAACTTGTTCAAGATACCTTAGAGCATTTTTAATTATACAGTATGAGATATCTGCAATCTCAAGAGAATTGGAAATTGCTGCAGTTTAAGCAGCTTTCAGGTATTCTGAGGGTATGAATTTACATGGATATTCGGAAAATATGTATAACAACCTCTTCACATGCAATCCTCACGTGTAATTGCTGTGGATTTGCTGAACTTAATTAGTTAACTGAAATCTAAAGAAATCAATTCTGGCTAAAATTGATTATTAAATAAATTGTAATTTACATTATATAATAAATTGATCTTAGTGATTATACGTTGCTGGTGGAGTTGCAAATTCCATTGCCTCAGTTTATCTAGCCACTATTAACTGAACATTCAAATCATAGAAACATGTTTGTCTACACTGAAAAAATTTAGCCTTTAAATTAAAAAAAAACTGCAGATCAATTTGCATCAAAACCTTCTACTTTAAAAAATGCACCAACAAGGTATTTTTTTTTAAATTTAAAAGTAAACACTTTTGAGGGTGTTTTTGCATGTGTATTTAAATAAAAAACTTATTTCGTGGGTTGATTTAAATAAATTTATTGTTAATTTAAAAGTAAAATAAACGTAAAATGATTTGAATGGTAAATTGTAATTAATTTAAAAAGTCCGATGTATTTAAACAGTAAGTACCAATATTTACTTTTAAATGCAGTGCTTTTTATATGAATGTCGGGTTGTTTTTAATTTAATAATGTGCTGGTTTCCTTTTAAATGCACATTATTTTAAGTTAATGCCGTTAATTCAGAACACTGCTGAATTAAATGTATTATATTCTTTCAATGACAACTTAATGATGTTATTAATCTTGTTTATTGTTTCCAGCCTTATTTTGTGGAACTCCATAATCATGAAATAAATAAAGATTATTAAAAGTTTCACAGTTTTATTAAAATATACCTGACAATATTGTTTCGACAGCTATGCTGTCATTATCAAAGGTAATATAATTATAAACAAACACGTCGCTAAGGTAGATACAAAATAGGTAACTAGATAAAATAATAATAATAATAAAAATTAATAATAAAAATCATAATTAAACATCTAATACTTCCAGTAACGGAGAATTACTGAGCTCAAGTTGTTCATTCATTAAAGGTACCCTGAGTTTGTGTTTGTATATCTCAAAGGCTTCTAAAATGTCTAATTTGCGTTTGTTATTACAAAAATGTAGGAATTTAATATTATTTTGAGGAGTCATTGTGTGATTTTGTTCTAAAAGGTGTTTGGCGTAATTCGATTTTTCAGGTTGTTTATTTTTGTAATGACGTACGTGTTCTTTATATCTTATGTCAAAATTTCGAAGTGTTTGTCCAATATATACCGAACTACAAAAAGAACAATTTAAACGGTAAATGCCCGATATCATGATATCATGTGTTCTGTCTTTAGCATTAAATAAAAATGAAAAAGTGTTAGTGTTGGTTTTAAATGTTATTTTATAATTGTTGGTTTTTCTTAGTATATGTGCAATTTTTTCTGATATTTTGCCAAAATATGGTATAGATATGTAATTTGTGTCTTCTGTTTGATTGTCAATGGGATATATTCTTTTGATAGCTAACCTATAATCTTTTTGTTTAATTAAAGTGTCAATCATGTTCGGATTATAATTATTTGCACATGCAAATCATTATATATATTGCTCACAAGAAGACGGGCTTTTTGGACGACCTAATAATTTTGAGATTAGTAAACGTATTTTTATTTTTTTGTAAACGAAATATTTTACAAATGCAGAAAAATTGGTGTGGTCACATTTTTAAAAATCTGAAAAAAATTGTACAGATTCTTTGAACATTTCTGTATTTAAATGCAAAATGGCAAACTGGACGTTTGAATAGTTTTGGCAGGTCAAATTTTCAAAGACCGCGTTACAGGCAGCCGGCGCAGCATTGTTCACGGCCAGCCGGCGCAACCCGCATTCGCTAGCTTCTAGTATGTAATAATACGGTCCATATTACCAGCGGACCGTCTTAACTAATGTACATAAGATAAATGTATATCTCTGTGGATATGATTATACCTACTGATTAGTTAATCACTTATATATTTAAATCGATTTCTTCGGGTGTGTTACATAAAGCAGTTTTCTTGCGGTCGTCAAAGACGCTAAAATATTATATTGCAATAGCTTAAATACCATTTTTGTTTACACAAAATGCGGTTTTTATCCTAAATTTAAAAAATAGATGTTTACTGGGTTATATTGGGTGCTATTGAAGGTAACAACTAGCATCCAATCATCAGCTTACGTTGTATTATATTATTAAAATCCAGTTATCGGGCTAGTGTCAAATTTATTACCGTCAAATACTACAGACTAAACTATAGTTTTATTGCAAATTCAATATTAGAACTTGTGGCACACGTGAGTTAATGATATTATCCACTTCAAAAATGATCATAATACCTTAATTAACTCAATTGTACCTAAAATACCTATTGCTGATCTCTATTGTAGGTTCTAATGTTTAATAAGGTCAGTTGCGGTAATTGGAGCGATGGGGTAACTGGAACTTTGCTTAATAAAAGGTAAAACCATCGTTAAACGTCTATGAAAATTTTGTGAATTTTTACTATACCCTATACACTCTTATAGCTGCGATAATTCCTGAAGTATTCCTACTGCAGCCCTAACTTTTTGGGGACATTTTAATTAATATCCTTAGAGCGTTTCGGTTACCCAGAGCATATTATAAAGTAATGTGGATATAAAATATAGACGATGGTTCCATTTGCCCCAATCTATTGGGTGATTGGAACCTCCTAACATGTTTTTTAAAAATAATTTTTAATACAGTAGTTGGCATTAGAGCTGCTTTATTTTTACATTTTCTTTTGGAAAATATATTAAAGTTATTATAAAAAAGTTCTAAAGTTATACTTCATGATAAAAATGTTAAATAAGAGTGTGAAATGAGAGTTTAAAGCAAGATAATTGTAAAGCTATGACCCAATTACCCTAACAGACCTTAAAACTTAAATTAAAAAAGCTGTTGCATTATATTTTAGGGTCTTTGACAGCCGCAAGAAAAGTACTTTATGTATCACACCCGAAGAAATCGATTTAAATACATAAGTAATTAACTTACTAATACTAATCACTAGGTATAATCATATCTATACAGATATACATTATGGACCGTATTGTTACTAACTAGAAGGTAGCGAATGCGTTTTGCGCCGGCTGGCCGTGAACAATGCTGTGCGCTGTCCGCAACGCAGTCTTTGAAAATTTGTCCTGCCAAAACTATTAAAACGTCCAGCTTGCCATTTGGCATTTAAATACAGAAATGTTCAAACAATCTGTACAATTTTTTTCAGACTTTTAAAAATGTGACCACAACAATTTTTCTGCATTTTTATAATATTTCGTTTAGAAAAAAATTAAAATACGTTTGGTAATAAAACATTATTAGGTCGTCCAAAAAGCGCGTCTTCTTGTGAACAATATGTCGTTGTAATTGTTCAATTTGGGGTCATGCTTAGCTGACGGTTCGTGATCTTGGGCTATTTTGAGAAAGCTTTTTTAAGTAAAAGGTAAATTAAAGTATAATTTAGAAACGAGCGGGACGATTGAATTACAGTAAAATAGGCTTGTATCGTTTACGAACTCATAATTATACTTACATGAAAAAATAGGAATAATATTAATTATTATTATGTAAATTATAATTTATTGTAGGACGGGGGTGTAAGTCAATTATGATTTAAAATTTGTTAAACATTTCATTCGGCAAAAGATTTCTTTAAATGTTTTATAAACCAAACTTAATCCCAGAAAATACCACAGGGGATTCCCTGTGCCGTCCCATGTTGCTTCTGGACAATTGGAGCCTTCGAGAGTGAAAAATGTGCGCACTGCCATGATTACAGTGACCTGAAATAAATGTTTGCCGCATAAGGTGCTCTTTGGCGGAATGCCAAAGAACCATGTTCACAACGGGGTACTGTCATGTATTTACCTCCCCCGAGGCCGTCTCTTATCGGGATTGACATACAGAAAACACGAGGGAAAAAAGCACTCCACTGATGTGACTATTATCTATTGTCACTCAGATCAGCAGAGGTCGACTTACGAGATACACCAATCTCTCAGTCTCCAAGAAAACAGTGACCTAAGAGGTTAATTTTACAGAGATCAATCTCGCATCGAAACAACAGCAATTCTACAAATTGCTACCAATCAACTTAACAACAATATTACAGATTGGTCATCAATTACAATTCAAGCGTTGCCAAATGATAATGACAGCAACCAGTTAACAGATACCAACACCTATAAGTGTCATATCACAAACATACTTATTACAAACACAGTAAATATTAGTATTACGCATCTGCGTTTTGATCCAAAGTTATGCGACACTACCCTCGATCAACCGTCCGCTTAACACAACTATCACACAACTGCAACAACTGTCTGGCATAAAATCACCGACTACAACCCTATTTTTGTATACTTTTGCATATGTGTTTTATAAAGCTTCAGAGGATCTGACACGACACATTAAGGCAGAAGAGTTACTAATTTATTGCTTTACATACATTCTTCCGTTTTCTTAAAATACGTTTGAAGTTAGTACATGGAATCCAGAACTATAATTATTTAAGGTTTACCTGCATTAAGTGTTATCATTCACTATTTAAATAATAACTAAAAATGCTAAATTTACACACAGAAAATAATTGTCCCACATTATGATTTCATAGACAATGGGTGCGTCCAACACACCGCTGGAAATGCAGCGCTGCAGCAGCTTTCTCAGCCGTCTCAGATTTAAAAACCTACATTTAAAACTTTTAGTTTTTTTATTATATCTTTTATCTACTGTCGAAATCGATGTTCTAACGTTTTAATTATTGATATTCAGTAAATAAGACTTCTAGTGTTACTTGTCAGCGCTTTAAGCAGTTTATATGTATTAAACGATGATGTACTTCAAACGATTTTATTGCTTCAGTGGTTTTAAATCTAAGACGGCAGTAAAATCTGCTGCAGCGCTGTATTTCCAGCGGTGTGTTGGACATATATTGCCTTATTGCACAAGTAAAATTTCAGTTACTTAAATGAAACTTTACAGATCTAGTAACCAAATATATATTTTTCAATACTGTTTGAAATAAATATATATTACGATCGTTTAAAAACGAGTCACCTTAAATAACTAGCAAATGAATGGAAATATCAAAAATCGCCGAGACAAGTAAACTTATGTTTCGAGGCGGACATCTTTTGGTGTAAATTGAACCTTCACAGAAACAATACAGCAGTATAATTACTTCAATGTTTAAGCTTGACACAGTTAATAATTGATGTAGAGATTATTAAAATTAATGGATTGGGTATTAAATAATAAGTAGTGTTATTAGCACCCAATTTAAAAACTAAGAACAAAAATAAATATTAATCATCCCTAAGCCGAAAATCTAACTAAATAATTTTTTTTAAACTAAAACCCACTTAATCAAATGTTCAAGCTGAGTTACATTATTTGCAATAATAAAATCTTCTTTCAAATTCTTCCCTAACTCTAACAAATGTCTCTGAAGGGATATTTTGGCAGGTTTCCGTAGATGAATCAGATGAAAGCTCTTATGCCTTAGCTGCAATACAAGGGTGCACGTGGAGCTCTTTAATTTTCAGCATATTACAAAGAAGCAAGCAGTGTTGCAATATTAAATGGTAATAATGCAATAATATAACTTGCTTGCCTTTCCCTTTGTAAAAAATATTAATACATGTATATTAATTTCTTTACTTACTTTACTTTTACATCCATCCATTTCTAACATGTAACATTCCTACGTGTTTCCTGAAATATATTTGATAAAGTTGCATTATTACATGCATTTTCTCGTGAGTTTGTCTATCTACAAAACAATAGTTTTAAAGTTACTTTTGTCATTGAAATTATTCTCAAAGGTGATTCCTTCCTCGACGAAAAGGAATTAAACTACTTAAAACAGGTAAATTTTCTATTTAACAGATATTTGCAGCATATATAATTAATAAGATTAATAAGTCCGTCATATTAGAGAACTGCAAGACAACCACCGTTAAATCGCTGCCTACCATCTCGAATGGTTTTCGAACGCTTGAACGCGACATATTAAGTATCAAGGGGCTCTTCTTCTGTAGCGGCTGTTTTCGAAAGAAGTTTTCACTTTGCTGATGCAAAATTAAGTAATGAAAATGACTTCAAGACATAGTCTTTCCAAAATTTTCATGGGGGCTCTGGCAGTTGTGTATCAACGGTATCAAACACAGCCTGCGTATATGTATAAGTATTCAGTGGCGACCCGTGCCAAATATTTTTGGGTGTGCTGCATCCCTCAAAATGTTTATGTTTTGTTTTGCCTGTTTATTTTGCCAAAACACACGAATTGTATGTTATTGCTGATATGCATTTTATTAGTCTTTTGATTGTTTTACTTAAATGTACCATATCTCTTACTGTTTCCGTCTAAATTCTCTCGCCACGGTGTTCAGAAAAAACCCATGGGAAACAAAATGAAGCATTTAATTCAATCAAAACAACGAGTTGAACGTAGCAAAGCAGCACCAAAAAACAAAACTCGTGTCTTCTACGGGAAAAGTGATTGCAGCGGTTTTTGGTATGCAACGGGAATTCTTTTGCTTGATTATCTTCAAAAAGAAAAAACTGTTACCGGAGAATATTGCGCCGCACTTTTGGAAATGTTAAAAGTAGCAATATTGAAAAGCGTCCTTGAATGGCGAAAAAGTGCCAATTACCATGATAATGCACGTCTGGACAACCAAAATTGGCCGAATTAAAATTTGAACTAGTTTTTCCTCCACTTTATTCTTCTGATCTAACCAACTCTTTGACTTCCATTTGCTCCCAAAACCTAAAACTTTTCTAGCTGGTAAGAAACAACTGAAAAAGTAATAAATGCTGTGAACAGGTTTCAGGAAGAAATTGTAAAATTAGAGAAACGTTGGGGTAAATGTATCGAGTTTAGGAGAGATGAGGTAGAAAAATAAAGTACATTTTAATCCGCTAAAATTTGTCTTTAATGGAAAACCAAATTAGTCTTCAAACCACCCTCGTATTAACCATGTTAATGAGGGCTCAGCCATCATTAAATTATTTTAAGGAGGGCCACAGCCTTCGAGCCACCACGTAGTCGGCGCCTATGCTTCAAGAATATGAGATTACGTGCAAAGTACTCTCTCTGTCTTAATCAAATTACTGCAGATATAAAGTTGATGTTTCTTATGCCAATGATTTGGTGATGACTAAAATAGTCATTATCGGGACATCTTTCCTTTGTTAAGTAGTTTTTAATTAGCTTTTTAGCATACAATACTACATAAAACGTAAAATAACTTAAGAATGTTGTAATATTTATGGTAATAGAATTTTGATAGTAATGTTATTTTTTTGCTAATAAATACTTCATATAACAATTGACCCCTTTAGTTGCACGCAAGTCCGCTCTCGGCTTATGGATTAGATGAATTTATCGTAATTCACTTTTTGAGGTGTACTTGAAGTTATCATACTATAGGCATTAATCCATTATGTCTTGTATCTTTATTGTGGTCAACTCCGTGTATTATGGTTTAATTAATATTTATTAGTTTTTGATAAAATACAAATTTTAATACAGCGCTATCTAGGTCGAAGTCGAACTGTCTAAGTAAAAGGTATCAAATTTCAATACTCCTTATTTGGTACTATCGGTGTTCCGCTCGTATGATTGAATTGTCAATGATTGGATTTGTTCGTATAATTTTTGCCAGTTAAAACTTATTGCCGAGTTGAAATTATCCTATCAGAGAAACGCTTGGGTAAAAACGTCAATCCATTCTACCGAAATTCTATAGAACTCCTTCGTTAGAACGACATCTCGCTTTGATCTTGCGTTGAGTTTTTGTGTTGGTTTATTTTTTAAAGTGGAAATTCAGTGTGCAGGATACCCGAGCATGAGTTGGAACATGCTGTCTAGAAAAAGTTCTCGGTCGTTTTAGAGTACGAAATTTTTCCGAAATTCCACGGCGGTGGACGAGTGGTGTCAGTGCATCACTCGTGTTCCAAGGGTTGTGGGTTTGAATCCCATTTGGGGTGGTGGGATTTTTCTAATTGGAAAATTCCGTCACTTCAACTCTGGATGTGTGTCTTCGTGTTGCATGTTAGATGGGGGACAGATGACCTTAGATGTTGGTTCCCCCGTAGTGTAGGCGTCAAATAAAAAAATATATATATTTAATGGTATATGTATGTATCATTAAGTAATCATTATTTATCTTTTGTCTAATATTATTTATACAATTGCTATGTAAAAGTAAACTTGAATTTTTAATCGTACTAAGACCTTCCGAACCAGCTGACTAATCCGTTAAGCATTATAACAAAGTATTTGTCTTATAACAATTTATTTTTGCTTTAGGTTAACCAATAAATAAACAATATACTTACCTGATGTTGATTATTTTATTTTTATATGACATAAGTTGTGCGTGCTAAGAATTAGTGGATATTTGGTTGGCACAATTGGATCCAAATCTACTCCGTTTTTAAAGAGAATTTATTCAACTCAAATAAATCATCGGATATAACGTCACCTATGATACGACGGCAATATTCTATCTATTAGTATTATAAAATGTGCATTCAACATTTAAATAAAACTATCATAAACACAAATACTTCGATTCCGGCAGTCAGTGCAACGCGATCACGTGACAAAATGGGCCAATAAGGATAGTGGACGTGAATATACATTGATGCATGTCGGACGTATTTCTAGCCACTTCGTATAATAATACCCTTTTTAGTATAATAAGCATTACAAAACAGTAAACTGGCCATCACCACAAAAATGACTCCGGAAGACAAATGTATTACAAAAAAGTTTGGTTTCTCAGGAAAAAATCTTACATCATCTGTTGAACAAGTTAGGTCTGATGAAACAGTTTGTGAAGGCTCTAAATAAAGAAGGTCCCTGTTTCCAATATTTAGGTACAAAATTTTTATTTATATCAGATGCCAAATTGCAACAAGGTATATATTTGTTAGACCACAAATAAGAGAATTGATGAACAACGAGAATTTTGGGAATGATATGGAACCCATTGAAAGTGATGCTTGAATTTCTTTTAAAAATATCGTCAAGAATTTCTTGGGAAACAAAAAAATCTATAAACTACAGAAATATCGTGCATGAAATACTTAGAAACTTTCCAAAACTAGTCTGCAATATGGGTATAGAATAACACTTTCTAGTCCAGGGTTGCCAGGTGTCCGGGTTTCGCCCGTACAGTCCGGTTTTTGATCGTTGTGTCCGGAGTCCGGGTCGAGTTAATACTTTGTCCGGTTTTGTATACAATCTAAATGGAAACAAAATAAATTCAGCACTCACACTCAGTCTCAATTAATACTATCAAATTTGTCTTTTAGGGAAATATAACTCATTAGTAGTGCTAAAATCGTTGCAACGAGTTCCAACCAGTACCGTTTTGTTTCACTTTCTCGAAATCGATCACTCATTTAAATGGAATGATCCAGGATCGAGACCCAAAGGGTATTATCAATGTCGATGAGATGAATCTTTTCTCTAAATTCACGTCCACGAAACTCTTGCATTCAAAAATGAAAAGTGCTGTGGTGGCAAGTTGAGTAAGGAGGAAGTAACTCTGTTGGTAGGAGCAAACATGAATGGAACGGAAAAGTTGCCGTTATTTATAGGAAAGTCAGAAAACTCAAATGTTTTAAAAACATGAAGACAAGACCAATAAAGTACGAGAGTAGCAATAAAGCATGGATGACGGGTGATCTTGTTGGGAAATGGCTACTAAAAATTGATAAAAAGTTTGGGAAGCAAAAACGTCAAATCCTTCTCTTAATTGACAGCTGTACTGCACACAACAAGATTCCATTGCTAGAAAATGTAAAGGTCCTGTTTTTCCCTACCAACATGATCTGTTGTGCTCATACATAGAGATTTCTCTGCAGATTTTATACGTTACAGTTAAGTCCGCGCTCTTTGGCGGACTTGGTGTGTGACAAACTAAGTCTGTGTTACCCCACTAACGTACAAACATGTTTGCAGGAAAATCTGACGTACTTAATCTTTCACAGACAAAACTGTGTGTTAGTAGGTGAAATCTGCCGACTTATCTGCAGACTTTGTCAAAACTGTGGAATTTGGTAGAGACAAAAGTTTTTAGGGGAAATCTTTAACGTTTTTGGTGATATTTTGTACTGTTTCGTTATATTAGTGAGAAATTAAAGACAAAACTCCCGTCCGCGCTAAGATACACTTTTTTGCAAAATTCAATTAAAGCTTCATAGCCCTTATTTTTTAAATTTTTGTTGGAGTATCCGCTGAATTTGATTTTCTATAAACCGGATGGTTTTTCTACAAACCCAGTCAAAGATTCTTTGCCCATAAAACGGGTATGAATAATATTTCTTGCTATTTTTGTGCGGAAAATAATAATACTAATAAACATAAATAAATCGACGGATTTAACCTGTGGGAGAAGACTGTGCGCTTTTTATGACAGCAGACTTAGCAGCCGGTTTAAATGTTGTTTAAATGCTGTTTTAATGTAAAGACAAGTCGTACCTGATAAAAGGCTAGTCGTGCTCACACACTAACGCATAGATTTGTCCGCAGACTTTGACTGCATCGGATCAAGTGTGCCGAGAAAACCCTTTGTGTATGGCCGGCTAATGGAACAGGAGATAATTAAAAACAGTAAACATTTTTATCGGCGCCTTCTGATCGAGAACATCTTAACAGGGGATTTCGAAATAAACAAGATCAAAATCGATGTTTTACAACCTGCAAGGATATGCCAGAAACTTGGGAACAAGTAACTGAGGAAACAGTGAAGAACTACTTCAGAAAATCTGGGTTAGTTAAAGAAACGGAGGGAGAAGGTAGCCATGGTGAAGACATCATACCTGCTGTTGACTATTAAGATAAAGTAAGACCAAGTAAAACTGTATCACATGAGGAGTTTGTGGAAGTGGATGACAATGTGGCAGTGTGTGTAGCGAGCAGAGTGATGCATACATCGTGGCGGAGGTCTTTAACACCCAGACCGGACCATCATCTGTCGAAGAGGATGAAGGCGTCGAACCACACGAGGAGCAACCCGTCCCGACCCCTGCCCAGCCTATGGATCACATATTAAGGGACTATATAGATTTTTAGAGGGTCAGACTTCTGTGAGTAACTCCATATTTAGTTATCTCTATGAATTCGAAATGTTTACAACAAAACGGAGACTCAATTCCAGGAAGCAGTTGAAAATTTTTAATTTTTTCGAAAAATTGTCATATAAATGCCATGTTTTTAATATATTTAAGTACTACATATTTTCTTTAAATATCGTACAAATTATTTTTTTGTGTAGTAAAGGTAACCTAACCTAACCTTTAAGAATAGTCATCTGGATTCTTTTCCTGAAATTTTTGGTTAGGTTAGCAAAGAACAGGGAGAATGCTTTTATTAAGATAGCAATCAAATGCACCATCGAGATCAGGGACGATGGAACGTTAGTATGGTAGCGGATTCCTGTTGGCCGCTTAAACGGGTAATCTCTACGATTACTGATCATAAAAGACATTAATGGGTAAGCGAGACAACTTTTTACTTCTTTTATGAAATCTGAAATAGACGAAGAAAAATGAGAAGAACCTTTCTTATAAATAAGATCTTAGGTTTCAATATTCCAAGAAAATCCTACCTTATAGAAACAAATTGAAATTATATTTAAGTTCAGTAATATCACGTTGATATAAAATCATCTTAAAAATTGACAAGCGGCGGCAAAAATTCTTTTTTTGCAGGCCAGTGAAATCAGTCTTAGCCAACGTATTTTCCATTATAGGAAAATAATTAAAATATAAATTACGTTATATAAAGGGAATAGGATATACTAGGAGTATGGGAAGTGGAAACACCCTACTATAATGCAAACTGACTTTTCGAATACGTGTTAGTACGTAACGTAATCAAGATGCGTTTGTGATTGAAAACGCATTAATTGTTATCCCTGTTGTGACTTGATAATTTATCGGTATATTAAAAAAGATACATTTTTAACAATCTTACGCTGGAGATCTCACGAGACAATAAATATGTTTATTTATCACAGCAAAGAATTAAAAGTAAAATCGATTGATTCGATACTAGACGCTCTTGCCATCAGTCTGCCGTATTTTTTCTATATGATGCGACTTATAACTATTCTAATTCTTCCTTCTTTACTCTTATTGCTAAATCCTAAGGGATAACGTGTTATGGCGTATATGTATTATTTTAAAATAAGAGTCATTCCATGCGAAATCTATCACTAAAACTGGTCGATCTCACGGATTTTAATGAAAATCACTTATGAGGTAGCAATCAACTAAAGAACATAACTTTCATTCATCAATTTGCTAAATTACGCAGAACTTCGGAAATATTCAAACTGAAAAAATTATCAAAACTGCTTGCACGCCTTTAAAGAAATATAAATATCTCGAGAAGTATTTACCCTAGAACAAATATTTTTTTCTATATTGCTCACTAGAAAACGGGCTTTTTGGACAGCCTAATGATTTTTGTTATGAAACGTATTTTAATTTTTTTTCTAAACGAAATATTTTAAAAATGCAGAAAAATCGGTGTGGTCACATTTTTAAAAATCTGAAAAACATTGTACAGATTCTTTGAACATTTTTGTATTTAAATACCAAATGGCAAGCTGGACGTTTTAATAGTTTTGGCAGGGTAAATTTTCAAAGACCGCGCTGCAGACAGCCCGCGCACCATAGATCACGGTCAACCGGCACAACCCGCATTCGCTACCTTCTAGTTAGTAATAATACCGTCTATATTTCCAGAGGTAGATCTTAACTAATGTACATAAGATAAATGTATATATGTGTGGATATGATTATACCTCCTGATTAGTTAATTACTTATGTATTTAAATCGATTTCTTCGGGTGTGTTACATAAAGCATTTTTCTTGCGGCCATCAAAGACCCTAAGATATTATACTGCAATAGCTTAGATACCATTTTTGTTTACAGAAGATGAGTTGTTTTTGATCCTAAATTTAAAAAATAGATGTTCACTGGGTTAGACTGGGTGCTATTGTAGGTAGCAACCAATCATCAGCTTACGTTGTATTATATTATTAAAATCCAATCATCGAGCTAGAGTGTCAAATTTATTAACGCTACAAACTATAGACTGAGCTATAGGATCATTGCAAATTCAATATTTGAACTTGTGGCACAGGTGAGTTAATGATATTATCCACTGCAAAAATTATTATAATAACTTACTGAACTCACTTGTACCATAAATAACTATTATCGATCTCTATTGTAGGTTCCGATGTTTAATAAGGTCAGCTGCGGTAATTGTAGCGATGGGGTAACTGGAACTTTGCTTAATAAAAACTAAAACTATCGTTAAACGTCTATGAGAATTACGTGAATTTTTAGTTTTATCGACTTTACCCTATACACTTTTCCGACTTCGATAATTCCTGAACTATTCCTACTGCAGCCCTAATTTTTTGGAGACATTTTAATTAATCTCCTTAGGGCGTCCCAGTTACCCAGAACATATTATAAAGTAATGTGGATATAAAATATAGACGATGATCCCATTTACCCCAATCTATTGGGTGACTGGAACCACCGGACATGTTTTTAAAAAAATATTTTTAAATGCAATAGTTGGCATTAGAGCTGCTTTATTTTTATATTAAAGTTACTATAAAACAAGGTCCTAAACTTATACTTCACTTTAAAATATGAGATAAAGAGTTTGAAGCAAAAGAATTGTATATCTATGGACCAATTACCCCAACTGACCTTAAAACTTAAATTAAAAAAGCTGTTGCATTATATTTTATGGTCTTGGACAGCCGCAAGAAAAGTACTTTATGTAACACACCCTAGTAATCGATTTAAATACATAAGTAATTAACTTATTAGTAGGTATAATCATATCCACACAAATATACATTTGTCTTAAGTACATTAGTTGAGAGGTTAAGGTTAAGAGTTAAGCTGGTAATATGGACCGTATTATTACTAGCAAACTTTAGCAAATTGATGAATGAAAGTTATGTTCTTTAGTTGATTGCTACCTCATAAGTGATTTTCATTGAAATCCGTGAGATCGACCCATTTTAGTGATGGATTTCGCATGGAATGACCCATAAGTAGTAAGAGTAGTAGATCAATAATAAAGCATATGTACGTTATAGTCTGCATGCATGCATAAAAAGTAGAGTAAATAATATACATGTAATATTAAGAATGCTAAAATACTACATATACATAAGAGCAGAAATCATCACTTGCAACCTGCAGTTTTTCAGTTTTTAATTACGATTTTATTTTTTTCATTTTTACAGCTTTCAAGTTGACCATACTATGAAAATCAACGACTAGTTCTCCTTTTTGTATTTTGTTTTACCTATACAAAACTAGATTAGCGTGTTCGTTATACAATTATTCAAAACGTGATCGAAGATTAGAATAGTGTGGGTTTGCTGTAAATGTAAACTCCCCTAGTTAAATTACGTTCGTGTTTGCTTCTAACATCTTGTATGCATAGCTATTTATTGAATTTTGATTATGAAAGAGATAAATTGTAACAACAAAATCTATTCTGTGAAGTTCATTAAGTGGTATTAAGTAGTGTATAAAGCATAAAATAAATAACGTAATAGTTCTCAGTGCTAACAGAAGAAATGCCACGACTCCTATATAACATAGAACATATGCGCACATATTAAAATAGAATGGTTCAATCTTGCATAAGCATTAACCAAAATGTTAAAATACATAATCTGGCAACATACGTAGTTAATAATAATATAATAATAATAATAATAAAATCCTTTATTTAGCTCAATTAGCTATTTAAATAATAATAATTATTATAATTCACTGCAACAACAATATTAACTAAAAAAAACAGACAAAATTATTATAATTAACAAATAAGACTTAACATTATTACAATATTTGGTATACTTATTATAATGGCATAATGACAGTCCTGACTAGTAAAAGTTCTAGAATAGATTACTAATAGCTACTGTATAGAATAAAATATACATAAGTGTATAAAATAAGTGTATAAAATAAAAATATAAAATAGACTAGATAAGTGTTAAAGATAGTAATAGTAGTTAATGTGGTTTGTTGAAATAGTTCATAACTACATTAAATACTAAAAACAATTGTAAATCTATATTGTAAATAAATATATCGATTAAAACATTTGTACCTTTAACTGTGATTTGCTCAACTACGAATCTCTAGGTGTTAATAAGGCCTTAAATTGTTTTAGACTGATTGCATTACGAGTTTCATTCGGCAAGTTATTAAATAATCTAATTCCTTCGTCAAATGTTGATTTGCATGTTACATTTTTACTAACGTATGTTCTGCCGTACGTGTACCGTAATTGTGTATGGCATCAGTGCGAATAAAAAATGTATTGAAATAGAATGGCATAGCATTATGTATTCATTTATAGATAAATATTAAAATATTATTAATAATACGTTGCCGAACACGTATAAATCTTAACGTATCATGTAGATGTGGTATTGGAGTATATTAATTACATTTTAAAATGACGCGCATTCCGCGATTCTGTAACCTCTGCAGTCTTTGCATTGGCGTTTCGCCGGTCATAAACAAGATAGAACTGCAGTAGTCGAAATGTGGTTGTATAATTGATTTAGAAATAACTGTTGTACTCCAAAAAGATAAATTTTTACGTAGTCGGGCCAAAAACGCAATTTTGAATTTTGGTGAATTCAACCAGCCCCTATCTTAAACTATCTTCGACTGACTGTCTAAACTAAAAACTATTTCGCGGTGGAATGATTTTTTGAGGAGGGAGAAATTTTAAATAATCCAATAGAAATATAGCGGGATTTTCATTAGCCAATAAAGTATGTTACGTCATTTTGTTTTAAATTTCCAACGAGAACTTACGGGGATTCCCTTTTGAATCTGTACATTATACTTGCAGGTGGCTGTCTAGACAATTTTATTCTAGAAGGTCCCGTTTGTCGGCATTTTGTTTACTAGAAGTAAATTCATACGTTTTAACCATAAAGAAATTTTTGTTAAAGCCAATATTAGATTTTATCCCTATAAGCTCGGAATTTAAAACCATTTTTATTCTGGAACATTCTATTTCTCGGAGAATACGCATTTGATTAATGTGGGAACGCGTTAAAATAAACACTCGTATCAATAAAAATTCTGCTAAAATATAAGGTATTGCTTACGAATATGTTTCGAGGTGACTATTTTGTACTTGGAGGAAATATTATTTAGCGCTCAATGTAATATTTGCAGTTTCGACTTAATTGAATTTTACTAAACTGCCAGGACCGTACTGGGATTCCTTTAGTATTTATTAGTTTCAAAAAACGTAACGTAACAAATCAACCAACTCCCGCCACCAACACCATTACCAGCGCAGCTCTTGCCTTTAACTTACCATCGCCAAAATTGCAAACTCTTAGTTTGTCGTTTTTGTTGTTTTTGTCTTTTTGACAATGAGTTGTAATCTCTTCGCAGTCATAGAATTTCAATCTGCGGTTGTGATTCCGAAAACAGTGGTTTTCTCCTAACCTAGAAAATCATAGCATTTCTAAAGGCGTACCCTATTATACAAAATTATCAAACTCAGCAGGCGCCTTTGACACACCAACACTACCACAACAACAACAAATTGAATAGATTTAAAAAAGCGGTTTTCTTCTAACAATTATGCGTCACCACTATAAATTGCCAAATTGACCACCAATGCCAGCGGACGCCTTTGACACCCCAACGCCAACATACCATTTAGTACATATGTCATATATAGTAGCTATACACCCCAGAGTAACACCGCTCCTGGCGGAGCTTTCTAGATCATTAAACCGGATCAGTACTCATCTACTACTCTATCTTCTCACAAATTCCGTTTCTCTACCTTCTATATTTTGCTTTAGTACTTCAATCTTTAACCCCAATCGTTCTAAGGTCTTCTATAACCTCTTGTATCCAGGTTGATCTTGGTGTCCCCTTTCTTCTCATGCGACCTGGATTCCATTCTAGCATTGAGAAAACTTTTATGTCTGCGCCAACCTCCATACGTGACATAGATATATGCTATTTGATTTTGTTAACTATATCTTTTTCAATTTCTTGCTTTAGCTCTTAGTTCATTCTAATTCTGTTTTCATTTTCTGCTACTGTTACAGGTCCTAGTATCGTTCTCCATATTTCCCGCTCCAATATTCATCTTCTTGTTTTAAGTCTTCTTCATTTTTTTTCTTGATCCAATGTTATTGGTCTTATTTTATGCATGTTGATTTTTGTTTTCTTTTTGAGTATTTTGCTTTTGGGCAACTTGTTGTTTGCTCGGAATGCTTGGTTGCCTACCATTTTCTTTCCTTAATTTATATTCTATTTATATCTCTATTTCTATCGCTTGATAGCATTATGCCCAGGCATTTGAATTTGTTGTACACTTTAAATTTGTATACCTCCATCCTGATTCTTTATTTTTCTGTTTGTCATTATCTGTCGAGTCTCACTATTTTTGATTTTTCTTCATTTTCAATACTGTACCGTTTTTCGTCACAAATACTAGGTCGTCCGCATAAGTTATGGTTTGCTACCTCCTATCCTTAATGTGCCTTTGCAAACCTTTCTCAATAGTATTCCAGTGCTAAGTTAAATAACGCTAGAGACAGTGAGTCTCCTTGTTGCACCTCTTTATTTATTTCAAATTCTTCTGTTTCTCCTCTTTCTGTTTTCACACTTAATGCTGGTCTTCTTATTATCATCTGTATTAGTCTTCTCAATTTAGTAATTATTCCCAATTCATTTAGTGCATTCATCAACTTCCCTCTTTTGATGGACTCAAACGCTTGTATAAATTCTATAAATAGTAGTTTTAATCCCATTTGAAGCTCATGTGAGCTTTTTCTATAACTGGTTTTACTATGTGAATTGCATGCGTCGTTGATCTGCTTCTAGTAAAACTACATTGGTATTGGTCTATCAGATCCCTTGTTGTGCCCACTAGTTTTTTTTGTATTAGTGATGTTAGGATTTTGTATGTGGTATTCAGTAACGTCAAATATCAATAATATTCTTACATAGTTATCGATCTCCTTTCTTGTGTATTGTAATCATTTGTCCAGTTTTCCATTCTTTAGGTATATCAGTACGTACAGTTCTCATGTAATCCTTCACCACCATACTTTATAAGTTCCACATGTATGCCATGTTTCCCTGGTGTCTTTCCATTATGGCTTTTACTAATAATTTCTTTTATTTCCTCTTTTGATGGTGTTTCGCTGTTATACTTTGTTCTGCATCATTTTAGTCTCATCCTCTTCTGCCTCAAGCATCTATGTGTTTCTCAATAATCCGTTAAAGTATTTCGTTCACGTCTCCATGTATTGATTGTCATTTTCGGCCACCAAAATTATCACCTTCATTCTTGATTCCAGTAGTCTTTTGTTTATATACTTTGTTTTGTTCATTAATCATTTTGTAATAGCTTTTTGTATTTTTATTTTTATACCGCAAAACAAAAAAATAATGAATGGAAAATAAAATAGAACAAATTGAAGATGATAAATTTGTTCTATTTTATTTTCCATTCATTATTTTGTTGTTTTGCGGTTGATTCTTTATGTACTACGTCTTCTCTCCTTCTCTATTTAACTTTTAGCAATTTCTTTACATTTATCATCATATCACCCTGGATTAGTTCTACTTACTACCCTTCCCATTTAGGCTTCAGCTACACTGTTTATACATTCTTTTATTCCTGACCATTGTATTTCTATTTAATTTTCATTCTATCCTTTTAGTTGTTTTTCCATTGTCTCCATTGTCGGCGTATTACTTTTTTGGTAGTTTCATTATTTAATTTTTCTACATCCCGCATGTAAGATGTACACATCTCACATTTCTGTCCCTGGTCTGCTTTTTTCTCACTTCTTGCTTTAACGTTGCTGTTAACTAGTATATGGTCAATTTACCTGTATGTTTTCTGATCCGAAAATTTCCATTTTATTTTATGCCTGGCTGGGGTTTGCTGCTGCTGATAATCATGTTTGTCCTTATTTCTAAATTGCACAGTCTTTGTCCATTGTTATTTGTTTTCTCGTGGATTGTGTATTTACTTGCTACTTGCGTCATATATTTCTCTTTGCCTATCTGTCCATTAAAATTTCCCAATACTATTGTTATATCTTCCTTTGGTAATTTGTTTATAACTTCCGCTAATATCTCATACAGTTTTTCTTTTTCTTCATCGTCTGCTACTTAGGTTCCTGCATACACGTTTACTAGTGAATGGTTAAAAGGTTTCTCTTCTATTCTCAAATAGGTCATTCTATCATTTATTGATACGTAGTCTTTTAATATTTTTTTATGAATCCTACTCCATATTATCCTTGTTTGTCACCTCCTGAATACGGTACTGTGCAGTTTCTTTTGTCTATTCTTCCATGTCCTTTTCATCTTAATTCTTATAGAACCGCTATGTTGATTCTATCTTTTCAGTTCCATTGTTATTGTCTCCATTTTGCCCGGTCCCACCATTGTTCTTATACTCCACGAAACATTAAATGTCAGAAGAATTTGATTGGTTCTTAATATAATTTGTAAACTTATCACCAATGAAAAGAAGCTGAAATTAAATATTTTGGAATAATAACTATAGTAATGTACTTCGTATAAGCACATAAGTATACGCACAGCGGCTTGATGTACCCACGTACTGATTTAATTATATTCTTTACACGATAAAAGATTTGAGATAAAAACTTAATCTGTGCATAAAATAGTGTATGTATATAGCGGGCATAACTTGCTTTTAGGGCTCTACAGCCTTTTCCTAGAAATAACGCTTCTGGCTATAAAAGCTTCTTTATGCCTTTAATACATAAATAACTATAACAAACACCAGCTTATACTAGAGTTATTTCGAGTTATAGAATCTTAGGTTTCGACTGCATGCTATATGAAATGGTCTGATCTTGCTGACCTTTTGTAAATCATGGATCATTCTTTAATAAGTTTGTTTTAACACAACTGTGTTAAGGATTGGTTTTACATTATGTTTTGTAACAGGCTGAACGAATAGGATTTATTCCTATTGTTATTATATGCGTGTATTCCAGAGCAGCTTACTTAATTTCCAAGCAATACATTTCACAACACAACAATTTCCTACTAAACGGGTATCGGAAAATGTATACGATACGTGAATAGTAACGAAGTGGCTTGTGTTATAAATTCATCTGTGGACGAAGTTATTTTCATGCACACGTTCCTGAATCAAATATTTCAAACTTGTAAAGGAATTCAGGAATCGTTTTGCTTGAACGTCATTCTTTTGATTAAAAAGAGGAAACCTATAAAAACTTTATTCTGATCTAATACGGTATCTACCAGGCACATCTTATTTTTTACTTTAGATTATTTTCACTTATGTACTTTTGAAACTGTCGTATGCGTATATCATATAGTAATTTTCATTTTTTATTTTTGTATTGCAGGCACGTGTATATAATTCTGACAATAACTGTTTCGTGAGATGCGAAATATTTATCTCAAAAAGATAAATTCATTTTGTTTTCGGAATTTTTGTTAAAATATTTTATTTGTTATTGTTACGTCATTGACTTATATGGCAACTATATATATTTATTATTTAACTATATTTTCTTCTGTAAAGAATAGATAAACCGAATTGTTTGGGCCCATCTTAGTAGTCGAACATAAAGCTTTGCGTGCAGTTCACACATAATCAGACTTTATAGACTCGACCTTTTTATAGGCCTTGTTTGCTTTTATAGGCCGCTTCGATCGCTCGGTCTTAAACTGGGCTCGTACATAAAGTACTACATTACGTACTTATTACATAAACAGCTATTATTTCTTACTCCCAAAAAACAAACTTGACATATGTAGTGACAAATGAAAAAAGAAAAAAATGTGAGGCGAAGTTCAAAGCCTGTCTGACACAGACTCTGCTCTACCATTTAACCTCAGTAATGTTAAAAGAAATAAAAGAAAACAAATCGGAAAACAAGTATAAATTCTAATTGTAAGAATAAGTAAGTTTTGATATCATAAGATCATAAAATAATTGCCTTTTTAACTTAGAAATTGTCATCGTCTTTGGAATTAGTCATTTAATTTAAGTAATTTCGTAATGGAGTGGGATGGCAGTCCATGAAACGTAAATTCAAATATTGATCAAAATTTAATAAAATATAACATGAATTTGATATACTGTCTTGGGTATTCCATATCTCAGACGCAAGCAAGAATTCTGTAATCACCGAATGTTTCATATATTATTTTTGTCTATACAAGGTCCATAAATGTCGTCTCAATAGTTTAAATGTGACAATACCAGAGTGTTACATAGCATCCTTTTAATGTTAGAGTTTCAGAATTCCAATTTTGATATATTATACGAATGTTGTTGAAACCTTTTTTTAATAACATGGTTAATATGCGACATAAACCGTAAATTATTATCTACAATTAAACCTAAACCTTTAACTTTTTTCTAGATTTAATCCTAGTAAATGATTATATGAGACATTACACATTACATGTAGATACCGATTTTTCTTTTCAATAACTTGTTTGGCATCTGATTCCTTGAAAATAGTAATAAATACAGCTGTGTATTGTCACGAGCGGTTTTCGTGATTGGAGGACGTAGTCAGAGGTAGAAGAGAAAGAAAACAAGGCATGAAAACAACTATATACTAACAATAAAACAATAAAATACAAAAGGTTACATACATAGGTTATACAGTGTGAGGACATACATGTCCTCCTAATTCTCGCAATAAACTTCAGGGCGATCGGAACCACCCTATCTAGCACTAGATCTACAAACTAAGCATATACACATAGGGAGCCTTCGCGCCTTGGTCCCATTAACTAAGTAGAACTAAGCGAGAGAGAGCCTGAGCACAACCCTCTGATAAGGAGGGTTAGTTCTAAGCAGAACTAAGCGAGGTGAAGGGTATGGCAATCAGGCGCGTGCTGGCACACCGGGATACCAGGAGTTTCCCGATGGGCCTTTATAAAGTTACCTCGAAGGGCCCTACCACACGGCTGAATTTAAATTACCAACAATTAAAGATACTGTAACGTTCTTTTTAAAATAATAACAAAAGTGCTGTTTAAATCGTCTATTAATAATTAATATTTATTTACAAACACTAATGAATACACTATAAATTAATGCTATGATTATAAACCACTAAAACTATTATGAATTTCTAATACAACATTTATCTTTACATTTACTATTTATTTCATGATACCCATTTAACTACTCGCTGTTGACTGCCTCTTTTTATCGGCGAAGTCAATTTTATACCCTCTTATAATCGTACTAGAAGCCGCTAGAAACTACTATATATTTCTAGAATAACCGCGTCTGTTTCACAGGCTTCGTACGATGAGTAATCCTCTCGATTGCTGTAGAATATTCCATTTGTTGTTCGAGAAGAGGTTCTTTCTTTTTCTCTTTTGTTACACTGCCCCCTTCTTCAAGTCTGTTCTGTCCCAGAACAGGTTTTATGATCTGGTTCCTGTAGAACGGGTCATGACGATATCGACAGTCTTCACCTCGACTACACGTTCCATTACGGTAGAAGTAACAGTCTACACTCTTCGTTGGCCTTAATGCGGGCTGTGGTTCAAAACTGCAGACGAAGATCTTGACATCCGTACCTCTAAAGACAACTTCCAGCATGTTTCTAACGATTCTCCAATCCAGCTGGTCCCGCCCACAGCCGAGTTTGGGAACTGCCAATTTGTTAATACCCCTGGTAAGCAACTCGATCCTCAAATTCCATAATGCCCTCCACAAGTCGGCGTAACTCGGTTTCTGGTAGTAAAACTGCTTGGTTGCCAAGTAGTAAATGGATCGGTCATGATCAGGCAAGCGTAATGATTTACCAACAGAGGGATTTTGTTCTCGAAGTTCATTCAGCCGTCCAAATTTATTTCTAAACACTACTGCGATCCCCCTGGACATACGGAGATCCTCGGAGACACAGTGGGCAATGGAATAATCACCAGGGACCCGGAAGAGATCTTGTTGCATCTCAGTCGTGACTCCGAATCGCGCTTTTCTAGTTCCAGAAAACGCAGCCATAAATTCTCTAAAGGTTGGCTGATGATCTTCAGGCCTTACGGTATTGATAGCCACCTCAGCCTCGTGCTCCCGGTCCGGGACTGCGTCATTATTTCCCTCATAGGGCGCCAGACGATTGTAGTGTACCACCTTTGGTTTCCCTCTCGGCAATTTCTGGACGCGATAGATTAGATCAGTTATTCGTTTCTTCACCTGGTATGGGCCCTCCCAATTTCGCTGTAACTTTGGCGAGTAGCCCCGACGTCTCTGTATAACCAAACCAGCTGTCCAGGTTGAAACCCTCCTTCTTTGGCTCTCACATCGTACAAAGTCTTCATTCGGTCACTCGAGATTCGGCTATTGTTTCGGGTTCGGCCGTGAATATCCTCCAACTTCTTCTTTAAGTTGATGACATAATCATTCCCGGCTATCTCCTGCTCTATAGGTGGAGACCCAAATTCCAGATCACACGGTAACCGTAACTCGCGTCCAAACATCACAGACGCTGGTGACTGACCGGTTGTTTCGTGGACCGATGCACGATAAGCCATTAGGAACAAATGCAGGTATTGTTCCCAGTCTCGTTGATGATCGGAGACGACCTTGGCCAAATATTTGCCCATTGTCCGATTCATGCGTTCTACCATTCCATCGGACTGCGGATGTAACGTTGTGGTCCGAGTCTTGCGAATGCCCAACAATCGACAGACTTCTCCAAAGAGTACAGACTCAAAATTGCGGCCTTGATCCGAATGCAGCTCCATCGGCACTCCGAAGCGACTGAAGAACACTTTGACTAGTACGTCAGCAACAGTCGCGGCTTCCTGGTTTTGTATGTCATATGCTTCTGGCCATTTGGTAAAATAGTCCATTGCTACTAAGATGTATTTATTCCCATCGTCAGTTTCGGGAAATGGTCCGGCAATATCTATAGCTATTCTTTCCAGGGGACTACCCACATTGTACTGCCTCATAGGTGCTCTTCGTTTCCCCAAGAGTCCGTTACCAGTGGCACATAGTTCGCATTTACGGCACCACTCTTTCACGTCTTCTTTACAATTGACCCAATAAAAACGCTCTCTAACTTTCTCCAAAGTCTTCTTCACACCGAAGTGTCCTCCTGAGGCACCGTCATGAAGATGTCGCAATACTATAGCCACTCGGCTTCTTGGAACCACGAACTGAGACCTAATGGTGGTGCCATCTTCACTCTCCAGTACTCGCTTCAGGAGATCGTCTTCCACCTTCAAGGACTCCCATTGGGCCCAATATGCTTTCAGCGTTCTGTTGAAAGGGCTGACGGCTTCCCAAGCAGGCCTTTCTCCCACGCGCTTCCATTCCAGTACCATTTTTAGTTCGGGATCAGCCTCCTGCTGTCGTTGCAATTCTTCCGGCAACCAATTGTCGTTGACGATGGTAGTCCTTAATACTTGGCAAACTCTCTCTTCCAAACGAGAGCAATGACGGCAATCCGTTGGACAGGGTCTTCTTGAAAGAGTGCCCGCTCGATGCTCTGTGTCAAAGTCGTATCCTTGTAATCGTTCGATCCACCTTGCGACCTGGCCTTCAGGATTACCGAATTGTAGAAGCCATTTCAACGCTGCATGGTCCGTCCTCAATAAAAACTTCCGACCGTACAAGTATTTGTAGAAGTGCTCAACGGACTTCACGACAGCCAATAATTCTTTTCTGGTCACACAATAATTCCTTTCGGCTTTCGACAAAACCTTACTAAAATAACCGATGACCTTTTCTTGCCCATCTTGTATCTGAGAAAGTACACCCCCAATGGCCAGATTACTTGCATCTGTGTCAAGTATAAATTTTTCTTCTGTCCGTGGATAGCTCAATATTGGTGCGGTTGTCAGGACAAGCTTCAACTGTTGGAAAGCTGTTTCGCACTCTCCGCTCCAAACATACTCGCGCCCATCTTCAGTTAACCTTGTCAGGGGCTTCGCTATATTGGCAAACAAAAAAATCGGTGTTGGCCACTGTTGGACTGCATGAATCTTATCGGGGTCGGCTGCCACTCCATTTTGTGATACGACGTGCCCGAGATATTTCACTTCCTTGCTGAATATGTGGCACTTTTTCTGACTCAGTTTCAGATTGGCTCCACGTAGTCTTCGGAACACTTCCTCTAGATTTTTCAAATGTTCGTTGAATGATTTTCCGACTACAATGACATCATCTAGGTATACCAGGCAGGTCTTCCATGACAGCCCTCTCAGGATGGTCTCCATTAGACGGTCAAAGGTGGCCGGAGCGTTACATAGACCTAAAGGCATAACTGTAAACTGCCATAGTCCGGAACCAATAGTGAACGCGGTCTTCTTCCGGTCTTCAGGTTCCATTTCAACTTGCCAATAACCACTCTTCAAGTCCAAAGTCGAAAACCATCGTGAGCCAGACAGGATATCTAACGTGTCGTCGATGCGTGGTAAGGGATAACTGTCTTTCTTGATCACGTCATTGAGCTGCCGATAGTCCACACAAAATCTCGTTAACCCGTCCTTCTTACTGACCAGGACCACCGGTGATGCCCATGGACTGCTGGATGGCTCGATGACCCCTTGTTCTTCCATATCAGTAATAATCTTTTCGGCTTCTGCTCGCCTTGCTAGAGGTAGACGCCTCAGCTGCTGACGGACAGGCATATAGCTGCCTGTATTGATTTTATGTTTTACTATATTTGTTCGTCCCTTCTGACTATCGTCAAGAGCGAAAATATCTTGGTATCGGTGAACCAAACCCTGTACCTCTTTCACTTCCGTTCTGTTAAGGTCTTCGCACGAACTAGTGACCATACCCACTAATTTTCCACCATGGTCTTTGGGCGCTGGTTTTGGAACATTTTTGAACATCGGTCATACACCTGGCTACTCGGAATACTGGCACACACTGTCCCACAAGGTACTCTTCTTCAATGTCACCGGATCCACATTAACTTTCATAAGCCTCACCGGTACTGTCTTTCCAACCTTGATCAGCACTTTTCCCACCAGTATGCCACTATGGATCTTCTTATCACAAACAGGCTCCATCATTCGCACACATCCTACCCGAAGATCTCCATCCAAACCTGCCTCGACAACCATCTCGCTTTGACCCGGCAATATCACATCTTCTGTCAGCAAAACCCTTACGACAGGATCTTCTCGTGGGTGCAACGGAAGTTCTTCGTTACCAACCTTCAAAACATCCTCCTTCAAGTCCAATGTAAAACCAAATTTTCTCAGGAGGTCCATTCCCAAGATGAATTCGTCAATGATGTCGGCTACCAGCACCTCATGATCACGTTCTTCACTTCCAATGCCAATCTTCATCTTCACCACTCCGCGTGTTGGTATCACTTCACCTGTTACTGTATGGAGTTGAGTAGTTGTCTGTAACAGCTTCATACTTGTTCGTAGAACATTAGGGCGTATGATGGATTTTGTCGCCCCCGTATCAATAAGTAGTGGAACAGTTCGATTAGCAATTTTTCCATCTACGAACAAACTACTGGTACTATTCTTTGATGTTACGGCATGAATGGTGATCTTCGGGGAATCTCTACTCAAGATCAACGTTCGCCCCCTCTCGTCGACCTTCTTTAGTTTTCCGACTGCTGAACCCGTTTTAGGGCAACGACGTCGTATGTGACCTTTTTCGCCGCAATTCCAACAACGAGGCCCTCGAACTTCTTGATTCTTCTTACGGTTCTCTTCCTTCTGAAGAACTCTCATTAATAATTCTTCTAGGCGATCTTTGGAACTGGAACCTTCCTCTTCTTCTGCAACGGTTCGAACACGCCCATGACCTCAGGACGCTTGTTTTGCAGCTTCAAATTCTAAGGCGTGAGCAAGCGCATCATCAGTTGTTCTTGGTCGTGCCAGCCTCAATGATTGTTGTGTTTCCCCGTCTCTTAACCCATCAATGAAGGTCTGCACAGCGAGCTGTCCCAGAAATGAATCGGTGCCGTAGGGTACGCCAATCGGACAAGCCGCGCAACATCGGCTTCAAACTCCTGCAGGCTTTCTCCATTCTTCTGGATACGATTCTTCACTTGCGCGTGATACACTTGTTGAAGATGCGCGTCTCCATATCTCATCTCCAATCTAGACACTAACAATTGATAATCATTTTCCTGTCCAGTTGGGATTGTTTGCAGGACGTTCAACGCGTCTCCACGCAAAGCCACAGTTAAAGAAACGGCCTTTTCCTTGCCTGTCCATCCGTTGGCCCCAGCGGCCGCCTCAAATTGTTTGTAGTAGGTGGACCAAGGTATCTTTCCATCGAACGTAGGTGGTTTTACTTTTATCCCTACGGCAGGACCCTTTTCTTCTTTAATTTGCTTCTTTACTTCATTAAACTCAAAAGTTGAGGGAAACCGTAGATCTTCCAACATATCGGTTATGTCGTCTTTCTTAGCTGTTGATGGTAATTGCATTTGGGCTATTTTCTCTTCTACCATCTTTATTACCCTATCTTGTTCCGCCAATCTACCTTCCAATAGTCCTAACGCGCTGGAATTCTCAAAAAATTCTTCGAAAACTTTATCTTCCAACGCTTTGACATTTTCCAACAATTCTCCTTTAAGCCTTCTAGAACTGTCTTTGAATTTCCTGGAATTCTCCAGTATTTCTTCCTTTAGCATTCTAACATTTTCTTCGGCCTTTTCTAGTAATTCTGCAAACCTTCTAGAATTCTCTTCGGACTTTTCCAGTAATTCTTCTTTAAGCATTCTAACATTTTCTTCGGACTTTCTAGAATTCTCTTCCATTTTACTTAATAACAAATTATTTTCAATTGCGGGTCCAGGTATTTCGAAGAGGAAACTAACAGGGTCTTCTTGCTGTTCCAAAAGCCATTCTCTTAGCCGATTTATTAACCCGTTTTTAAGGCCCGTTGTGTCTAAATCTCGTTCTTCATGTTCGTGTTTTAAGTCTATTACTTTGAGATCTTTTAACAATTTCATCACCATTTTAAATGTTTGTTGAAATTATTTTTGACACTAAAAATTTATTCTCACAGCACTTTATTTAATTATTACGCGATTTTATTTATTTTAAAACCCCTCACCTGATAACAGTGTAACGTTCTTTTTAAAATAATAACGAAAGTGCTGTTTAAATCGTCTATTAATAATTAATATTCATTTACAAACACTAATGAATACACTATAAATTAACGCTATGATTATAAACCACTAAAACTATTATGAATTTCTAATACAACATTTATCTTTACATTTACTATTTATTTCGTGATACCCATTTAACTACTCGCTGTTGACTGCCTCTTTTTATCGGCGAAGTCGATTTTATACCCTCCTATAATCGTACTAGAAGCCGCTAGAAACTACTATATATTTCTAGAATAACCGCGTCTGTTTCACAGGCTTCGTGCGATGAGTAATCCTCTCGATTGCTGTAGAATATTCCATTTGTTGTTCGAGAAGAGGTTCTTTCTTTTTCTTTATTGTTACAATACTTAATATTTAATGTATAGTATGAGCAAAAAGTAACTCCATCAAAGGTGCTTTTGGAATTTTAAACTCACTGTATTATAACACCAGAAGATTTTAACAACTCTCACTGTCTAAGGATTCTGATTATTTTGTATAATTTTCTGGTAACATATAACTTCAAAATCGCAAAGGCAGCTTTGATGGAGTTACTTTTTGCTCATACCTACTTTAGAAACGAATATTTTTATATTCGTATATTTGTTAAATATTTATTTATGTTTCACGTTCGTTCAAATGTTTAGTTGAATAATCAAATAATGTTGACATATACGTACTAAGTGGCGCAAAAGTCCTCATTCGATTTCCTAGGGCAACAACTTTGTTTGTAAATAAAAAGAATTGGCCCTGTTTATTTAAACGTCTAATCTTTTGCTTTGCTAATTGCCCGCCAGAGTTGATGCACATTCGGGCTCGTTTTACAGCATTTTCCATTACTTCTATCAAAACTTCTGGCGAAAAAGTTTCTACTTCTTGTCGGATGCTCTCCTTTAGGGCCGCTAAGGTATGTGGCTTGGTCGTATAGACCTGTGACTTCAAAAAGTTACAAAGAAGAAAATCTGGAACGGTCAGATCGGGCGATCTTGCGGGTCAGTGCAAATAGCCAAAACGAGAGATTAAGCGACCGGGAAACGCTTGCTTCAGAATGTCCACTGTTGTGCGTGCTGTATGTGCGGTTGCATCGTCTTGCTGGAACCAAATGTTTCCCAAACACAATTCGTCAATTTGCGGCAGCAAGAAGACATTAGGGCATGATTCGGTAATGCTCACCAGTCACAGTAACAGTGTTGTCGTCTCCGTCCTCGAGAAAATATGGACTAATCACTTTTCCTCCGTAAACACCGTACCAAACAGTGACTTTCAAAGGATGTAATGACTCTTCGTGCATTACACGCGGATTTTCAGTGTCCGAGAAGAGATAATTTTGCCTATTCACGTATTCGCATAGGTGGAAATGCGCCTTGTCGCTCATGATGATTATCAATGGAAAATTTAGAATTGCTTGGCTGTAATTTACACGCGATTGGCAGACAATAGCTAAAGCATTGTTTGCACTTTGTACGGAAACATTCCCAAAATTCGCTGTAAAGACCGTCTATTGATGCCCAATTGCATGACCCGTCGTCTTGTTGATGTTTGAGGGTCCTCTTGGACATCTGCAGCCACAGCAGCGATATTTTCGGTCGGACGGCTGCTCCGAGTTCCGAGGCACCTCTGCTACGGTCCCGGGTTGACGAGCTGCTAAACGCTTTTGCTTAATTTGTGTCGCATGACCAGGGAATCGACGACGAAATTCACGTTGAACCAAAACCACCGACCGAATATTTTTTCAAAACATTGACACAGTTATTCCGCGTTCTTGAGGAGTGCTGTAATATTTTCTGCGTTTTTGTTGAATGAAAGACTGTTTGTGGGTAATAAAAGCTTTTTCTTTTACTTCTTAGGACGAGAATGAATGCTTGAATTATTTGGTTTTTGAGTTATTTTCTCTCGGTTTACATTCGTTGTTTTGGATCTACAAATTATCCATGATCATTACAGGTCTACGTGTATTCTGATTCTGTTTACTTCACAAATGTCAAAGTCGCGATGACATAAGACGTCAATTGCAAAAATGAGAGCATTTTCAGATAGGGTGATGACTTTTGCTCACCTAGTATAATAGTATTTAGTACATAATAAACTTTATTCAAACCCTTGATTAGCTTAAAATGTCTAATAATTAATCTTAAAAATAAATTATCCTAAAAAAATTAAAGGATGTGGGGAGGTGGGGCCCTCTAAGGCTGTATTTTCCCGGGCCCTAAAATTAGCCCAGCACGCGCCTGATGGCAATCAAGGTCCCTGGACCCCAGATTCCAACCCCTAATCACAAAATAAATATAAAGGTACTCACCGTCACTCAACAACTTGTTTGGAGATGTTGTTGTGTTGGAGTCATTTTCACTGACTGAATTGTAAGCTCAAAGCAAGCTGGTTGTATACTGTTTAACGCGGAAGAGATTAGCATAATAGTGAGAATTCGTAGGTTGGTGTTACAAGTATGAAACCAAGGAAGCTCATGCTTCCTGGTTGCAGGCTGGTGGGTTGGAGCGGAATTTCGTCGACTAAATAGTCGGCTCGCGTGTGCAAGTGGGCTGGGCGAAAGTGTGCTGATTTCTTTGAAGGAATGCGCGCTGGTTGTGCATCGTAGGCGACTTGACTGCATGTGGACGAACGTGGGTTGTTCAGCATAGATGAGAGCAAAAATGCATTGGAATGGCCAGACGTGGGTGACGCAGCAGCAGCTGTAGTTGCGTTTCTTCAAATGAGTGTGCAGCTGGTTGTCTAACGTGTGCAACTGAATGTGACCTTGCACGATATTTGTGCAAGTTGTAGAACTTATAAAATTATTCAAGACGAAATAATTTTCGTTTGTGACAGTATCATTATCGAAAAAGTGAAAGTTGACATGTAGAAGTTGCGTACGAAAATTGGAAGTGTAAATAGCAAATAACAACGGACCTAATATCGAACCCTAGTACCAAACCCAATGGCTTCTGCGAAAGGCCTATAAAATGTAAAATAGACGGTAATAAATCGGAGCTGACTGTGTCGAATGCTTGTAAGAAATCTAACAGTGCAAGAACGGTTGTTAATTTTTTATCGTAAGTTGTAATAATATCTTGTGTGATTTTAGCCAAAGCGGTAGTGCAACTGTTTGGTGTTCTAATCCAGAACTGTGTGTAGTATATTATTCCTCTCTACAAAATTTCGTAACTGATTTTCGATTTTTTTTTCAAGTCCTATGGATAAAATCGAGAAAATAGGGATTGTATGTAAATCTTTAAAATATTTGGCGTTGTTTATTTTATTTAAGGGCATTCCCCCTACATTATTATGTACGCTTTCTTCCAGTTATTCATATATAGATATGAGTTAATTATATGACAAATAATTGATAAAAGACGAGGCAAGCACAGATTCAACATGTACTTTGTAATTCCACCATGACCGGCGGCAATAATTTTTATAGTATGAATGCATTTTAATAGCTTTGCTTCCTACACAAGATGGAAATACGTCTGGTTTGGTTTTAGTCACGTTTGTTTTTAGTTGCGTTGCCTTGCATTTTATAATGTAACGTGTAGCTCATATATCGCGTTTAATATATTTCATACAGTCAACATTTTCACAGCACTTCGTCTACATGTCAGATAGCCACTGACACGAGTTACGGGGTTTTTACACTAAACTGACACGGGTTTCAGATGCGTCAATCAATGCGAGAACAGACACTAATTGGTTAGATTCAGACAAAGTAGGCAATACTTTAGAATATATAGGATATGTAATTGTAATAATTATGTTTGGACATTGTATGTATGTATTTTTCCTTTTGTAACATTTAAATATTATGTTAAGAGCTTCTATAATGCTTAGAGTCGTTTTAAGGCCACTTTCCTCTAGATAATAGAATATATTTAATTAAGACTTTCGTTGAATCCGTCTGGCGGGGCCATTTCTTCTGCCACTATAGATTTGCACTGGTTTTGGGTTACTTTTAGGGTGATTATGTGGCTTCAACCTCATGATCTAACATAATTATGCAAATCTGAACAACGAAAAATCTCGTCAAAAGGTGGAACCCAACCAACGCTAGATATACGAAGCGAAAATTATACAAGATACTTCGAAGTACACAACGACAACTTGCAAAGTGTTGATATTACTATCGAAATGACAAATTGTATTTTATAAGTAAGATACTTTTAAAAGTTTTGGTCCTTAATTAATAGATGTAACAATTAAAAATATCAAAGTTTGAGAAAATTCGTAGTTTGACGTTGTATTCTTACAACAAATATGTCTTAGGATCTCTAGAAAAGTTGAAGAGTAGAAACTTCAAATTAGTTGAATTTTATGAGTGATCCGTATATTATGGGCAGCTTGTATCTTTTGCTCTGTACACTACATGTGCTATGGTTCCCTTGGAATTTATACTAAGAGAAAATCAAATATTGTTTTTGACGGATGAAACATAAAATTATACCAAATTTATTTTCTAATTATCAAAGATCTAAATGAATTGTTACATTAATCTGCGTTACCAGGGAGATTTTCAGCAGCTAAATTTCAGTACAATATGATTTCACAATTAACTCGTAAAATTGCGAAAGTTGTGCAGTACATATTTACTCTATTAATTAACAACAGCCAGATTACCCTTTTAGAAACGCAGTATTTCTAAATACACTTTTCATATTGCTCTCGTGCTTTTCTCATTAAATCAATAAGTTTATTATCAACGAGTATAAATACAGCGTGTTCATATGAGAACTTCCCACCTTGAATAGATCCTAAACTTTCCGAAGATACGAAACTAAATTTCGATAAAAACATGTCGATTGGTTTTTCGAGAGGGAAATTTAAATGTTCATCAAAATCTCACGTCACACACTCTCACTCCCAGCAACACCAACTTTAAAATGTTTAACGACCACTCTACATTTGTGACACCTTGCATTAAAGAGTATAAAAAAACCAATTTGATTGTGCAAAACTAAGTTGAAATCTGGCCTTGAGTTGCTGAGATAAAGTTCTCTTGTTATTAAATGTTTCCAACTCACCCCGTTACGCACAGTCACCTATATTTTATTATTATATCTTTCCTCAACTTTATTATTTTAAACACAAATCCCGTTTGCGAAATACCTCATTTTAATGGACATAAACAATATATTTTTATTAATAAAATGACTGATTTTTGTTATAAGCTTTTGTTACAAAATAAAGGTGACTATGAATAAATAGGTAAGTTGAGAAAGTTTGATGACAGTCTGATGTTAATATTTCAAATACGAGGGTCGTTGAAATTTAAACGAGAATGATTTTTTCAGCTTTATTGAAGAAGACAAAAAATTAACAAAAATAGCTCACTTTTCTACATAGTCTTCCCATTTGTTTACACATTTTTCCCAAGGAACTGGCAGTTTCTGTATGCCATCACTGTAAAAAGAAACAGGACGAGTGTGAATCCAATTATCGTTGAAGCGCTGCCCTCCTAAAGCCTCTTTGAATGGTCCGAACATATGGAAATCACACGGCGACAGGTCGGGACTGTATGGTGGGTGTGCAAGGGTCTTCCAAAACATTTCCTCCAAGTTCGAACGTGTTTGGTTTGCCGTATGCGGCCGGGCATTGTCGTGTAGCAAAATGACATCCCTGATGGGTGGTCCTCGCCTTTTGATCCGATAAGCGGCTTTCACTTGATCCAAGAGAGTGCAGTAATAAGCTGCATTAACTGTTCTCTGGTATGCAGAAAATCCAGCAACATTCCTTGTGAATCGCGCGTGGAATAATTTTTATTGACTATCTCGAAAAAGGAAAAACTATCAACGGCCAGTATTATGCAAACTTATTGCAACGTTTGAGTTAAGAAATCAAGCAAAAACGGCCGCATTTGGCTAAAAAGAAAGTGTTGTTTCATCACGACAACGCGCCAGCTCACAAATCCGTTATTGCAATGGCCAAAATTAATCAATTAAAGTTTGGATTGCTACCTCATGCTCCATATTCGCCAGATTTAGCCCCCTCGGATTATTTTCTGTCCCCAAACTTGAAAAAATGGCTCAGTGGTCAAAGATTTTCCAACGATGAAGAAGTGATGTCAGCAGTTAATGGCTATTTTGAGGAGCAAGACAGTTCTTATTATAAAAAGGGTATCGAACTTTTTGAACACCGCTGGGAAAAGTGTATAGAGCTGAAAGGAGATTACGTTGAAAAATAAATAAATCTTTTTCCAAAATTATTGTGTTTTCTTTGTTGGGTCGGGTACTTCTGGGACCACCCTCGTATTTAAATTATTATTTCTATGTAGAAATAAGAATGTTTCCTTTTATTATGAATATAAGAATTTTTATTAGAAAGATATTTTTTGTTGTTACTTTATTATTAATTTGTTAGATTTTCAAAATTTGTATTAAAAAATTAATATTTTTTAAATTTAAAATTGGGTCTATCAAAAATTACAGGTTTTTCAAAATAATGTTAGTTTTACCACGCAATCATATTTAAAAAAAAGTAGCAATATATTCTTTGCCTTATCAGTCTTTACGAGACAGTGTAAGGCAGTGAAGGACTTTTATATTACAGTTTTTACAAGTTGCAATTTTTATGTACAAAGTAATATAATTGAGGGTTCTTGTGGTTATCACGTTCGTTTTAAATATACGTTTCGTACTTCGTACACAGAAGTGTCACCATTTACCTCAACATATACCTTACCTTATCTATCCCCTTGATAAAAATAGACGTATTAAGGTTTCAGAAAAAAAAACTCATTTGTCATTCTCCTGTTCTCTTTGTTAGTTAATGCGAGGTAGTTAAGTAATGATTGTTATCAAAGTTAAACAATCTTGTAATGTTGCAATGTCTAAAAAATACACATTTTACATAGTAAACATATTGAAGGCTTTGATGAAATAGTTATAAACAAAATAGTCGCCTTTGATATACTTAAGTATATGTATAGCCCAGGCAGTATAGGTTTTAACCCGGACATTTTAGGTGTAAAGCTGGAATTTGGTGTATAGGTAGTACTTAATGTCCTTTATAACATATCAAAAGTCCCCATGCGTGGGATGCTTGCTTCCTTGGGGATAACGGAAAAACTACCCTTAAGCTCGCATTTTAGGAAAAAGAACGTAGTTCGCGAACTAATTGAGATAGCGATGCCATTTTTATCTTAAAATATGCAGAATATAATACCAAATCAGATGCAATTATCATAAATTTCATTATAAGAATATCAGCACAAGAGGGAGGAAAAAATAGCTCAATTTTGGAACTAACAAATGAATCACATGAAAATTTATTGTGATAGCTTTTTAACGAGGTTCGTGACCAAAAAATGTGCAAATTAATGTTGTAGGCCTGTTTTCTGAACATAACGATATCCTTACTTTCTTTTAAAGATGGATAATAACGTGTGTAATGTTTGATTGAATTCCTCTTTTAACTTTTTGGCGCACTTTGTTCGTATGAAGTGTTATGTTCCACACGTGATTGTTAGTGTGTTTATAAACATATATATAATTAAATTAATATGAAAATCAGTTTTTTGTTTTGTATTTTTTAATTTTTGTTTTAATTTTATATTTTTTATTTATTTTTATTATTTTAATATTTTTTTATATATTGTCTTATTATTTTATGTATTACCTAATTTTAACACAATAATTATAATTTTTAACCTGTATGCATTCTATTCTGAGCCATGCTCCAACTCATCAGCTATTATGACTACATTGCAACATTCTCTACCCCTACAATATGCGTACATAGGGGAGCATGACAGATCAGCTCGCACACACACAGTTTTTGCAGTTTGTCTTACAATTACAGCTTATTAAATGAAGCAGCTTTTCTGGAGCAGGTGGTAAGAGTCACTTCTTTGTGAAGTTCCTCAGACTTTTCCAAAAGTTTCCAAGCCGAAACTTTCCCTTTTTGAACAGGGCAGAATTTGTGTCCATGCCAGTTATAGCATGAAGAAAAAGGAGTACGTTCTTCATTCTTAGTTTGTATATCCACGACAGAAAAAAATTTATCAGGCTTACCACTTGACCCTGCATTACAGAAATACAATTTCTGTTGTGAACCAGCACGAACAACAAAGATTGCTAATAAATGGGTATCTGTTCCCACAATACAGACAGGATATTCATCTACAGCCATATTAATATCTGTTGCCACTGTAATCGTATCAGCATCAGCAACAGCCTGAGTTACACTAATTTCTTTCTAGTTTTGTTCCTCGAATTCGCCAGAAATACTGATTGTGAAGATGATACAACCATATTAAGTTCAAAAATTACATCGACAGATCGAGCTTTTCCACCTCTTCTCTGTTGTTTTTGACATTTTGTGCTGCTAGTTTCATAGCCATCAAAAACGACTTTGCTCTGTCGACTGTAGTTTGCCAAAACGTAACTTACGTAAATAGAACAGATTTGATCAAACGTGGTTGGCCTTTGCCATATAACCTTGTGTAATAAATAACCACCCTCAATAACAAATCTAGTTTCAATTAGGGTCAGAATCTGTACAAGGTATTTACTTTGATATCAAATCTTGCAAGGCGAATTTTACAGTTTTTCTCATAGATATGCCGTCAAATAATGCTGGGGGCTTGAGACGAGCTCAAAAGACAGATACATACTATTCAAATTCGGAGGCAACCTTATAAGTTATTTATGTGTAAATATTAAATTGAAATTTTCTGTTATCGCAATAAATTCCCATGTAATTCATTTTCTGTCGCAAAATTTAGTTATTTTTCCATCCCTCTTCCGCTGATATTCGTATATAATTAAATATATGATACTTGCATCTGATTTGGTATAATGTTCTGCATATTTTAAGATAAAAATGAGAATAGCTGTCTCAATTAAATCACGACCTACGATTTTTTTCCTAAAATGCGAGCTTAAGTATAGTTTTTTCGTTTTCTCCAATGAAACATAGGTTCCACGCATGGGGACTTTTTATATGTTATAAATAACATCTAGTACTACCTATGTACCTAATTCCAGCTTGCTACACCTATAATGTCCGGGTAAAAACCTATACTGGTATGCTAACAGTGAAGTGCTGCATGCAGCCGCTCGATGCGTTATTCTTCTATTATACTATAAAATTCATAACTCGTAATCTAGACAACATATTGACTTGATTCCTTCACTAAAAATAATTATAAACCTTTCTGAACATATCTTCCGCGATGTGGTTACCAAAATTCCTAACAGAACAAGCTTTAGTAGCGGACTACTTTTTTTACTACACAAGATTTACGTTCAATAATAATTTATTTATTTTCGGATTTGTTATAAATAATTTATTATTTTTAGTACATCAGTGACGTACTAAACACTTTATATTTATTGTGTTTAAAATTTGAATGTAATATCTGCAATAGTTTACGAAATATTATGAGTTAAAGTTAAAAAATCATCAAAATTATATTTCATGAAAAGGGCAGTTTTTCGTTATCCCCAAGGAAGCAAGCGTCCCACGCATGGGGACTTTTGATATGTTGTAAAGGACGTCAAGTACTACCTATATACCAAAATCCAGCTTTACACCTAAAATGTCCGGGTTTTGTGAAAAAAGCTGCTATAATGCCTGGGCTAGTAGTTTGGCTCGGAGAAATTGGTTTTTATGGTCGGTATTTGATAACAATTTTTTTAAAGTATAAATAAATTTTTAAAAACTCCATTTGTTACGACATAAAAGGAAAGTTCTGGATGGTTGCAAAAATAAAACATTGTTTAATTGTCATTTATAGCTTTAGACAAATATTCTATAAAAAATAAAGAACTTTTCTTTTGTGTTATTTACGAAACATACGTACATGTTACTGATTTAACAATGGTTTACAAAGTACGAGGGTCGTTTTTTTTCAACCTCCGGTAGGCTATAAATAAAAGACAAATGTGTATAAAAAAATCATTTTATTACTAAAAGTTCAGTATACTTATGGTTACTTTTCGACATACTCACCATAAAGATTGGGGCATTTGTTGTATCTGTGGACAAGCTTTCCAATACCGTCTTCATAAAATGTTGCCGCCAACGCATTTAAATGAGTCTTGGCGTTGTCTTGAAGATTATCAGTAGTTTATTGTGAAACTTTACGACGAAACTTTGCGGAGAGACGTTCAAAACAAGAAAAGAGGAATGCTGACTTCTGGAATTTGTTCTGATCCACGACAAGCCCGTCCACACACTGCTGTTGCAACACAACGGCTCCTTGAGCAATTTCATTGGGACATTTTCGATCACCCGACATACAGTCCCGACCTAGCACCGAGTGACTTTCATCTTTTCCCTGAACTGAAGACGTGGCTAGGAGGACAGTACTTAGACAGTAGGACAGTACCAAACCACCGAGGATCTTCAAGACAACGTCAAGACTCATTTAAATGCGTTGGCGGCAACATTTTATGAAGACAGTATTGGAAAGCTTGTTCACAGATACAACAAATGCCTCAATCTTTATGGTGAGTATGTTGAAAAGTAACTATAAGTATACAGAACTTTTAGTAATAAAATGACTTTTTTATGTACATTTGTCTTTTATTGATAGCCTATCGGAGGTTGAAAAAAAAACGACCCTCGTATTATCCAGAATATTCGTTTTTGTTTGTTACACCTGTTAAATACGGTATGGTACGGTAAGGATATAAACTCGTTTTTTCAAATTGAAATTTATATTTCTCAGAAAAATATGATTCCTAATATTAAAAGGATTAAGGAAAAGTTTAAAGCTCCAAAAAATAAACACACTTAAACAATATCTTTTTCAATTCAGTTTTGTTTCGGCTTATAGTTGTTGGAGTGTAGAGTATTCCGTCTCGGTATTATTTTATTTATACGTATTGTATTGTCTTTATTCAGTGATAAATGTGTTCAACAAAACTTAAACAAAGAAGTACCAATGACTGAGAATCCTGAAGACGTCTACGATCATAATATCATCAAGACAGCACACAAGAAAATACCGTCGCTCGGCAGCAATGTGTACAATAGTGTAAAAGACCAAGATTGTGTCACTCTCATAAAAATAACCAGCAAACTAACAAAATTGCCATGCACTACAGAGCATCGCATAATTTCCAGCCTCACAGTCGACAAAACAGTAAAATCTCAAAGACGACGTTCTTTATGTGTTTCTGAGGGTAACAGAAGTTATTATAGGATGTATTCGTTATAATACAATCAACAAACGAATGTACATTATGGAAACTGCAAGACTACCAAGACTGAGATGGGATTACATTTGCAAAATTAGGAAATATCGCGAAGAGGGGGGTCAAAAAATGGTTTGACAGATAGGAGAAAGTAGAAAGCGTTGTTTGAAGGCGTCTGATTCTAGGGGTAAAAGGATAATTATTATTTTACATGATGATGGAAGCGACGGGTGCGGGTTCCAAATGCCCTCCTTATTTTTGCAAAACAAATTAAACAATGTTTATCAGATTACATTCCACAATCCATTCCACCAGGATATGGATTCCGCACTGTTCGAAACGCATGGTTTGAAAATCAATTGTTGGAAAATATTCCCAAAAAGTCTGTAATAGTGATGAATACTGCAAAGTATCACATTAGAATATACCGTCCAAAACCAACTACTAACACTAAAAAAGAGGATATTCTTTCGTACATACAAGCAAATGGACTAGCAATCCATGAAGGGTAACTAAAAAACCTTAATAAGTCAACTGAGTATCGTGTGGACAAAATGGTTGAACAACTTGGTCATACGGTTTTGTGATTACCTCCGTATTATTGTGTTTTAAATCCTATTGAAATTGTGTGGGGTTCATTAAAACGTGCTATCAGAAGAAACAGTACTGCTCTTAATTCAAGTGCTGAAATATTGAATTTAATTCGTAAAGGATTAGACAATGTCAGAATTGATTTATGGAAAAATTGTGTGAGGCATGTTATTTCTGTGGAGGATTCGTATGTGTCGCCTAATACGCAAGAGTTTACAATTAAAGTAGATTTTTACAGCAGTGAGTCAAGATAGATAGTGATATAAATAGTGTAGATAATCTTTAAAGACAATCCTTCTTGCTCTGTACCACTTAGTATCAGTTTTCATTTGAAATAATAAAATTGTAATATAAATTCTAAAAATATATTAATTGTTTCTATTTTGTGATTACCTCAAAAAAGAAAAACAAAAACGAAAAGACGACCCTGAATGCAAGTACATTTCATGAGTTACAACTGTTGTTGATTACTCTTTCTAAAGATATTTTAAGAATAATAAGTGTTACTTTCGGTACTTGAGTTTAAGATATTTTAACAATAGGTATTACTGCCGCTACTTGCACCTCAGAGCCATAAAAACCAATTTCTGAAAGCCAAACTATGTTTTAAAATAGATTTCCAAAAATTAAACTAATCTTTTGAAGCATTTTAAAAAGCTGGAGTTCCTAAGTTTATGCATACATTACGTAGATTTTAAGTAAAAATGTAATGAACTGCTGATTTCCATTTTTTAAATTAAATAATAATAGATTATTGTTACTAGCCTGACTTTGTGTAACTCCATAATCATGAAATAAATAAAGATTAATAAAAAGTTTCACAGTATTTATTAAATTATAACCTGACAATATTGTTTCGACAGCTAAGCTGTCATTATCAAAGGTAATATAAATATAAACAAACACGTCAAAAAAAAAAGGTAGATACAAAAATAGGCAACTAGATGAAAAGATAAAAATAATCAGAATTAAATATCTTAATAAAATTTTTTTTTCCAAAACTACAAAAAACACCCTTTTTGTTTTTTAACTATATCAAAAGATGATTCTATAAAAAAAGTTAAAAGGGTGATGGTTGTAACACAGGAGCAATGTCAACATTTCTAAAAACACTAAAATTTGCCTTCGGAGCCTGCTACTTAAGTAAAATATGCAACCCAAATAACAGATTTCTTTAGTAACTGGATAAATAAAATTGAAGTGAAATCAAAGAGGCATTTGCTTCTTATGTTTTATGTTTGACATTTAGTTAGTAAATCATAAAATCTGACAAGATAGAAATTAGGTATTAGTAGTCATTATTCTGTTTTAAAATATGTTCAGTTATTTATATTATGTTCAATAAAACTTTCGTTACTGTTCTTCAATTCTAAATCATGGTTTATTGTAAAATCTTTGCAACTTTACCTAAATCTGTAAAAACAACATCAAGTTTGACAAATTTCCTTAACCACAAACAATTTTATGACATAAGAGTCAAAAACCCATCACTCTTTGATCTATATTTCTTTAATTTTGTTTTATTTATCCAGTTACTAAAGAAATTTGTTATTTGGGTTGCATATTTTACTCTAGCTTGAAATTGAATACACTATAGCTTTAATCTGACACCTGGATGAGCCAGATAACTCAAAAAATTAGGGAGTTATGACAATTTCAGTTAGAGATGTGTTAGATGTAGAGTTACGGGTAGCAGAATTTGCCAAAAATCGAAATTTTCAAAAACTTCTACTTCGGCCAGTTTTAATTCGAAAAATCTGGAAAAAATAATTTAATGACATTTCATATGTATGTATGCAAGGACAAAATCTGAGACATTGAAATACGGCTCTAGTCGCTTTGGCATGAAATTACCCATTTTCAAATTTGTTTTATAAAAAAATTTAGAAAAGTTATTTCTCGGCTAGTATTGAACCTACGGCGGTAACATTTTCAGTTTACTAACACCTGCTTTCTACTGATTGAGCTACGAAATCACATCACAGACCGTGTATACTATGCTTATCATAAAAGTCGGTTGTACATATTTAAATGATTTAATATTTATTTACTTTTAATTATAAAAGTACAAATCACGTTATAATACGTTTCATATACTTCAAATACGTTTCAAATACTTCAAGTATTATTGAAATAAGAAAAAATCTACTTTTACTTTTATGACAGTTGTAATTAATAAACGAAATACAAATGAGGAAATGTCAAATTGAACTCCTTTGATTGGTTGTTTTCATATCCACACATGTATGGATATGAAATTACGTTGATATCCATATTTCCTGTTGGAATGGCCTGAGTGAAATGAAATGAAATGAAATGTGTTGAATTGAGTGAAATGTGAAGAAAACAGATGATTAACATGTAGGAGTAGAAAAATTAATATTTCAGTGACTACGTCAATCTACTCTTTGCTGTACGGTAATTCTTCAGAAATATTAAATTTACTGCCCCTGCTATTATATTACGGATATCTTTTTATCTGTTAGTTCAGTACAGTAAAGAAGTATGGCAGTCTATCGGTCTAGGATATTTGGGCTCGGCCATCTCGGCGCGGCCATTTCGGCGCGAGTACAGTTTGGCGCCGGACAGTTCGGCGCAAAGACACTTCGGCGCAGGCACACTTCGACGAATAGACAGTTTGGTGCATGTAAATTTTTCCGCGACAGACTACAGTAAAGTTTTCGGAAATCTTTAAACTAAACGTTTTTGTTTTGGACCATTAGTCTAATTTCTTTGGGACAAGCTACTCCATTATCAGAGTAACCTTTTTTATTTTTATGTACACACATACACCGTCTTAATTCTAGAATTTCGATTGGATTGGTTAAATTGCCTTATTACAGTGCGTTTTATCTTTAAGCACTGGACTATAAGCACTAAGCAGTATCCATTTATAAGTGTTACCTACTGACAAGAAATTCGTGAAGTGGGACACGTATTTATCAGTTGTACGATATTCAATGTTAATACGAGTATCAATTTTTTTATGCCATTTAATTAATTTTATAAAATTTTTGACTTTTAAAAGTTATTAACATGATTATCAAACATGAATTCTTATAAACAATAAGGGATTTATAATAAACAAATTAAATTTTTATTACACATTATTCCCTTATTTCCCTTTTAATGGTTTAGTAGCTTAGAAAAATGAATCTTTCTTAAATCTGGCAGTACATACCATTTTATGATTGGCAAATGTTGAGTTTTTTTCTTATCATACTGTGTTTATCGAATACAGTATTTCATCAATCATACTGTATTTATTACCTGTAAGTACCTCAGAATTTTTTTTATTACAATAATACTAGACAATTTCTCGCGTCGAAGTGTTCCTGAGCCTAACTGGTCCGCGCTGAAGTGTCCCTACGCCGAAGTGTCCTCGCGCCGAAGTGTCCTCGCGCCGAAGTGTCCTCGCGCCGAAGTGTCCCGCGCCGAAACGGCCGCGCCCAAATGTCCGGCTCCATCCTAGTAGGTATTTAAAAAAAAAGTTTTTCTAAGGCATCAGCTAATGACTATTGTTCTAATTAAGGTGAATTGTAGAAAAAGTACAGGGCTCTCATCTAGAGTCAATTAATATATAAAATATTAAGCATCGACTATTATGTAACCAATAAAATATTGTCCCCGACATTTTTCCATTTGCGTGGATGTAATAACTAAAAGAGAGAACATTATGAAATTTTACGTATATTATTAGCATTTTTACAATATCAACATTACACATATGTTGCTTGCATATGAAATTTTAATGAAATCAAGATATAGTATTTTGTGCAGTTGATCCTTAAATTTTATAGAGGTAGCTTATATGGTTTCATTTGAGGGTACATTCATTTCGCCTCATTTGCGTGGCTATCATAATTTCTTACTAGTGTTAAATTTAGGGAAAAAAAATTCATTGGTAAAATACACTACTTATTTTGTTTCACTATATCTAGTACGAAGCCTCTAAAGAAAATAGTGTAGTCGCTATGTTATATTAACGCTCTAAAACTCATTGGCGTGGTATTTTCATTGGCTCATCTGCGTGGATTTTTCACTCCAAGGGATGATAACTTTTTCACGTAAATGACAAATTCTCCATATATTCATGTTCTTAAACTACTGGCCGCAAAGAAAAGGTGCAAAAGAAGAAGAGAAAAAGGGAATGCGAGAAGAAAAGAAGAGAAAAAACCAAAAATGATTCAGAAAAGAAACAAATGGAAAATCTTAAACACATTCACGTCATATCACGTAAAATAAAAATTACTAATTTTTATTTTACTTGTTATTAACCATTATTTAGCATTATCTTGTTAGAAACATCTGCTTACTATAATATTAAAGGATCTTTCTTTTTGTATTATAATGTTTTCTGTCATTTGCATGTTATTTAGATCATTTACATAGTGGATTCAGACACTGTAAACATCGAGAATGTACAGGTTAAGCTCTACTAACCAGCAGTATGTGTTTTATACAATACATTAATTCTACTGTTTCATAGAAAATCAGATTTTAACATTCTTTTTTCTGAGAATTTTACACATCCAAATTGTGAATTTAGGGAGAAACACCCTGTAACAAATAACCAAACCTTTGAGTCTCTTGGGCGTGCAACTATTAGTAATATCCGAAACAATGAAGATCGGGAACTGATGATATGTGATATCAGGGGACGTCGAAGAAAATCCAAGACTGTCTAGCAAAACGCTGGCTGGAACTTTAAATATTAGCAAGACGAGAGTCACAAACATTTTAAAAAACATGGCTATAAGAGGAGAAAGGTTAAAAAAGTAATCAATTGTTTTTCGTCGATAAAATTAAATGGATGGAATTTTGTGAATCTGCAATGGAAATGAAGATTTTAATAAGAATTATTCTTCTTACGAATGAGCCAAAAACCATCGTGAAGTGTATGCATTTCGTACTCAGTACCCTCAAAAGTTAAGAAATCCAAAAATAAACGTTTGGACTGTATGTGACCGACATTTTGGATTCTTTTTTTATTAATGGAAATCTTAATTTCCAAAAATACTAGATCTTTTGCGATATTACTTTAGGACTTCAACAATTACCCAATGTAATTTTAAACTCTCGTCTCTTCTAATCTCGTTTCAGCAGGATAGTTGCCCTGCTAAATCGGTACTCTTGCAGTAACGAAATATTTGAATGCTGTATCCCTCGGGCGTTGAATAAGTACACATGAAACGATATCTTGACCTACTTAGTATCCACTTATACAGTATCTCACTAGTACACTTAGTAGTTACTTTTGTTAAAATTAATGTTTTGTTGTTACGGAATTCTATTTTATTCTGAAGGATTAGCTTTAATTTTCATAAATTGCATTTTATATTTCTTTAGAGTGTTAGTTTTAGTTTCCAAAAGAATAATATTTTTATTTGTCTATTATATCAGTAGCAATAAAACAGTCTACTTTCAAAGCACAACAGGAATAATAATTAAATACGTGCAGTCGACATCACAAACGAATTTTAACTAGCAAATTATTTATATATTTAGATAAGTTATGCTGATACTTTTTTTGTCGTACAGTTGGATAACAAACCAGGGAAACGCGGTTTTCTTGAATTGTTAGACAAATACTTCCCTTTAATGGGAAATTCGGTCAACAAGTCGACCTCATCAAGGCGAACGCAGGACAACAATTACATCGTTTCCTTTACCCTTATAAAAACAATGATAGACCTATGTCAACCCATTGAAAAATTAAGTAGTTGATCAAACTCCACTTGAAATATATATTTGTGGGTTGTCAGAAGAAACAGAAATTAATTTATCCTTAATCAACAAGTTGTACTTTTGCATCCTCGTAATTAATGTCAAAGGTTTTTATTACATAACGTAGAAATTCAGGACTTTTATAGCACATAAATTTCTTTAATGCTGTTTTTGTTTTCCCTAAAGTTTCCTCACCATATCATGAGACAATAAATATTTTTTAGTTTATAGTCTGCAGTAACTTTTTTAAATTTTGAAGACAGCAGCTAATGCGGTCGTATATGTATTTTAAATATGACACGGAAAGTAGTCCCATTTTTTTTCTTTAAATATAAATTTAGATCAGAATTTGGCCTTGTCTCTACATTTTCCTTTCACTTTTGTAAACAACTCGTAACACTAAAATCCATTACGTTGAGGCATGCCTAGTTGCGTTAAAGCAACACGTCTCTAGTTTCTCGAGAGCTTAAAAATTACGAGGATAATATGGAAATGTCACAATCACCATTCTGAAGCTTTAAAAGGGGAATTAATTTGCATTTCCGTGGTTTGAATTCATGAATCCCAAGTTTTATCGTACAGAAGCAATGTTGATAGCTACGAACAGATGCAGTTACTGATACAACTTGTCATAAAAGTTTGGAGCAAAGGAAACGATGTAATAAAAGAAATGTATACTGCGTATGTTGACAAAAGTAGAAATTGGAAAGATTATTAAAAATTTATCTTTTTGCGTAGGATATGTGGGTTATGAGAACACACTTGGGAGCAACTTAAAAACTTTGTGAGATAAATTTTCAAAAATATCTTTTTATTTTTTTTTATTATTTCGCTCATTACTCAAATTAATATGACTAAAGTAACAGTTGTCTAGGCAAGTTTTTAAAATACCTATTTCGAAAAACTGTGTTTGGAAAGGGTCCAGAAAGGACAAATAATCTATGGAAACAGAAATTTTCGTAAACAGATATTTGCCCACCACCGACTATCTTACCCTAAGATCATAAATAATAATAATGGGATAAATACGTATAAAGGTTTTCCTACATATATTACTAACACAAATGAATTTGTATTTAAACCTGGTTAACTCAACTTAAACGTTTTGGTTTTCGAAATATACATACAAATATACCTAAAGCAATTCCGCTCTATGTTTAAGCCAATTTAAATTGCTGACATAGATTTCTTTTTATGTCTAGAGTTATCTCAGTTATCTGTTGTTTAATTAAGAAAAGCCAAACAAGCTTCCGCGCACACCTCTGATGTGCAAGCGAATTGTCGTGCGATCCTCAGCTCATGTCTTCTTTCTATCAAACATGATATGCTTGCATCTTTTGAAATTTACTACACTATTACATCACCAATTAAAATTACTTCCTATATTATAAAGTGTTCCTTATCGAATATAAGAAAAGTATAATAATTACTAGATCCGTGCCATAGACAGATACAAGAACAATTAACAGCTAATATCGATTTCATAGATCACATGCCCATTCACAAAGTTTCATGAATTTTAAATTGTTATAATTACTTTTTACTTACGTTACGTGTTATTATATACCTACTTAATAAACAAACACGACGTCATGTTTTCTAGACTACTTTTAGTTGCACTATCACCACTTCAATGTTATATTGTTAACAAAGCAGGTCGTGGAGCTAGGTCGCCGTGCTTCCTTACTCATCGATAGTCAACAAAGGAATTATAACAATTTAAAAAAAAATTCCATCAAATCCTTTTTCAAAAAGCGGGAAGTTTCAAAATGTACAGCAACAACATCAACATAATGTGACAAATAATGTAACAATACCTCCACAAGGAATTCCCTTACTCGATGTTAATGAACCGCTACCGGTTAACAACGAGCAAATGCAATTATTATTTCAACAAAATTATGCAAGAACAGAAAATTCCGATATAGAAATAGCAACTACAAGTTCAACTGACCTAGAAAAAATTTCTTACCTTAAAAAGGAGTTAAAGAAAGCCATGAGCGAAATAAAAATTTTAAAAGAGCAATTATCATTAGTTCAATCAAAAAAGATATCTTACAGCCCAATCAATTCTGACGAAGAAGAAGAAATTGTAAATAGAGAAACTGCGTGGTTGTTACCTAAAAACAAAAAACGTAAAGCCGATTCTTTTCCTGAACAAAACAAGGATAGTCCAGTCAAAAATAAAACCAACGCACTGAAAGTGCAGAAACCTCCCCCGGTAGTAGTAAGCAATGTAGAGAACTATTAGGAAATCAAACAAAAGCTCCAAACAAGAAACCTAACTTATAATGCAACTTTGTTAAACAATAACCAAGTCAAAATTAACGTCAATAACGAAACAGAATATCGTGAATTGACAACAATGATGAATGAAACTAATCAAGAATGGCATTAATACGAAAATAAGCAAGAAAGGCCGATTAGGATTATGGTCAGAAACTTGCATCCATCTTGTGATTCGAAAGAAATATCAACTGAATTAAAAGAGAGAGGTTTCAAAGTAATCTCCGTAGAAAATAAATTAAAAAAGTTAAGGAGAATGACAGTGTTGCACATATTAAGCTACCGTTGTTCGTGATAACCTTCGATAAAACGGAGTACATCAAAGAAATATTTGAAATACGGTATTTGGCTAACATGAAAGTCAAAATAGAAGCGTTGAAAGCCAACAAGTTAGTACCTCAAGGTAAAAAGTGCCAAAGATTTGGTCACACTCAGAAATACTGTCAAAGAAGTCCTGTCTGCGTCAAATGCGCAGGTGGTCACCTCACAGTTGATTGTTCTAAGCCTAGAAGTATCCCAGCTAAATGCTCAAATTGTGCTCAAGCTCATCCAGCGAGCTACAGAGGATGTGTTATTGCAAAAGAATTACAAAAACGGAAGATGCAACAAATGCAGAAAAAACAGCAACCCAGAACATTTAGCACTAAGAAAGTATCTAATGAGATTTCATATGCTAATTCTGTTCAAACTCGTAAGGTTCAACCCTCAAATCCTCAATCTTCGGCCACATATGAAGAACATGGTTCCATGCAGCAGATGATGAAACAATTGATGGATATGTTTAATCAGTTTGCTATTAGACTAGACCGATTAGAAGCCAGAGCCACTGGTGCTATTCCCAAAACGAAATAATTCATGGATATAACTGACCTACGAATTGGACTCTGGAATGCCAATGGCATTCTAAATCGTAAACACGAATTAGAAATATTCCTTATCATCAATCAGAACATTGATGTATGCTTTATTTCAGAAACACATTGTACTAGTCAGTCATACCTCAAATTTAGTGGATATCAATGCTATCAATGCATACATCCAAGAAACCAAGCTAAAGGAGGTAGTGCAATCTTAATTAAAAACAATATTTATCATTATGAAGAACGTCACCTTCAATCTAAAGAAATACAACTTACTGTAGTAGGCATCAAATTAACCAAACAAAAATTTAATTTGGGTGCCGTATACTGTCCACCCAAATATAACCTTAAACGACCGGAATATCTTGAACTTATACATCATATGGGCGAGAGATTCATATTGGGAGGAGACTATAACGCTAAAAATGTAGATTGGGGATCTCGCCTGACCACAACCAAAGGTAAAGAACTTTGACAGGCAATAGGTGAAACTAGTTGCAATTTTCATTCTACAGGCAAGTCCACCTATTGGCCTACAGACTTAAATAAAATACCTGACTTGCTAGATTATTTTATTGCAAGAAAAGTGTCACCAAACTTTGTTGATGTACAGGAAAACTTCGACCTAAAATCTGATCATTTCGCAGTTATTTCAACACTCAGTGAAGGAATTATCAAAAAAGAAGCCCAGCCAAGATTAGTTAATAGAACTACTGATTGGGAAAGCTTCAAAATTGACCTTGATAATAATATCAACTTGAATGTCAATCTAAAGTCCAAGGACCAATTGGATAATGAAGATGAAAAGTCAAAGGGAATCATTACCCACTGGAGATTAGAGAATTGGTCAAAGATAAAAGAAAGGTTAGAAGAAAATGGCAGCATTCAAGAAACCCGTTGGATAAAACTATTTTAAATAATAAAACTCAGAGGCTTAAAAGAGAGATTCAGAAGTTGAAAGAGGACTCCATAAGAAGATATCTCATAGACTTGTCTGTAGATGAAATCACGGACTATTCCTTACGGAAAACTACCAAAAGAATTAGAAGACTTGTTTCATCCATTCCACCAATTAGGAAGGAAGATGGATCATGGGCTCGTAGTAATAAACAAAAAGTTGATGTGTTTGCTGATAATTTAGCAAATATCTTTAAACCAAATCAAATCCAGTCAGATGTATTACTTGAGGACACATTTGATCCAGTTTCAGAAGAAATAATGTTGGTTACGCCGAAAGAACTGGCCAATGAAATTAAAACTAATCTGAATCCTAAAAAAGCCCCTGGTTTTGATCTCATTACTGGAGAAATCTTAAAACAACTGCCGAAGAAAGGAATAGTGATGCTTACTTATCTCTTCCTGCTATCTGGAAGGTGGCAGAAGTAATTATGTTACCAAAACCTGGTAAACCAGTAAATGATGTCAAATCATGTAGACCTATTTCTCTACTTCCAATTATCTCGAAACTGTTCGAAAAATTACTATCGAAAAGACTGCGGATTATAATAGAAAACAATAGTTTAATCCCAGATTTTCAGTTTGGATTCCGCCAGAAACACTCCACCATCGATCAAGTGCATCGAATTACTGATTTTATTGAGAGAACTCTTGAAGAAAAATTAGTATGCTCGGTTGTCTTCCTCGATGTTGCCCAGGCTTTCGACAAGGTCTGGCACGATGGTCTAGTCGATAAATTAAAAAGAATGCTACCGAAACAATATGTTGAAGTTTTATCATCATACATATCATACAGACTATTTCGCATCAAACAAGAAGACGAATATTCAGATCTCAAAGAAATAAGTGCAGGTGTACCACAGGGAAGCGTCCTGGGACCATTACTTTACCTCCTTTACCAGTGACTTGCCAGAAACAAGAGATGTGACTACCGCAACATTTGCTGACGACACGGCTTTGCTTGCAGTTGGACACAATTCTGAAACCTCTACCGCTAAGCTGCAAAATGCTAGTAACAGAATTCTTGATTGGAAAATAAAATGGAAAATAAAACTAAATGAACTTAAATCTAACCATGTCTACTTCACCAATAAAAGGTTGAGGAACCCCCTTAGCTTAATATGAATGGTAACATTGTACCTCATGCTAACAACGCTAAGTACCTTGGCATGAACTTGGATGCTAAGCTACGCTGGAAGGAACATGTTAAGAAGAAACGGTCTGAACTTGGTATGAAATACAAAGAATATTATTGGCTCCTTATATATTATATATCCTTAAGAATAAAATTCTTATTTATAATCAGATTTTAAAACCGATTTGGCTTTATGGAATTCAACTCTGGGGTTGTGCCAAAGATTCCAACATAAAACTAATTCAGACCTTTCAAAACAAAGTGCTGCGTAACATGGTAAATGCTCCATGGTACGTACGCAACCAGGACCTCCATCGTGATCTTGGCATCCCAATGGTTCGAGAGGAGATAAAAAGGTTCGCTGGCAAACATCAGGCCAGATTATACCATCACGTCAACGCAGAAGCCCTTCAGCTACTGGATAACCAACATCTTGTCCGAAGACTGAAGAGGACCAAACCGTTTCACCTTGTGTAGTGTTTTGTATAAAAGCAGAGCATTGTGCGCGAGTGAATAGTATAAATGTATTTTGCGCAGCCAGTACAAACTAAAGGACATCATTGGATGAACTCTAGCTTATAAATGTTTAGTTATTAAGATTTATCAGATTCAAATTATTGGTTAGTCTTGTTTATTGTTTCCAGCCTTATTTTGTGGAACTCCATAATCATGAAATAAATAAAGATTATTAAAAGTTTCACAGTTTTATTAAAATATACCTGACAATATTGTTTCGACAGCTATGCTGTCATTATCAAAGGTAATATAATTATAAACAAACACGTCGCTAAGGTAGATACAAAAAAAGGTAACTAGATAAAATAATAATAATAATAATAAAAATTAATAATAAAAATCATAATTAAACATCTAATACTTCCAGTAACGGAGAATTACTGAGCTCAAGTTGTTCATTCATTATTTATTGTTTATTCATATTGGTTAGTCATTTGTGACTAGTTTTAATATCCCGAACACCATGTAGGTGTTTATTGACAAAAAAAAAGAAAAAAGTTTCATGAATTTATTACAAAATTGTCACGTTGTTTACAGAAACGGACAAAACTATAAAGTATGTTTTATCTCTTAAGATAATAAACCGCTTTTTTTCTAAAAATCAGCTGAGGTTGGGGAAAAAGCGGCAAGTTATTTCAAGCCACAATACGTGAAAACTTTTTTGTGAGTAGCAAAAATAACAACGGTCAAAAAGTCTTAGTATTAATCCCTGATAGCGAGTTGACCATTGATTTGGAAACTGCGGGCAAAACCTCCAGTTAAAGAGAATATCCACGCTCAGTGAGAATTAAAATTTATTTTCCAACCAAAGTGACATCAAAAGTATTGTTTACACTATACGCACACATCAAATGTAGGAAGTTATGATTAATAACTTTTTAGATAACATTTTTCAATTTTTTGGATCGTCCATTACATTTTAACAAATACGAGTATCATTTTGATTAGTAAATTATAATAAATTATAAATACATTAATTAAAAATAACGCTTTGTCTGTTCTCGTTTGAATGGGTTTTTGAGGCATAAAGGCAATAAATTAGTTGATCATGTCAAATATTTTTTAACACTAAACAGATCTTTATTATTTTTGGCATTGAATTAATTGGAATACCTATAGTTAATTCAAGCATAATAACCCAATATAATCCAAATTCCTAAGTTGTTTTTCTCAAGTACAAGTTAATAATATGTATTTACGCTACTCATTTATAATAACTGTATAAAAGCTTTTATTACAAATTCTAAAGCTCATTTTCAAATAAATAGAGCATCGTACACAAAGACAGTATGTAATTTCGAAATATTCTGTTGCCGTTTGACAAGATCTCCCATCTCGATTTAATATAATAACAAATTATAACAGCATTTTAAACATTAGAGTAGTACTACGTTGTGCTTATAATGAAAATTGCTTTATCAACTTCTTGACAACTTAATTTATTGTCAAGTATTAAAGAACCCTTCAATAACAAAAGTTGATATAATGGAGAAAAAAAAATTAAAAACAATAGTTATTATTTCTATGTTTTGATAGTCTAAAAATTATTTAATATATTGAAAAAGCATTATCATTAATTATTCAATCTTAAACTTAGCAAATAATGTTAAAATAACATTTGTGGCATATTATGGCATCACGGTGTTTATAGAGTAGTTTTCTGCAGTATGCAATTTCTTATTGCTTATTTTATCGCAATATTTCACTAATTGAATTATATATTTAGTATATTGAATTAAATTTTATTCAAATACTTAGAAATGTTAATAAATTAAAACTAAAAAAATTTTAAACTAATAAATTACAGTACTTTCAGTAGCACGGTGTTTACATGAGGTATGTATAACTTTTCTTTACAAATATTCTTCTATTAAAAGCATTGAATTAAAAGCTTAGATAACACAATTAATTATAGCAAATTTTGTTGTTTGTATATTGCTGTGGATGGTAATCTCATAATTTTGGAAATTTTGCAAAATTATGAAATTATTATTCCGGAAGAAGAACTTATACGACAAAATGCTGTTTTGAGAAATTCAACTCCAAACATTTTAATTCGTAATAAAATATTCAAACGTTACTTTTACGTTTAGAATGATGAGTGATTATGTAATTTAACATATTTATGATGCAGTTTTTACATTAAATAATTGATCACGTTATAGCCTACAGAATCACAAAGGCTACTTTTATATAGAAAAATACGAAACCTACCAAAATTATACCTGTGCTGGAAGTATCAGCTTGACTTAAATAACACTACTTTAGTTTTTGCCGGCTAACCCAAATAAGTCACAGAGGGGCGGGGTAATACAAGATAGACAAGATAAGAAAAACAAGCGCCACTTCGTTTTAAAACAATTCTCATTACTAAAGCTTCAAACTTATTTGATAAACGAAGAAATAGATCTTTTACTAACATATGGACAACTTCCACAATTTTGGTCGTACGGTGCATATACACTTACAGGTGAAAAGCTGGAAAGCAAATATTAAAACCGCAAAATAAATAAATAGTAATAAATAAATAGTAATAAATAAAACACAAATATGTAGTGAAATGTAAACTTTCTAAGTAGGGCTTTATTGTAAACAGTAAAAAAGTTCTTAATTATACTGATTAAGGATTTTAATAAGTCTAGTAAAATCGACAGAATGGTGATTTGTATCACAGCTGGCTATAAATCTTAAAAACTACCCTATGATAGTTTCACTACTTGAGATCTCGTTTGAATTAGTACTTTTTAAACACTAACATGCATGAATAAATAAATTGTATAAACGTTTCAAAAATACATGGACACATAGATAAAATAACATAATACATATAAATACATACAGTTTCAAACAGACATCCCATTCGATGACTCACGGATGACACGGTTTAAAAACCTTGCTTAGGATTTTTTGTTTCACTTCTGATATAATCTTGTGTTACATACAACAACACTGTATGTATGTATGCAGGTACGAACCCAAAAGGGAAGGCCTTCAAGTTAAACCAAATCCAAGGTCAAAAGGTCAAGAAGAAAAAAAAAGACGAGCAAGGACGAAAGCCAAAAGGAAAGACCTAAAAATAAAATACTCTGTATGTGGTATTAATTTTAAATATTTGAAAAGAATTTTACCTTTCGATCAACTGAAAGGTCTTTTATTAAATCATTTCTTCTAGGTAAATGATATAGAATTGTTACCTAAAATAGCCTACGATTTTAATGAGATTTTAACACATGGTGGAAAATAAAAAAAAAGGTTTACCTAAGTGGTTAACACCAGAGTCTAATCCGTCTAGTCGACGATCGATTAAATATAACCATTCAAATAATTGATTTGATGGACGCGAGATTTTCTCCGCTAAAGCGAATTATATCAAACCAGTTTCCTATTACATCTCACATTCATCCTCTAAAGAAAGCCCACCATTTTGTTATGCCTACCGCACCATTGCGAATGCGTTTGACTGCGCTAGCGCGAATTTACGATAAAGAGAGGGAAACCAACGATAACCAAAACTAACGGAGAAACTTGGTTTTAAACAGTGACCGTAAAACAATCAATGGGTTGTGAATTACAACGTTATAACGTTCAATAAATAGCTGATTTAAAAACACTCTGTATAAGGTGGCATCCCTTACTTATACCTCTATATAAGTAAATTGGTTTTGATAAAATATAAAATTAGAAATTATTTAATAAAAGGTACAAATGTTTATTTACAATTTACAAAAAAAGTAGTATATTGCTCAAACAAATATAAACTTGTTGACAAATATAAAATAAACAGATAAGTTATTTTCTTAAATATATTAATTATTTATTAAGTAAGTTTCACCAGACTTTTTTTCTCTTTTCTATTGTAGTAATGCAATTAATTTTACTAGTTGAATTTTTAATATACACCTTAATAACGAAAATCAATGCTATACTGGAACAGTCAACGTTCAATGCATATAAGCAACAATGTAAAACAGCCATATCCACTAGTGTGTGTTGAAGAGATATCAAGCTGATATCTGGAAATAATAGCTTTGAAATAAGGGGAATCGTTTAAAAGAATTTCCCAAAAAGGGCCTATAGACCTATAATAGGCCTGTTTCTAGAAAAGTCTTTATTTATAAATGTTACTTGTGAAGTCAATTTTCAACTTGTCTAGTTCAAAATGTAGGTATTTTATTTTATTTATTTATTATTGGTGCCCAACTTGGAGTAAATTTAATATTTTTAAAATACAATTAATCATAATTAAAAGAACTGATCTAATTAATAACTATTACAGAAAATGTTTTATTTAACCTTTGTATTCAGATTGTATAATACATGACACACAATTATAAGAGATTATCTTTTTTTTCGGTAATTAACACTTAATTTAATCATACTTAAATTCATCGTTTTTGCCTCATAACCCAAGGAATCAAACTCCAACTTCCCCTGAGATAAGTCTTTTTATGAATATTTTTACCTTTAAGATTTTTCTTTAAAAGTTATATGTCGCCCATCTTAAAGTTAAATAAGGATTTACGTAACTTATTTATGAGTCAGACTTATTGGACCTCTTTAAAAAGTATTTTTAAATCATTTAAGAAATATAAAAAAGGGAAATTGAAGGTAATTTCTAAAATAAGCTAAAATTTGATAAAAATTAATTTATTTAATTTCGTTAATTTAGTTTATTTGGTTTCTTCCAACGTGAGCCAAGTCACCACATATTTATTGGCGCTCAACGTGGGGCATATTAAAGTTTATTTATTTACTACCATTTTAGTGCGGATTTATCGCAAATTATGAACATACTCACCTTGAAAAGTTGATTATTGATTGCTTTTATATTAAATATAACAGACAATTATAAATAACATTTCAACACTTTACATTATTAAATAAATAATTTAAATTACACATAAAATTAGTTGTTTATAGTCAAATTATAAACTGTATAGCTTTATGGATCATGGATATAGTTTTGTAGTACCATTGAACGATATTTGCAGTAATAAAGGACACGCCACATTTAATAATGTTTTAATGGACACATTCCATTAAATTGATGTCAATAAACATTTTATATTATATAAAGCATTAAAATAATACAATACATATGTTAAAGACAGCATTCTGAAAGTTAATTGTGAAATTACCCATATTAATTTACGAGAGTATTAGGTAGGTGTTAAGTTCATGCCATTAATCATATATAACAAAACATAACAAAGTAGAATGCAATAAATTTCTTGTTAGTAGTTCATCATAATCAAAATCAGGATACGAGATTCGAATTAGAACTGATTATTACGAATTAGCGGATAAAAGATCTAATATACGTACGTATTGCGCTATGCATTATTGTTTACTTTACTATTAACAATATACAGTTAATAATATTGCACAAAGAATAACAAATTTAAGTTACTGTTAACAGATACTGATAGTGATTTTATATGTTTATTATTTAAAATCGAAATTACTGTTATTTTATTTATCTATTTGTATTAAAATAAATTTTCCTCCTTAATAATAAAATGAATAAAGAAATGCCTTGGAAACTGATCCATACAATGAAAATCTGTTGATTGTCTTCTACTGTACAAAATAACTAAATACTATATCACTTCTATATTCTGGACCAGATAGCAGTTTCATTCGCAGTTATTTGTATTAGTTGCTTAACACATGCGAAATAGTGCGATAGTTATTATATTTAATTTGATTAATACATCATTTAAAACGGAAACTTGATAACTTAACTTTAAAAAGTCACACAAACGTTATATAGAGTATAATAGTGAAATTGAAGTCGCGGTAGACTCCTTGGAATCATTAGTTATCATAGTTTAAAAAAAAACTATTGTATTTAAATTAAAATTTATGGAAACATTTAAATACAACAGTTTTTCTAAAACTAAAAGTATAATACTTTTACAGCACAAGGCTATTCCGGAGCAGCGTCACATGAGCGGTATTTCTCGGTTCGAATTGAATGACGACGCCATATGACCCAGAAGTATTGGCAATCTCATTTCAAATTTTATATTTATCTCTTTTCAGTTTTCGACTAATCATCATACTTGGAATGCAATCCCTTTTGTTCCTGATTTGCTAACCACTGTGTGAAGAAATCGATAATATAAAGTTAGATACTTACCGTGGTATCACAGATATTTTATTTGCCATTAAATCACCAATGAAAGATCTAAATTTACTTTCGTATTAACAGTATATACAGTAGTTACATAAATATGTAACTAACACGTTTTCTTCCTTTAACTGAACTATTTTACTCAAAATACAAAACATATGTCGCGCGATGGACGTCACTGTAACACCATAAAATTGAAAATACTTGCACAAATTGCTTACATCGTAATACAACGACACTTACTGTAGATTAATGCTTAGGCATAAGATCTCTAATGACAAATTATCTCACAGGTGTAGGTCTGATTACCATGGCTTATAGATTGTAAAGAAAATAAGGTTTTGTAAAAATAATAAAGAACTTGGGCGCCATTTGATTGCAAGTCATTAGAATACTCCTCAAAATCCGCAACCAAAAAAGGATTCTGATTATGTTGATTGAATTCAATAACTAATCATAATTATTCAAATTAATGTTAGGCAGGTAAACGTATTTCAATAATTTATGCAAGTAACTGTATTTAATTTAAATTGGTTTATTCATAAGTCAAGAAATAGTATTGATTACCAAACAATAGAGTTATAATCATAATCTATTACAAAGAGAAGAAGGAACCCATTTTAACTATAAAAAAGAATTATTCATAATAACAGTAAGTAACAGTGAAGATCATGGATACGTGTGAACAATCTTAAAAGCTAAAACAACTTACTTAAATGATAATGTTAATCCGGTAATCCTAAATAAATGTTCAAATCTACATAGTCACTATAAATTGCTCAACACTATAATGCCTTTTTCACAATAAAGCACAAAAAACTGTAGACATTAAACACACAAAACTCCTTACAGACTGAAGAAAGATGAACCTTGGTAAAGTTGTTAAAATTAATTTCTGGATTTTCAAAGTGAAGTTACGATAATAACGTCGTCTATAATACGAAGAATGTCTTTCATTAATAGAAAACTTAAAACTTATATAATTCCAATAATTCGTCGGTTAATTACACGTTTTTTATTGGTATCCATATTTATTACCAGAAGGTTGTACTGTTTCAGCGTAATAATAATAGTTTAAAGCTGACACAAATTCTTCAAGTCCACTATATTACTATTAAAACGGAAAAGCCAAAGGTGACGATGATTAGCGTTAGAATTCCAATTGCTATAAATTCTCTAAAACGGTAACTAATAACACTTTGAGTTGGTCATGAGTTCGTTAACCAGAACGACAAACTTTAAAGTTTAATTTTAGATTGAATTACCTTCACAAATTTTCAATAAACGGTAAACTGGATTATTTGTGTTAATTTTATTAACACAGAAAATTAGACGGTAAAATGAAGCAAGTAAGCTTCCTCTACTGTACGGAACGGAACTAAATACAAAACGGTATTAGCACAACTAATTCGTACTTTTCAAACTGTAACTTGGTTTTATACTTAAAAACTGTAAATCTTGGAACGTCAACTAACATAGAACTCTTCCCGGAGCTTCCGAAGGCAAAGCAACAGCTCGACGAGGAGACCGCTATCAGTCTTTCGACTGTGCTAGACTATACCCGACCCTTCTTCTGACTGACTCCTTTGGGTGCGAAATTATCGTTGAGTTGATATTTTTTGAGAAATGGAAATTAACCATCCTATCACAAATTAGGATGACACATTTTTGACCAATGGTAAATTTTTATTCCAGAGCCTTCGATGGGATTTACAGCCACCAAAATCTGCTTTGCAAGGTGACACGCGATATTTTAAATGTGGTTTCAGACTGTTTTTTATTTGTCTGTATTTGAAAAAATTATTCATTCAAATTAAAAATTGGCACGCAGAAAATGCATAAATCTGAACTTAATGCATTTTTTAGACATATTAATTTGTAAAATTATATTTTTATTTCTGTATTTCTCTTAAGAAAACGAATTTTATAGGCATGAGAACGCTTTGAGATGACCTTTCACATTAAAAAATGCCATTTGACGAAAATGTAAAAAAATATATTGAAATATACAGGGCCGTACTAAGTTTATTTACCATAAGCGCATTTAAAATTACATTAAAATTAGAACGAGAATTTTAACACCTTACAAATATTACATAAACACATATTACACAAACAAACTTTGTTTATTTGTTAATATTGTCGACGTAACCACGGATACGATATACATTGCTAATTCGATCTGTCGACGAATTATGTAAACAAAACCGAAACATTACACGTTACAGCGCTACCATATCTACGATAAACGGACAGAAATCGAAACAAAACATATCGTATGCCAATAGTTCTTATGTTATTGGGTGATTAACAAATTAGAAAGTACCATAAATATTAAATAAAATAAAACAAAAAAAACTCATTTTTCGTTGGTGTGTTGTCATGAAAGTAAAACTAAAAATAGAAAAATAAAAGTTTAACATTTCTTAAACATTATATGTATGTTCGTATTATGAAATGTTGTCAATGACACCGGAGTTCAAGACGTTCTTGACCTCCGTTGTTGTTGGCAACGTAAAAATCATTTGATGTTGCATAACAGCCACACGTGACATGCTGCTTTTTATCTCCTTGGTTACGCGTAGGATGACAGAGACAAGGCAACTTGCTTCATTATACAATAAATTCGAATAAATTTTAAAAGGGAGAAATTAGGATTGAAATACGAAATAAAATAAAACAACTTATGCAATCAAGCTTCTTTAAATCCTCGAAGATGTTATAATAATAATACATCTTCTCGGATTTAAAGTATCGCTTGATCTCCTAATTACCTAATATATATTATATAATTCGTGATATAGTGAAAATTTGAAAACTTTTGGGAGCTTGCAATCTTCTGAAATTCTATGTAGATGAATGCATAGATGTAAAATAAGTCGATTTTTCTGTCTAGCCGAAAACCTTTTTAATTTGCAAACAAAAAGCTCTTTTCACAATTAAATCTCATAAAAAGTGAGATCAAATATCCACTGTTTGAAGGGTTACTGTACGTAGTGAGCGTACTTAAAATTCTTCCGTTAAAGTTATTCCGTTAACATTTTCGAGCTTCTTTAAAGTTTTTCAGTAGTATTTCTATTTTTAATTTAATATTAAATTGTTCAGCAACTCTTAAATAACAAAGATGGATAAATATAACGACTATGCTAGGGCAGTAGGTAAGGGTGAAGGCCATTCCAGTAAGAATATTAACAAAGTCGACTGCGTATAACAAAGTTAAATGCAAGAAATAACTGGTTAATGGGTTATCCTCATAAACTAATTACCTAAAGCCTCATTTCTTTTCTTTATAACAGTGAAGTGTCTACATAATAAGAAAAAGGTGCTCACTTTTACTCTTTAAAAACTTAACTAAAGAATATAATGTAAAAAACAGCTGGATAGAAAGTTTTAATTTTCAAACTTGCAAAGCGCTAAGCCTTCATAAATTTAAAAAGTAATAAACAAAAAAGACAGTAACATGAAGTTTTCTATAAAGTATATTAGATGCTGTGTAAAAATTTGTAACAGTAGCTCCTCTCTTGCGTTATTGCAGTCAGTGGTGCTTTGACGAAATTTAAAAGAATAATATAATAATTATCAAGTTCTAAAATATGTCTTCGTCAAAGTAATTAATTAGAAAACGAAACATGTACCTACATGTTGTTTAATTTTAGCAAAGTAATTTCGAAGAAATAAATAAAATTTACGTCAGGTCACTAAACATTCATTAAGACTCATAATCCCAAGCACGCGCTTCATTTTGTACAACCCTTTCGTCGTTGTAGGGACTAACAAGGATTATTAGGTGTCTAATAATGACAATTTGATATATGTGCTGTCGCTAGTACCGTTTCAAAAATGTGTAAGCACCAAAAATGTCAAATCGATTCGATTTTGCCCTTGTGCTAGCATGGTTATTTTCTTTCTTTTTTATAAAACAGATAACCTCTCAGTGAAACTCTATATTTGACAAAGCTATCATATAGGTATTTTTCATCATGTCTTCGAGGCGGAACACTATTGCGCCTAACCGCGACTGAAAATCAAACAATTCTGAATCTCTCATAAAAGCTCCCTTACCATTTCGACAGAAACAGTATACAGAAGTTAAAACACTAAAAAAAATCGAGGAATGTTAAATCACAAATAAGACAGAACTCTAAGGTGCCAAGTTTTGTGTATCTTTAAAATTTATTAATTTAAATTACAAGTAATAGTTTTAATGGAACGTAATTTTGGAATGACGTTTGCTTTTTAGAACATAATTAAGTTCCGTTCATGAGTCTTAATGCTAGAGGCGAATATTATGAAAGTATCATCTTCAGTAGCTTCAGAAGTTATGATTGCTAGCGCCTGATATACAGTGATATACATAAGCGGTATAGTACCATAGTATTGTTGTAACCAGTAGCTCCACTTTTAAAAATATTGAAAGTCGTTCTTCGAGACGTTGGCGGGACGTAAACAGCAGTTATGCTTGATACGTGCAAGCGAAAACATCGAGTACGCCAGAACCGTATAACGTTAGTTGTGCATTGCGAGTGGCCCGGTATGCAATGAGTAGCGTCAGACGTTGCGCAACCAAAGGCGTTTAAATACTTGCATGCGCACAACTGCTAATTACATTTATTTAGTGTTTTAAAGTATTTAAATAAACTCAAGGGTATCACTTCTTAAACTTTTAAATTTAGTTTTTATATAATATAAAGAAATTGCAATATTAGTTTCATACGTGAAACGTAAATTCTAAACCGGAAAGTACTTTCTTTAGCTGCTAAATCCTCGAAATTCTATATTTTATTAAAAATGATGATGTCTTCAAAGGTGACAAGACTGTTTCCTATGAGGTACGCTAAGTTGAACTTTTGAATATTAATTAAAAGCAAGTAAGTTTTATCTTAGGGTTTATCAAACACACGCACACTTTTAATTTATATGAGTTTGTTTTGACATCTAAACTTCTTTCTAAATCGTCATTTTAAGATACATTTTTGTATTAAGTTAGTTATGATCAGGTCCTTTAGAGAAGGAACTCACATTTGGTTAGGGTTTAGTAAACTATTATTAACATGTTATATAAATTTCTTTAACAACAATGATTTGTTAACTTCTTAAATAATATAATTTCTAAAGAGAAAATTAATTAACTCTTCAAAATTTTATATATTATTAATTGTGCGTGCAACTAGGTAAGATAACTTTATTATTTTATTGTTGTTTATTATTTTATTGTTAAATTAAATAGTGTTAATTTGTACACATCGGTGAATTCCTACAGATTTAATTATTCCATTCCTACAGATTTAAGATTTAGATACCAAGTCAAAGGGCTCGGCGGCGGTTGCAAAGCTTTAGTTTTGTAACTTTGTTTATTAATGTTAATTTTAGTTAAGTTGAAACAAAGCTTTTCTGTTACTCTAAAATTCAAAATACTGGATACTTACTGTACTACATGCACCGGCTGTTAAGATCTCTTATTCTGCAAATTTAAATTCAGGTGTGGTTGTTAACCTCAAAAGCTTCTAATTAATTAATAGAGTCGGGAACAAATAAAAACATAAAAAATAGTGGGCGCCACCAAATTGATGTCAGCAAAATCTAGGAGTCCCAATTTGGAAAGATTCCTTATTTAAAATTGATTTTAATTTAATCAAACACATATCAATCGATACTAATGAATTTTAATTGACAAAAACATTAGCAATATGTCGAGCCAAGCTATATCACACGATAATTGAATTTAAAATCTATATATTGAATAAAATATAAAAATTTGAAAAAAATACACAAATGATACATGTTACAGAAGTTTTTTGTTTTAAATACATTAATAATTCATCATATTCTAAAAATTTCGGGATCCCAACACAACTATTAATTTAAACCTAACTAAACTTACATAAACAGGAACATAATCCTAATACAAATCTGCTTAATATCTCTTCATTTTAATAACGTATTCTTATTATTAATTTTTCAATTATTAAATGAGTTAATATGTTTAATTCAAAATTCACTGTTGATTAACATTAAACAAATTCTATTAAGCCTATCAAAGGTCAAATAAGCGGGAATTAACACTGCACTCAAACTAAAGTTGCGGAATAATCCTCCACTGGTTTAATTTTCTAACAACAAAATCGGTACTATATAACACTTAAAGTAGTGTTGTTCGAAACTGGACTATAATTATTTAACTCTATTTAATTTAACTATTTTCTTTAACTCTCTGATCTGTAAAATCGTTTATACACGATAATAGCACGGGAAACAAAATGATGGGGCAAATCCGTCACCTTTGGGGCAAGACAGCCACCGCCTGACCGGACGCTACTTGATGGTACGAGACCCACAGACCAACTGAACTTTTTTGATGTAAATATGTACTACTTTAGATTTTTAAAAATAGGTAGGATATTAAACTAACCTATGGCGAAATAGCGTGACTTTTTAACCCAATAAGGAACACAATCATTTGAAAGCTTCGAAAAGATTCTAGAACAAATTACTTGAATTCACGGGAGGGTTTACCCATTTTAAAATCTGCATCTGTAAGCAAAACCCGAAACCTAACATGTGGCCTCAGTCATTTTGTATGAGTCTAGCTTTGAAGAATTTTTTATACGAAGTTGACGATAGGCACGATCAGGAAGTAATAATTTTAACTAAATGTTATTCAATTCCTTTGTTGAAAGGGCGACAGTACTTTTGAGTATTTATAAATTCAATTCTAGCTAAAGTTTCTTTCCGAAAAAACAGTTTGTAACCGTAGGAAGGCTTTACAATAAGCTTCGATAATTGCAAAGACGTTATTTACTTTCAGGTCGAGTCTGCAGATTATTCTAGAAGGGATTTCATCTGTATAAAAACATATAAAGGTAACCCCTGTTATTTAAAAGAACATACATTACACTTTTTACATTACACGTACATCTTTTTACAAGATAAATCTTAATATCGTCGCACTATAACTCGACTAGAATCTACTAAAATGTGGAGGACCGCACTAAGGTTTTTTATCATTTATGCATACAAAATCACACTTTTTATAAATCGAGAATATGACCACGTTACAAAGTTAATAAAAAAACTAATTGTTCAAAGGCGTCAATTAATTTTGTTGTTACACACAACTTTGTTTCCTCTTTTACCACCACTATAACAAAAGTGCTTGATTTTTATAAATTTTACTCTCTACAACAATATTTTATCTAATACGTTCCTACTTGTGCATACGCAGACGATGATACTCGACAAACCTCGCCGAACTATCGTTTGTGGGCGTAATATCCGCAGCTAGCTTCAAAGTGCCAACACGCGAGTGGGCCTACTAGTTATTATACAGTAGCAGCACCTACATTTTGTCTTTTTAGTAGCAAAGTTTTTCATAATCGTTTTATATTGTTCCATCTAATTTGTATATTTTCCTCTTATACAACTAGATTTGAGGGAATTAGAAATATTTTTGAGGTTGCTAACCAAACATATGGTATTTGTTTTTTAGGAACTTGAATTTACCTTTAATTAATGTCAAATTATTAATATTCAAAAAATATAAAAGTGAAACTACTTTTAAAAATTTTAACGGTTTAATTTTTGTGTCATTATATATCAACCCCCCCTCCCATTGTAAAATTGAAACTTAAAGTCATTTTCAGAATGGGCCCACCCTTTGTCTCAAAAATACTTAGATGATGTAACTGATCAGTTTAATCAGTTGTTATCCTATCGTAGTTGTTTGAAGGATCAGATTTCGAAGTGGTGTTCTATCAAAGAGTTGGCTAATTTGGTGCTGATTGAGTATTTTACTCTTTCGACTAGTTTCCCGGATGTCTGCTACGTAATTTTATTTTTTTACTGTACCCGTGACAGTTGCAACAGCAAAACGATAACTTTCAAAATTGAAAATTATAAAAAATTATTTGGAAAATTTAATGGGCCAAGATAGACTGGCGGACTTGACTATCTTGTCCATAGAGAGCAAAGTCACGAACACGTTGAAGGGAAGTTTGGGAGGAGTCATCGACACATTTGTGAAAGTTTGCTGCGTCAGATTTTGACTGCGTTTGTTTTATGTAAAGCAATTGCAAATCTAATATGTAAGTAGGTACATTAATGTTTTTAACTGTTGGTATACAATTAAGTTCGGTACATAAAAGAAACAATTAACACATAAATATTAGCAGTAAATATATTAATTTATTTATCCCTGTTAGTAGTTAATTAATTTGTTAAAGGTTAACTTACTGTGTTTTTTGCTTGTAAAAAATTTTGAGCAGTGGGTCCCCTTTATTTACAGGACCAGGCGCCTCAGAAGGGATAGTTTCGCCACTGATTTTAATCATAATTTCACTTTCACTTTCATCACTCTCTAAGCATTTATTGCTAGTGCGTATAATATTCCTTCGTTTGTACGTTGCACGGACTCATAATTAGATCAGCATTAAGCAGATAAAAATATAAAAAATGGATATATCATCTACACTAAAAAAACTAGAAATTTTAACCAATTTAATTATCTATTGAATCAAAAACCTTTAAGGGCTCAAACTTTTTGTTCAGGGACACAACAATTTTTGTAGAAAAATGTAATATGATCTCGAAAGCCATATTGTGATTTACTGTAGCTTTATTTAAATGTTATCTATTTTGATTCACCGGCTTCATTATTTTTTTGTTCTTCCTATAGTTTTTTAAAATTTTATTTAAATATCTAAGACAATAAAAACACTATTAATGTAAAAAGTGTAAGTAACAAGCTGACAGAAAAAGAACAAGAATTTAAGTTATTTTAGTATCTCGGCTAATATAGAGACCTCCGCTACGCGTCGGTCTCCACACTATTAGCCTCGACTGGTAAAGCGTACCTACCGCCCGTAATGCTTACACTATTTTTTGCCCGATCGGATCTATGAGTGAATTTTAAATTTATGGAGTAAACATTAACTGAAAATGTGAATTTTCAGTCGGTTAATGTGCCTGGTTGTTATGGAGTTAAATAAACAAAAACAATTTTTGTCTCAATCCGGACGAATTTTAGAACGATAGTGAGTGTTTTTCGACTTAAATGACGAGGTACTTTATTACCGAGCCTTGGGCGGTAAGTTGAACTTACCGCACTGAGAGCAGAGCTAGTAAATGAACCAAAAAGCCCGATCGGGCAAAAAATTAATTTTTAGTAAAAACAAATATTTACTCACTGTAGAAAATGGGTTAAATTTTTAATTTGATTTGATTACAACTGTTTATATTTAACTTTCTTAAGCAACCGTGCAATAATAAACATGGATTATCCTGCATAACTAGATTTTAATCTGTTTCGAAACCTCACCTAAATTTAAAAACCTATAAATGAATTATTTAAATTGATTAGTATCTATGACCATTAGATAAAACTTCTCGCTTTTATTTGAACGGGGAAATGATGAGTTTACACGCTAGTATAGTAAAAACTACGTTACCACACTGGTGAGTAATGGATTTAATATTACACTGATTTTCTAGACATTTTATTACTTCAAATACACCTTGTATTAACCGCATTTAGTCACGTTGTTGCTTACTAATAACAGAGACATTTTAGTTTTTATAACAAAAATTCTTTCGATATTCAAATAAATGCATTTAGTTTAGAGTTTAAAAAAAGGAAATGATTTAAATGAAATGGCTAGATTCTGCTTTTGTTTAATACTTTCAACTGATCCTTTAACTTGAAATCCATTTTACTTTTATGTTAATTATAAATTCCTTGTTTGAACTGCAAATTCGTTCTTTTAAATACTGAATCTTTTAAATGCAGGTATATTAAATTTTAAGAGTGCCACGCACAAGGGAATATAAACAAAAATAAATCAATAATTAAACACAATATACGAGAACTGATTCTTAGTTGCATTTATTAATTGACTAATAAACCACATAAATTTATAGTACGCTAGAAAAAGAGAAATAAAATAAAACCATACAGTTAATTGAACCCTCGATCTTAAACAAGCTAAATTGTTATGTAATAAATAACTACCCCTAGGCAGCTGCCCTGAAGCTTACACTCCAAAAGTAAGTAACTGATCAAGATATTTTCTAAATGGTTTATTCCTCATAAAGGAATTAATTGTATGGCGTTAAATACTGATTTGTGAAATGGTTAAGTACATTAAAAATTGTTAATACTTAAAGAGGTTAAAGAAACAAAAGAAAGAATAAATTAATAAAACAACTACAGTCAATTCACTTAGCGCGATAAACTGTTTAGCTTTTCCCCGATCTTGCTGCGTAGCGACGGGTGGGTTTGATGCTCTCGGTACCGCTTTACATGTAGGCGAAAAGATCTTTGTTCCACCGCCCCAAAGCGATCGAGATTAACCAAGGCTTACGACCCTAAAATCGTAGAAAAACCACAAATAGAAATATTGTAAGGTGAAAGATCGCTGATTAAGACAACACCCCACTTTACCCTAATAGGGGTGAAGATATGGCGTTAAAAAAAAGAATTGAGTTCTGGTGACTCGCAGGATCCTCCCAGCGGAGTTTTCTATGCGGAAACCACCACCACACAGATATTAATACTTCTTCTATGGGTTACAAAATTGATCCGACTTTTCCACCTAGTCGAAGGTGGCTAACTCACACACCCCTAAATTTGCACACGAAGAAGAGACGAGTCCCAAAACTATCTCACACCAAAGCGAGCATTTAAAGCAGAATCATCCTAAAATTCATTCCACCAACAATAGTGCGATAACCGATAAGGCCAGAACTTGATAAAGAAACACGCATTTCCAACTAATGCAAATTTATAAACTATCGAAATTTAACAAGGTCGCCATGAGTGCGAAGAGGACAGAAAATTAGACGGTCAATAAATTGAAAACAGGAATAATATTCGTTTTATGAATTCAATTATGCCTAACAAGAATGAAATTGTTTATTAAAAGAAAATAACCGTCCCCAGAGAGGTGGTATTTAAATAAAATTGTTTTACAAAATAAGGTATGTAGTATTTGATTTTGCTTTGAAATCAAGACGTATTCGACATATTTTCCCAATTATAAGTTTCATTGCTTTTGATTTATTTATAAAATATTCGAATTAAAGTGAATGTGCTCTTGTTATGCATAGGAACGATAACTACTTGTAAAGTAAATAGGGGGTTTTAATTCAAGTGGGTGTGGTTTTAAAATAAAAGTATAAGTTGATACATGCACAAATAAATGTTTTTGAATAAATGTTTTAAATATAGTCGGCTTTGTTTTGGCAGCAATTCTTTTAATTTAAGTTAATTAGGCATTTTATTTATATCGATAAACCGGGCACATGGTTACATTAGTAATGAACCAAATGCAAGTAAATTCGCAACAAGTGTTTCTGTTAGCACAAGTGCTATAAATAATAATATAATATATAATATAAAATAATAGGTATGATCTTAAACAACTGTAATAAAATTTTTGTAATAGCTACTGAAATTAGTATTAGATGTTTTAATGAACATGAGCTATCCTATAAAGTAGGATCACCATCGGATAATATATTATTATAATAGAATCATTAATTTCTTTCACAAGTCCTCCGATGCATATCTAATTTTCTATAAGGTTACCAGAAAATGTTTTTAAAAAATAAGTATTTATGTATAACCAAACTATTCATGTTCTGTATTTTTTATAAGTTATTGTTTTATTTCAATAATATAAGATTTTTTACCTTTTATTTTTGTACCAGATGTGATATGATGTCAATAAAGCATTAATAACACTAAGTTGTTTTTTACTGTAAGAATATAATACATTCAAATCAGCAGTGTTCTGCATTTAACGCCATTAACTTAAAAGAATGTTGCATTTAAAAGGAAAACAGCTTATTATTAAATTAAAAACAACCTGACATTCATATAAAAAGCACTGCATGAAAGTAAATATTGGTGCTTCCTGTTTGAAAGCAGCAGATTTTTGAAATTAATTACAATCTTCCATTCAAATAACGTTTATTTTACTTTTAAATTAACAATAAAACTATTTAAATCAATCCTCGAAATAAGGTTTTGATTTAAATGCACACTACATTGAATTGAAAATTCTAAACACTCTCAAAAGTAGAGCTACTTTTAAATTTAACAAATACTTTGTTGGTGCATTTTTTAAAGTAAAAGATTTTGATGTTATCTGCAATTTTTTTTTATTTTAATTTAAAAGCAAATTTTTTCAGTGTAATCACTGATCAGAAGGTACGTATACTATTTCATGTATTGCGTCTCTATGTATTCCTTGATAGTTGTTGAATAATTAACAAAAAGTGTTAAAATTTAAATTGTAATTCTACGAAAAAAAATCTATCCAATTATCTCAACAATCCAACATAGAATGTGACACGTGTGTAAGTAACACGTGGAGCAAGTTCATGCATTTTTGCAATGTTCGCTACGATTTATAGCACATGCTCATCCATACCTTTCCTTATCAATTTCTTTAATATCTAATAAACCGACGAAACTATGGAATAAGTAAAAAAGTTTATAAAAAAGAAATTTACATGCGTTTATAGAGATTTAATTATAATTTAATCTTAGCAAATAAATTGAAGAGATCACAAATCTTAAACGAATCTTTGCTTTTTATATCTACCCTTAAGCTACAAATCTTTTTTAATGTAGACATGAAAAACCTTCGGGGTGTTAAACAGTATACATTTTACATAAAATAAAAAGATACATCAAAAACATTAAACAAAGTTTTTCATAAAGCTCAAAAAAACTAAATAGTTTATTAAAAGATTTTCATTTACATTCAGTTAGATTATTTCAAAGAACTTTAATAAAAATAGAATTTAGCAGAGCTTTATAAACTACTTTTGAAAACCAAACTGACTTTGTTTAGTATATACTAGAATTAAAATTTTAAATTTGGAAACTGTATTAGTCCAATTATGTTCAGTACTTTGTAATAGCTAGCATAATTCCCGTTCCCGTCATGATAGTAAGTTGTCAATATATATTTTGAAAGAACACGCAATCAATTTTTTCTTCTTCTCATTTTTCATAAACTAGTGTCAATTCCCAGTCAAAGAATGATACACAATCATTCATAAACAAATTAAAATAAAATCAGTTAGTAAAAGGGTTTCACCTGGAACGGTAAATATTATCCTCAAAATACACTGCCTTGCAAAAAATTCGCGTACACCTATTTTTGATTGTATTACGTCGGTCTTGATTTTTAGTTTGTCATTGTCGGTCAGTTAAAATTATTCTGTTTTATTTTCTTAAAAACAGATTTATCCGTCAAAAATATACTGTCAAGAGTAAAATAAGTCACGTTTATATAGCAAAAACTAGATAAAGACGCGGTTACTTGATTTTCAAAGTGTATGCAATTTTTTACAAGCCGGTGTATCTAGTAGAATCATAAATATTGTTACAATATTGAATGCATCCATTCACAGTAGTAGAATTGAGCGCACCCTGAGTTTAAAATATTGTTTTTGACAGCTAAACGTTATATTGGATACCTGTGAAAATAATTCCGAATTGTGCTTGCTTTCTCTCTGAACTGGGAATCGATGTTGGAAGCGCTATAGAAGTGTAAAATCAGTAAAGGAAACATTTTCGAAACAATCCGTTAGCTCGGAATTACCCGCATGTTTGCATATATTTAGGTGTATTAAATTGTTTGAAGAGACTAGGACATAAAACCACCAACGAGGCTTCCACGGACGGTATGGACACCGCAAGCCATCAAAGCCATCAACACCAGAATCCCGAGAAATCATCTGCACAAGCAGATAATCATAGCCAGTGAGATAAATATGACCAAAAAGTCAATGAATCGCATTATCAACAACGACTTGGTCCTTCGGGCATTCAAACGCTATACCAGACAATTGCAGATAGTAAGCATTTAAGAAAAACAGGGGTAAAACTGGAAATGGCTGTTGGTAATGTACACGGACGACCGGTACAAAAAATTCTATTTACCAACGAAGAAATCTTCACCGTTCAGGCACCGAACACTGATCGTTACCGACGCGACTTAAAGCCTGCATTAAAGTCAAAAACGGGCATTTTAAATGAGATCGCCATTTTTATATGTCATACATATTAGTAAAAAAACCAATAAAATTTGTTCAAAAATATTTTGGATTTAAAATGTGTGTAACAGTATTTATATTCATACAGAGTATATACTATGGTTTGTGGTTCTTAAGTTAAAAGCGGGTTTCTTTTACTATATATGTAAATTATTAATATTATCCTGCCCACGCATACTGGCATAGTTGTGAGACAACTTTGGGAATGTTTTGAAGCTTCTGCATAACGCGAAAAAAGTTACACCAATCCGACTGCGCCAACAACGGATTTCTGCTGTCGTTTTGTTCAAGGTCACAATAATGCATGTTTAACAAAAATAAACATGCATTTCCATTTACCCATTCTTGCTTCAATGTGTAAATAATTTTAAACTAGCAAAACACTGCCGAAATCACAACACAAATATTAAATTAACTATTATTGACTATTATTTGTTTAATATTCAAAACAATTTAAGATAAAAATATAAAACTTAAATAGCAGCAATTATTTACTAACATAAAATATAATAAAAATCAAAAGATTAGTTAAAAGTTTCACAAATTTTAATAAATTCTTAACCTAGCAATTGTTTCAACATTAAATGTCATTACCAAAGGCAGAAAAGGTTGATAAACACGTTGCTAAGAATAAATACAGAAAATAAGCTACAAAGAACACGTACGTTCTCATAGAAATAAACACCCAGAAAAATCTAATTATGCCTAAGATTTTACTTAAACTTTGTAATTCTCCTTTATTAGAAGTGTTGGATATTTAGTTTTTGTACATATATTGTATCTACTCACCCATTTTCTATATTTATCCTTAGCAACGTGTTTTTTAATCAATATTATCTGCCTTTGATAATGACATTTAATGTTGAAACTATTGTCAGGTTATGAATTTAATAAAACTTATAAAACTTTTAACTAATCTTTTGATTTTTATTATATATTATATATTATAGTAAACTCTCTTTACTAAGATATTTAAGGGGAAGATTCGCTAGTAGAAAAGTAATGTGTTCGTATCTGCAAAATAACTTTTTTATTTATGTAAATAGTGACACGGGACAAAAAGCAATTTGTTAAGATAGGTTTTCTGTAGGTACCTACGACTCGAATATCTTTACAAAACGTAATCTGTTTTAGAAAAAAATTGCTAAAGTTAGTATATTTTCGACTAATCAAAGCAGGCCTGATAAACATAAAATTAAATAAATCTCGTCGTAGGTACTTCAATTTAAGTTTTTTCTTTCATTTAGTAAAAACCCCATCGTATAATGTCTTCTACTTTTTAAAATATCTTACATTTACGATGATAAGATACGGGTTTTTTCTTAATACAATTGCCTAACTATCAGGCGCAATGGCAATAGTTTTCGATGGTTAATTACTCATGCAGGCTACACTGTTAAAATAAGTTCATATTATGCGCGGTCTATTATTATTTATGGTATTTTATTTTATTCCTTAATTTAATTTAATTGAATCTTATTTCTTAATTTAACTGAAACGTTGATTGCAAAAAGGGTATACTAAGTTGCAATTTTAACAAAAATCTAATTTCTGTCGGAAATTACACGTCCTACTAAATAAAAGGTATATCAGTTTTTTTCACTTATCATTGCTTGAGGTGTCCATACAACGAATATACAATAATTGCGGTTCGTAATATGTAACTGTCTTTGTATTTGAAAGTAATAATTATGAGTTCTTTTTAAACAAATTTCACCAGCCCGGTTTTCCAAAAATTTAATTTTCTTTTCTTTAACAACACTTATAACTTTTATCCTTGCAGCTGATGCAGGGCATTTGATTTCAATTAATCCGTCATCGCTTAATAGTCCGTCTGGTGATGCAAAAAGAAATCATCTTTATCAATAAAAAGTCCGCATTGTCGAATTTGGATATTATATTTCTCTTGAACTTCTCTAAGTGCTACTGTTTCATGATCTTGTCCCCATCGTGTAGCGAGATTTCCTTTAAAAGTGCTATACAACAGATTTTTGACTATATTTTTACAATGTGTTATAATAAATAATAATAATAATAGGTCCCATTATTCCCTTAAGGGACACAGGGTTTTAATATAGTCCTTCCAACTCTTCTTGTCTACTGCTATTTGTGCCAGCTCCGAAATCGTCATCGTTTCCTTTTCTGCTATATTTCTCCAGGTACCTTTTGGATGCCCCCTTTTTCTGTTTCCTTCAGAATTCCATTTTAGTATCATCTTACCAATTTCATTTCCATTTTTACGCAGAGTGAGCCCCAGCCAGCCATACTTTCTCCTTCTTATCTCCATATTTATATCTGCTTGGTTTGTTCTTCTCCATAACTCTTCATTTCTAATGGTTTCTTTTAACAATGTGTTAAGCTTTTCATTTTACAAATCTTACCAAAATTAGAAGCTGTTATTAGCGATGATCTTTCTTGACGCCAAAGTAGATTATTATTCTGACCAGTTGTTTCTAACTGTATCAGATGTAATTCATCTTTAATTTTTTCATTACTTGTAAAATTTCTTTTAAAGAATCTTCTTCTGCCGATAACCTGCATGTTTTCTTCCTCTACTTTTCCATATTCGCTATCGGCTGGTACCGACTTGTAAGTCTTCCTTCTTTGTGATTTTTCACTTAAACGGTCTCTTTCGACATGTAACCCACTTTTATTTGGTTTTCGCAGCTTTCACGTAGTTTTTGTAAATTGTCCAGGACTTTTGCCAACTACCTTTTTATGGATTACGTTCGAAATATGGCCTGGTTCAAGATTGAAAGTTAAAGCAGCTGCTTCGCATCGTGTTTTATAGGAACTATTTCCCGTAAAGGTAATTCGTTTACCTCCTGTATATTTTGCAACTATAGAGTTTAACATTCGACAGCGTTATTGTCCATATTTCATGGCAAAACTTTCAGAATTAAGCGCTACTCTGTCAGTAACAACCATTATGTCTTGATATTATCCAGAGTCTTTGAAGTCAATAATCCAATTGTTTTCATTTTCACGTTTGGGTCCTTGCAAAAGTAAGTGGCGCAATTATTGTGATCCCCAAAAACATGATGAGAACAGTTCAAAATGTCATTTCTCAGCTGTTGTACTCTCTCACAATGAGTTAAAGTTGCATTTGTAATATAAAAAAGAACGACACCTTGTATACCCGACTTCATTCGTTTGATAGAGTTGTTCAGCTTATTCATATTATACAACAAAAAACAATTATCATTGTGCTGCTTATTATTTTTTGGGTCAGTTCTCTTAATTTACTACAAAAATTTCGTAGAAGATGGTTACGACATTCGATTTTTTTAATTACTTTCTGTCCATACTCAATTGCTTCCTTCTGGAAGGAACGTCGGGATTAAGTCTAACGACAGGTGCTCCACGTTAAACATTCTTGGATTTTTTACCATACGGACGAACTTCCAATTCTTAAGACATTTATGCGGGGGAGCTTCAGAATGTTTTGATTTACCATGGTTACACATACAACAGTATTTATTTGTAATCCCTAAGAATAACACCTTTTTTCGTTTTTTTACCAACAACAACGCCAACTCCGACAGCTGCATTATAGTTGGTTCTGTATTATCTTTTACTCCAGGATCCATCTGCAATAACAGTAATGAATGTAATGCCGTCTGAATCAACTCGGCCTTCTTCAATTGCTAAACGGGATTCTTCTAAAACAGCTTTTTCCATATATTCCCATGCAGTTTCTTCAATATAAGTAGCAAGAAGTTGTTCTGCTTTTGCATAAAGATTTGGGCCCATGCAAGGAATATCACAATTAGCCAACATTTTCTTCAATTGTGAGTACATCCTATTCCGGTTGCGATACTTTTTAGAACTGCTGCCTTGTTTAAATATCCATTGCCTGATCATTACAGTCAGTTGATATAACAATGTTAACTCCGCACATCTCACATTGAACAACAATTTTACTTTGCAGGTCAATTCTTTGCTCAGAAACCATTTTCAGATGTTCCTTTCTACGCGAAAACAATCCAACATGAGGAAAATGTATAATTGCATTAAAAAATTAGGAATTTCCACAATTCTCCTTCCACTGACATCTTCGTGCTCTTTTTTAACATTGAACACCTCATTTTCAACGTCAGTAGTATAAGTAGGTGGAATTTCTTCTGGGCTGTGGCTACTATTTGTGGAAGTACAAAGTTGATGTGCTGGAGCTGAAAGTTGATCAAATGAAGTTGAAGGTTGACCTGTTGAAGTTGAAGGTTGATCTTATGAAGATGAAGTTTGATCTAATGAAATTAAAGGTTAATCAACAGAAACAAATTCTGCTGATTGTACTTTTTGGGAAGACCTTGTAAAACCAGAAACGTTTTGCATTCTTCGACGTATGCTCTTTCTTCTAGCTGATACCGTTAATCGTGGCATAATCTTACATAAATAAATTGCACGTACAATATGGTATATAAGTACTTGTTACACTTCACTACGTTACACTAGAATACACTACACGATAATTACACTATGCTATATTAATACTTGCTACGCTTACTTATGTAAGCGTACTTATGTACTAACACGAAAACTATAGCAGTACGGTAAACATTTGTAAACTTATGTAAAAATTTCGTTGTCTGTGGTACAGTTGGTTTAAAAAAAATCGAATACACTTTATAAATCAGTAGTCCATGATTATGAAAATTTTTTACGATGTAAATTGATCTTTATTTATTTAGGTTATGTTTTGTGACATAAGTTGACAACTAACTTTGACATTTTATTTGTCATTGTGACAACATGATTTATACCACTTAATAAATCATTTATAAAGTAGTTATCTTTGCCGAGACTTTGTCATTTTTATTAGACCCGTACCGCAAGTACCGCTATAGTATAATAAAGCAGGCTTTGGGATAATTTACAAATTTACGATAGGGTTTGCAAGAAGTCTACAATAATAGTCGGTTTATGTGAACAGAAGGTATTGTGCCTTTTACAAAATGCCGAAAACGAAGGATTCCCTAGAAGTATTTCTTTTAATAGACAATATAGGGGAGGGTCGCCCCAATTGGACCGCCTCCTAAATTGAACCAGTCAATTATCTTTTTAAAGACTAGAGTCACTCTATATTACCTATAAGAGTTGAGCCAACGCGAATGTCAATCCGCCATTTTGGATCCAAAAATATACATTGCAAAAATGATTGGTTATGTTTGCCTGGCAAATGTCAAATGTTTCATAACCTGACATTTATTTCATTATAATTTACCATAGTTTATTTGAATTGATTAATATAATAAAATTCCTAAATAGAGTAATATATATATTCATATTATTTGCAAAATTGAGAAAAGAAGAAACTACTCTCAGCTACAAAAAAAACTGTTAATGTCTCTTGTGCTCTAGTAAGTCAATTTCCATTTGAATTATTTCCGTAACAAAAACACTGGAAAAGTAGTGAAAATATTTTGCTTTTTTAAATCGTTTTATTTCAGAGTTATTACTCAGTAACATATTTTGCATATTTTATCAAATGGGGCGACCAAGAAAGATATTTTTAACTTCAAACTGTCGACTGATAAGTTTTTTGTAAAGAATAGTCGACCACCTATTCCACTAAAGTCTTCGCAAATGTATGGCATACATTCAGTCAATAACATTTTTGTGTTAAATAAATAAATTTATAGAATAAGAGATAGCTGTTCTGGAACGTAGAGACAATGCATAATTAGAAGCAAGACCATATTACTAGTGAATTACAACGTGTACCTATCGAGATCAATCATGCAAAACTAAAAGATCTTCAAGCCCTTTGTGCAGTATTATCTAATCGAGAACACCGTGGTTTCTATGATATTCTGGGCACTAATGAAGACCTAGGTGACATTGTCGAGGACGACAACAGCAGTGCTTACATATATTTTTTCTTTCATGCTAGAGATATGAATCTTTTGTTTAAAAAGTATATACATACCTATTTTAATTTTTTTTAAATCTGCCAGACCGATTTAATTAAAATGTATCTTATGTTTAATAAAAAAATAACAAATCTGTTTTGCCAAATTTTCGTCAAAAACCACAGAAGTTTGGATTGTGTAAGAATGTTTCATAAACTGCACATAGTTCCAAATAATAAAAACTTTGGCCTTACATTAGTTTTTGGTTCTCCTAAAGGTTACAGTTTTTTGACAAATGCCGTGTTTGACATCAACCCTTCAATTGCAATTTATATTTCTTAAAAACTTGAAGAGAAATACATAAAAATTCTTACTAAACATCATATTATTTGTCAAATTAAGGGCGATCTTTTCACCACCTTGTAACTTTATTTGTCAGTTAATTGTTATGGATACAATTTATCCTATGGATACAATTGCAGAAACAGTTGTAACCATAGTAAGTAACTTCCACATAAATTTATGAGGAAGTGAAAAGACCTGTCGTATTATTACATAATTTTATCAAACTTCGTGTTTTTAAGTTGGCATTAGTGCAAATGGATCCAACCAATCAGCGTCAATTCCCGCGTTGGCCCAACTCTTATAAGTAATATAGAGTGACTCTATTAAAGACTATATTGCAATGCCATCTATCGTCGAAAATAGTAACAGGAGGACTATAGAATGCTGTAGTTTCAATATGACTAGTGTTCCCGCGATTATCGATGTAATTGCAAATTGTATGTTTATGCCTTCATTTATGTAATTTTCTCCATATGTTTCGTAAAGACTGGTGCAGAAAATTTAGGAAATGTCTGGAAGGCAGTATATACCATTATTTTGTTATACTATTTTAAACAGTCTCGCGCAATTTCGGCGCTGATTATAATTTGAAAAAAAAAAGATTCAGGTTAAATTGAATAAAACGAATGAGTTGCCTAAATTGAACTGGTTAGGTTCATTGAAAAGACAAATGGCAAACAGTTCTTCTGATGGTTTGGCAAAGTCGTGTGCAGAAGATGCTTCATGTCTTTATTGTAAGGATATAACTACCTGAATTCACTTGAAAATGAATGCACGGTGCCTAAGTAATGCATAGTGGGCCTACGAAGAATGTGCTGGGGTAGAAGATGAGGATTTCCATCCTCCAGTCGTTAGACTTAACAGGTTTATTGTGATTTCTAGTATAATATTACCCAGTGTCATAGTAAATAATTAAGTTTTTTTTGGTTTTATTATTTAGAACGATGTTTATTTGAATATCTGCTAGTCGTTAAAATTAGGGAACTCTTGGTTCAATTTAGGCGACTGGTTCCCTAAATCGAACTGATTCCACATTTTTCTAATTTATTATTTTAATAGAGAATTTATGTTTTTTTCAATATATTTTTTAATTGAATATATGATAAACATTATAAAGTATGCCTTAGTGTGAATTTTAATTTAAATAACCGACAATGACCTGAAATACCAACTTTTTCTAAAAAAGGTTCAATTTGGGCGGCTCTCCCCTACTTTCGGTAAAGTGCAGTTTTTCAACGCTCACTTAGAACACCAACTAGTGATAATATATGTAGCAAGAAAATTTTGTTAAATCATAGTATCAAATTATTTAAGAAATTACCTACCAAATAAATTTTGTTTTAGTAATTCAACCATGATCGCAAACGACGATAACATCATAATTACTAATTACATTAAGAAAATGAACAATATCGCTGATACTTGATAATATTATATTTTACTTTTCTTTTAATTAAATATTAGGTGCATTATCACGAATATACTATAGATACGCATTATTATTACTATTTATACACAGAATTATTAAAGCAAATGAACATTCCATTGTAACAGTGTATATCATATTTCAGTCTCAACTTTGTTGTGACTCATTCACGTTAGAAGCAATTAAATTTTGCTTGCAAGTTAGATCTGCAAATACATACAGCATTTATTAGTCAGCTTTGTGTGTCTCACTTCTAACTATTTGATCTTCGTTGCAAAATATATCAGGCTATAGCGAATCTTGGCCTTAATGATTTTCGGGTGACACAAAGAACGGAAAATCCTTTTTGAAAAAACTCCTATATCCTATTGTTATCAAGGTTGTCCATGTTCACCTTTTTTTCCCTAACAACTTACTATTAAAGTATGTCAGGGTTTGACAGAGAAGCCTTTCTAGCAAGCCTTCTAATAGTATATTAAGTATCGAGAACAGTAAGGACAGTTTACCGATCGACGACAATGTTTGGCGAATGAGCGAAGCGAAGTCGCCAATATTGGAGGAGATCGGTAAACTCCTTACTGTTTGAGATGCTTATACCATTTTTTGTACGACCATTATGAATACAAATGTATTAACTAAGGAAATATCCCAAAGATGGTAAAAAAATAGATTCAAGATAATTTATTTTTGCCCTGTATATCCACCAACTATTAAGTAGGTTTTGTCGTTACCATGGATACGTTTATAATTTTATTTTTGAATGTCACGAAATTTTTGTCGTTTCAACATAAATAAATAGATAGTTGTTATTATTATTTATTGGGTATTTTTTCTCGGCAAATTTAAATAAAAAACATAAGTTTTTTTAAATAGTTCAATAATTATTTAGAAAATAATGATTTTTCACGAAAGAGACATCTAAAGATGATACATTTATTTTATAAATTACATATAATTTACTTACCGTTCTGTTTTTGACAGAACTGAACGGTAAGTAATTACTTACCGACGCTTTGTTGCTTAGTAACCACTAACCATAACCTACTGTTCTAAAACCAAGTTTGGTAAACAATCCGAAATAGCAGGGACGTACAAAAAAGTAGTTAAATGTGGTTACCTTAGAACGTGCTTGTGAAACCCGCGATTTTTATTTTTTTACTATTCTTTTATGCGGCCTGCTGTTTGAATACTAAAATGAGTTGGTGCTTGCGAGTTATTTCATGAACTAGGGTGGAAAATGCGAACGTTGATTATTATCTTAACATAAAATGACGCGTGTTTACCATCAAACAACTAATAGAAATTGGGCTGTATTCACATGCAATGATTAAAGGTGTCTTTAACTAAAGTTTTGATTAAAATTAACAATAAACGAGGTAGGTTTGTCGCATGCTAATGGGTGGGAAAAGATAAGAACTGCTTACCGTGCTAATTATAGTATATTATGGGACAAGTGGTTGAAATAAAATTTCAACGTTGAGAGTGGTTTTTTTCAACGAGCGACAGCGAGTTGAAAAAAGTAACTCGAGCCGTTGAAATTTTATCAGCTACACGTTGCATATACTATTTTTTCTCTGAATTTTTAGTAAATTAATGTACTTTAGAAGAAAATATTACATTTAAGTGACAAAACATGACATTAAAGTGACATTTCTCTTGTCAGCAATTGAATGTCGAACAGTTTGAAATTCAAAATCGCGGTAGTCCGATAATTTCAACCTCTAGAGGATGAAATGCGATTTCAACCATTGTTATCGATTGCAAAATGAGTGATTTCAATGTCATGAGTAGAAAAAACATGTTATTAACTTAATAATGAGATGTAAATGGCCCATTGTATTTAAGGGCTAGAGATAATAAATAGAAAATAAAACCTCGATCCAATTGGTGACACCTGCAGAAGTTAATAACAAAATATCCAAAAATGTCAGTGCAAAATGGCAACATGATATGATCTGTCAAATCCTGAAAGAACGCCCAAGAAAATGTACCCATACAGTATAATACTGCGGAATTATAGTGTTGCCAAAGTCTGGTAAACCACCTAATGAAAATATATCATACTGCTCAATTTTCAGATTATTTAAAGTTACTTATGAAACGACTCAAAGTAATCATACCGGAAAGGGATCTGATCACGAACTATCAATTTGAAGTCAGAAACAGCATGATCAATGATTAATCTGGCACATAGAATCACGAATCAATATAATTGAAAAATCGAAAATATCGACAGGAGTCCTACGAGGAAGAGTGTTGGGAGCAATGCTGTATCTTCTCTATACAAATGATACGCCAAATATGGAAGAAGTCATCATAGTAATCTTTGCTAACGATACTGGCATCATAACGGAAGGTACTAGTATCGAGGAAACAACAACCAAAATTTAAAAAAATGTTTTGGTTAATTGGAGAACATTCTATATTATCGATAAACAATAAGTTACCGATATACAAACAAGTGCTGAAACGGTCTGGACTTACAGCATGCAACTATAGGGATGCACCAATAAAAGTATTGTACTTATGATTATGATACAAATATATCAAAATAAAGTACTACGCACTATTGTAAATGAGTCGCGGTATATTTGGAATGAGGGCATCCACAAGAACCTGAAGATCCAATTGCATCCCAACAAGATCCAATTGCAGAAGACATTCATTGATTCGGGAGGAAACATGAAGAGATTTTATAATTAAAAGTTTTTCTATCCCTGTGCTGTTTTCTAAGAAATACAAATTTAGTTTATCAATTACTTGCAAAATCAAATCTTTACTTTTGTACAATATTTTACAATAGCCATTTGTCTATGAAGAGCGGAAAGTAATGGACTGATGATCGACAAAATCGATAAGAAAACGTTTACTTTTAGTTCTCTAATGACAACTGAAGGAGCATACTTTAAATGCTGACGTAGAAAATAGTAGTTTATGATATCTTAAGCAAACTATAAGTGTCAAATATGAATGTTTATTTTGTGAGAAAGAAGCTCCGTTGACGCGTTGTGGGCTATTTTTTCGAGTTTTTTAATAGATTATACAACGATTTTCTATCAAATAACCCTGTGTATTTATCATTTAACCTTTTTGTGTAATAATCTATATATGCTTTCTAATTGTGTAAAACTAAAATCATCATAAATCATCTTCAAAATATTTTTTCTAAATTTCCTTCTTACCTACCACACCATGTGAATACTCCAGATACCGCTTTATGCCATCGCAAAACTGTCAATGGCACTGGGATGCACGGGTCTGTCTTTCATCAATCAATGTCAATCAATCAATTTTTATTATATTGATTTTCTAAGGTAACTTGATTCCGCTACCTTTGAATTTTATTAGTAAATTTTATTGAATTAGTATAAATTTCTGTTGATTTTACCTTTTAAGTTGATTCTAACAAAAATGTAGCGTAAATCTATGTAAACTGTTAAATAAAGTTAAAAAATAAAATTATAATGACAAAAAGTAAACAAAGAAAACATAGAACAGAGAGACATGCAAATTGACTAATTTTTTGTCATAACCTAGCTTACTATTTAACAGGATATTAAAACTTTTCTACCTATTATAATTATTTTATTTCCAACCCTGAAAGTTCATGTAATTAGTAGTGTTGTTTACTAATCCCTTAGTTGCTGTGAGTTTGGTAATTATCATTTGAGGCTATTGAGAAACCCTATCATCCAAAAGTTTAATGTTCATTACTGCACCGTTATACATTGCAACCTAACTATCTGCAGAAACTGCTACGCTGCAGTTAATTAAATGAGCTGAAATAAAAGGTACTTCTATTTGAATACCAGTAAAATTCTTGACAGAGAAAAGAAACTGATCAGACATTGCAATAATAATAACAAAACAGTTTTCATAACTGGACATTGACAGAATTCAATCTTTAAATAGCATTTCAATTTTCTTTACATCAATATTGTAACATTCTTTTTCAAATAATAATACAAGTGCTGTTTAAATCGTCTATTCACAAACAAATATTTATTTCTATACACTAATGAATACACTATAAATTAACGCTATAATTATAAACCATTAAAAACTATTATTTACAGACTATGAATTTCTAATACAACATTTATATCCACTATTTATTTTGTAATACACAGTTAATGACTTGCTGTTGACTGCCTCTCTTTTATCCGCCATCCGCTTTTATATCTTCATATAAACGCACCAGAAAACGCTGGAACCTTCTATGTATTCTTAGAAAATGCTAGAATAAACCACGTCTAATTTACATGCTTGTGCGATACGTCATTTTCTCGAAGGCGGCAGAACACACCACCTGTCGCTCGAAAAGAGGTTCGTTCCTTTTCTCTCCCGTTACACTGCCCCCCTCTTCAAGTCTGTTCTGTCCCAGAACAGGTTTTATGCTCTGATTCCTGTAGAACGGGTCATGACGATATCGACAGTCTTCACCTCGACTACACGTTCCATTACGGTAGAAATAACAGTCTACACTCTTCGTTGGCCTTAATGCGGGCTGTGGGTCAAAACTGCAGACGAAGATCTTGACGTCCGTACCTCTAAAGACAACTTCCAGCATGTTTCTAACGATTCTCCAATCCAGCTGGTCCCGCCCACAGCCGAGTTTGGGAACTGCCAATTTGTTAATTCCCCTGGTAAGCAACTCGATTCTCAAATTCCATAGTGCCCTCCACAAGTCGGCGTAACTCGGTTTCTGGTAGTAAAACTGCTTGGTTACCAAGTAGTAAATGGATCGGTCATGATCAGGCAAGCGTAAGGATTTACCAACAGAGGGATTTTGTTCTCGAAGTTCATTCAGCCGTCCAAATTTATTTCTAAACACTACTGCGATCCCCCTGGACATACGGAGATCCGCGGAGACACAGTGGGCAATGGAATAATCACCAGGGACCCGGAAGAGATCTTGTTGCATCTCAGTCGTGACTCCGAATCGCGCTTTTCTAGTTCCAGAGAACGCAGCCATAAATTCTCTAAAGGTTGGCTGATCATCTTCAGGCCTTACGATTTTGATAGCCACCTCGGCCTCATCTTTCCGATCCGGGACTGCGTCATTATTTCCCTCATAGTGCGCCAGACGATTGGAGTGTACCACCTTTGGTTTCCCCCTTGGCAATTTCTGGATGCGATAAATCAAGTCATTTATTCGTTTCTTCACCTGGTATGGACCCTCCCAATTTCGCTGTAATTTTGGAGAATAGCCACGACGCCTTTGCGGGTTGTATAACCAGACAAGCTCTCCAGGTTGAAACCCTCCTTCTTGGGCCCTCACATCGTACGTAGCCTTCATCCGGTCACTCGCGATTCGACTATTATTTCGGGTTCGGTCGTGAATATCCTCCAACTTCTTCTTTAAGTTGATGACATAATCATTCCCGGCTACCTCCTGCTCTATAGGTGGAGACCCAAATTCCAGATCACACGGTAACCGTAACTCGCGTCCAAACATCACAGACGCTGGTGACTGACCGGTTGTTTCGTGGACCGATGCACGATAAGCCATCAGGAACAGATGCAGGTATCGGTCCCAATCTCGTTGATGATCGGAGACGACCTTGGCCAAATATTTGCCCATTGTTCGATTCATGCGTTCTACCATTCCATCGGACTGCGGATGTAACGGTGTGGTCCGAGTCTTGCGAATGCCCAACAATCGACAGACTTCTCCAAAGAGTACAGACTCGAAATTGCGGCCTTGATCCGAATGCAGCTCCATGGGCACTCCGAAACGACTGAAGAACTCTTTGACTAGTACGTCAGCAACAGTCGCAGCTTCCTGGTTTGGTAGGGCATATGCTTCTGGCCATTTGGTAAAATAGTCCATTGCCACTAAGATGTATTTATTCCCATCGTCGGTTTCGGGAAATGGTCCGGCAATGTCTATAGCTATTCTCTCCAGAGGACTACCCACATTGTACTGCCTCATAGGTGCTCTTCGCTTCCCCAAGGGTCCGTTGCCAGTGGCACATAATTCACATTTCCGGCACCACTCCTTCACGTCTTCTTTACAATTGACCCAATAAAAACGCTCCCTAACTTTCTCCAAAGTCTTTTTCACACCGAAGTGTCCTCCTGAGGCACCGTCATGGAGATGTCGCAATACTGTAGCCACTCGGCTTCTTGGAACCACGAACTGAGACCTAATGGTGGTGCCATCTTCACTCTCCAGTACTCGCTTCAGGAGATCGTCTTCCACCTTCAAGGACCCCCATTGGGCCCAATATGCTTTGAGCGTTCTGTTGAAAGGGCTGACGGCCTCCCAGGCAGGCCTTTCTCCCACGCGCTTCCATTCCAGTACCATTTTTAGTTCGGGATCAGCCTCCTGCTGTCGCTGCAATTCTTCCGGCAACCAATTGTCGTTGACGATGGTAGTCCTTAATACTTGGCAAACCCTCTCTTCCAAACGAGAGCAATGACGGCAATCCGTTGGACAGGGTCTTCTTGAAAGAGCATCGGCATTTCGATGACTAGTGCCCGCTCGATGTTCGGTGTCAAAGTCGTATCCTTGTAATCGTTCGATCCACCTTGCGACCTGGCCTTCAGGATTACGGAATTGTAACAGCCATTTCAACGCTGCATGGTCCGTCCTCAATAAAAACTTCCGTCCGTACAAGTATTTGTAGAAGTGCTCAACGGACTTCACGACGGCCAATAGTTCTTTTCTGGTCACACAATAATTCCTTTCGGCTTTCGACAAAACCTTACTAAAATAGCCGATGACCTTTTCTTGTCCATCCTGTATCTGAGAAAGTACCCCCCCAATGGCCAAATTACTTGCATCTGTGTCAAGTATGAATTTCCCTTCTGTCCGTGGATAGCTCAATATTGGTGCTGTTGTCAGGGCACGCTTCAGCTGTTGGAAAGCTGTTTCACACTCTCCGCTCCAAACATACTCGCGCCCATCTTCAGTTAACCTTGTCAGAGGTTTCGCTATATTGGCAAACCCAGGAACGAAACGCCGGTAGTAGGTACATAACCCAAGAAAACTACGAACTTGGTGTTTATCTTTCGGTGTTGGCCACTCTTGAACTACACGAATCTTATCGGGGTCGGCTGCCACTCCATTTTGTGATACGACGTGCCCGAGATATTTCACTTCCTTTCTGAATATGTGGCACTTTTTCGGACTCAGTTTCAGATTGGCTCCACGTAGTCTTCGGAACACTTCCTCTAGGTTTTTCAAATGTTCGTTGAATGATTTTCCGACTACAATCACATCATCTAGGTATACCAGGCAGGTCTTCCACGACAGCCCTCTCAGGATGGTCTCCATTAAACGCTCAAAGGTGGCCGGAGCGTTACATAGACCAAAAGGCATAACCGTAAACTGCCATAGTCCGGAACCAATAGTGAACGCGGTCTTCTCCCGGTCTTCAGGTTCCATTTCAACTTGCCAATAACCACTCTTCAAGTCCAAAGTCGAAAACCATCGTGAACCAGACAGGGTATCTAACGTGTCGTCGATGCGTGGTAAGGGATAGCTGTCTTTCTTGGTCACGTCATTAAGCTGCCGATAGTCCACACAAAATCTCGTTGACCCGTCCTTCTTACTGACCAGGACCACCGGTGATGCCCAGGGACTGCTGGATGGCTCGATGACCCCTTGTTCTTCCATATCGATAATAATCTTCTCGGCTTCTGCTCTCCTTGCTAGAGGTAGACGCCTCGGCTGCTGACGGACAGGCATAGAGTTGCCTGTATTGATTTTATGTTTTATTATATCTGTTCGTCCCTTCTGGCTATCGTCAAGAGCGAAGATATCTTGGTATCGATGAACCAAACCCTGTACCTCTTTCACTTCTGTTCTGTTAAGGTCTTCGCACGAACTAGTAACCATGCCCACTAATTTTCCACCATGGTCTTTGGGCGCTGGTTTTGGAACATCAGCCATACACCTGGCTACTCGGAATACTGGCACACACTGTCCCACAAGGGTACTCTTCTTCAATGTCACCGGATCCACATTAACGTTCATAAGCCTCACCGGTACTGTCTTTCCAACCTTGATCAGCGCTTTTCCCACCAGTATGCCACTATGGATCTTCTTATCACAAACAGGCTCCATCATTCGCACACATCCAACCCGAAGATCTCCATCCAAACCTGCCTCGACAACCATCTCGCTTTGACCCGGCAATATCACATCTTCAGTCAGCAAAACCCTTACAACCGGATCTTCTCGTGGGTGCAACGGAAGTTCTTCGTTACCGACCTTCAAAACACCCTCTTTCAAATCCAACGTAAAACCAAATTTTCTCAGGAGGTCCATTCCCAAGATGAAGTCATCAGTGATATCGGCTACCAGCACCTCATGATCACGTTCTTCACTTCCAATGCCAATCTTCATCTTCACCACTCCGCGTGTTGGTATCGCTTCACCTGTTGCTGTACGGAGTTGAGTAGTTGTTGATAACAGCTTCATACTTGATTGTAGAACATCAGGGCGTACGATGGATTTTGTCGCCCCCGTATCAATAAGTAGTGGAACAGTTCGGTTAGCAATTTTCCCATCTACGAACAAACTGCTGGTACTATTGTTTGATGTTACGGCATGGATGGTGATCTTCTGGGCATCTCTACTCAAGGTCAACGTTCGCCCCCACTCGTCGACCTTCTTTAGTTTTCCGACTGCTGAACCTGTTTTGGTTTAGGGCAACGACGTCGTATGTGACCTTGTTCGCCGCAATTCCAACAACGAGGCCCTCGAACTTCTTGATGATTCTTCTTACGGCTTTCTTCCTTCCGAAGAACTCTCAGTACTAACTCTTCTAGGTGATCTTTAGAACCTTCTTCTTCCTCCACAACGGCCCGAACACGCCCGTGACCTCGGGACGCTTGTTTTGCAGCTTCAAATTCTAAAGCGTGAGCAAGCGCATCATCAGTTGTTCTTGGTCGTGCTAGCCTCAATGATTGTTGTGTTTCTCCGTCTCTTAACCCATCAATGAAGGTCTGCACAGCCAGTTGTCCCAGAAATGAATCGGGTGCCGTAGGGTACGCCAATCGGACAAGCCGCGCAACATCGGCTTCAAACTCCTGCAGGCTTTCTCCATTCTTCTGGATACGATTCTTCACTTGCGCGTGATACACTTGTTGAAGATGCGCGTCTCCATATCTCATTTCCAATCTAGACACTAACAATTGGTAATCATTTTCCTGTCCTGCTGGGATTGTTTGCAGGACGTTCAACGCGTCTCCACGCAAAGCCACAGTTAAAGAAACGGCCTTTTCCTTGCCTGTCCATCCGTTGGCCCCAGCGGCCGCCTCAAATTGTTTGTAGTAGGTGGACCAAGGTATCTTTCCATCGAACGTGGGTGGTTTTACTTTTATCCCTACGGCAGGAACCTTTTCTTCTTTAAATTGTTTCTTTACTTCATTAAACGGCCACTCAGAAGTTGAGGGAAACCGTAGTTGCCTCATTCTATCTTCCAGCATTTCGATCATATCGTCTTTCTTAGTTGTTGGTGGTAATTGCATTTGGGCTATTTTCTCTTCTACCATCTTTATTACCCTATCTTGTTCCGCCAATCTACCTTCCAATAGTCCTAACGCACTGGCATTCTCCAAAAATTCTTCGAAAACTTTATCTTCCAACGCTTTGACATTTTCCAACAATTCTCCTTTCATCATTTTAACATTTTCTTCCAGTGCTTTAGTATTTTCAAGTAATTCTTGTTTTAAAATTCTAGAATTTTCTTCGGACTTTCTAGAATTCTCTTCGGACTTTTGCAGTAATTCTTCTTTTAAAATTCTAGAATTCTCTTCGGACTTTCTAGAATTCTCTTCGGACTTTTCCAGTAATTCCTCTTTTAACATTCTAGAATTTTCTTCCATTTTACTTAACAACAAACTAGTATCAATTGCGGGTCCAGGTATTTCGAAGCGGTAATTTTCAGGATCTTCCTTCTGTTCTAAAAGCCATTCTCTTAGCCGATTTATCAAAACTTCTTTCTTTCCATTACTATCCAAGTCCCTCTCGTCCAACTCCCGCTTCAAATCTATTACTAAGAGATCCTTTAATAGTTTCATCACCATTTTGATTGTTTGTTGAAATTATGTTTTAACACCAAAAATTTTATTCTCACAGCACTTTAATTAATTATTACGCGATTTTATTTATTTTAAAACCTCACACCTGTAACACCACTGTAACATTCTTTTTCAAATAATAATACAAGTGCTGTTTAAATCGTCTATTCACAAACAAATATTTATTTCTATACACTAATGAATACACTATAAATTAACGCTATAATTATAAACCATTAAAAACTATTATTTACAGACTATGAATTTCTAATACAACATTTATATCCACTATTTATTTTGTAATACACAGTTAATGACTTGCTGTTGACTGCCTCTCTTTTATCCGCCATCCGCTTTTATATCTTCATATAAACGCACCAGAAAACGCTGGAACCTTCTATGTATTCTTAGAAAATGCTAGAATAAACCACGTCTAATTTACATGCTTGTGCGATACGTCATTTTCTCGAAGGCGGCAGAACACACCACCTGTCGCTCGAAAAGAGGTTCGTTCCTTTTCTCTCCCGTTACAATATTGAAGTTTCTCGATATAGGTACATGACTGGATAGAATTATTTGTCGATCGACAGCTGATATATGACATATGAAGGTTTTCCATTAAAAACGAATAGCTAGTTGTCACAGGAAGAAGTTGCAGCCAAGAAAGAGAAGTACGCATTTGTGAAGAAAAACTTCAAGTCGCTCCTGGAAATGATTCTACAATGCTACGAAAATCGTAAAAAAATTTAACTTTACAATAAATTTTCTAAACGACCGCCATTAGTTTTAAATTTGTTAGAAGCAAAATATTTTATTGTCGCGAGAAAACTCCGGTCGAGTTCTTATCGGCTGTTTAAAAAGTTGCTACTAATTCTCAAATAAAATAGTCGTTTATGTTTCGTAAAAGAACTAATTCGAATTTAAATTCTACCTAAAAAATTTTAATCTTCGTATCAAGTAAATTAGGTATACGTATTAAAGCAGATCGTTGTTTATAATGGCAGCTGTTGCAGTATTCGTTTGTTCAGTAGATATACATAAGTTATGAAAATATAGGCTTAGCGAGAACGTTAGCATCACATATAAAAAGGAAATATGCAAATTACGCTTTTATTACATTTTGTTCAAAAAAGATTATTTCCATTAAAGTTAAATAATATCCAAAAAATGTTTCAAAGTAAAGTTTAATTATAGGTCCTAATGAGGTAGCTTAATATTTATTACAACATTAATCGCTTAAAACTTTTAGATGTGAGTTTTTGTTATACACGTTAAATATTTCATGTTGATTTATTTTATCAGCTTACATATAAAAAATTTTAGGTAAAATCCATTCCCATACCTCATAATTAAATTGTCTTTTAAAACGAATAGAATTTTCATATCTGAATAATTAATTTTCTGTTATAGGTCAGTATAAAAAATATAATTACCTATGTAAAAGTTGACACATTGAAAAATGATCATTTTGATCACTTCTCGCATCAGGAATACATTAAGTAGTAAACTTTTTTCGACTTTTCATTAGAATGTCAAAGTTTTAGCTGTCATTTTTAATGTCAAAAATACGTTTTTTCTACAGTTTTCAGAAATCTGCAAAAAATAATAATACAACGTGTGGGAAATTAGTAGTTTTTTAACACCTATTTGTCCAACTTGACAAGGCTCGTCGCAATAAACTAACGCTAATAAACTTCAACTAATAAAAAACACTTTTTGCAACTCAAATCGTAATGTTTAAAATGACTTGACAATCGGACATTAAAAATAACCATTGAATATGAAATAAATCAAAATGATTAGGAAAAAGTTTTACAAATTTATTATAATCTTCTTCGCAATTGTTTCGACAGTTAAGCTTATCAATAAGTCATAAGTTATGTCATTATCAAAGGTAATATAAATATAAACGAACACGTTGCTAAGGTAAATTCGAAGACTAGATAACTAGATAAAAGATAAAGGTAATAAAAATTTAAATATCTAACATTTTCAGTAATGTAATTACTGAGCTCAATCTGTTCATTCATTAGGTACCCTGAGTTTATGGTTGTATACCGTAAAAGCTTTGAAAATGTCTAATTTGCGATTGTTATTACAACAATTCAAATAGATAATTTATTTATAATATAGTTTATAAAAATCAAATAGATAATATCTCGTGGGGGTTTTCGTGACTGAGGGTCGTAGTCAGAGGTAGAGATAGAAAGTAAACACAAGCACAAATAATTATATACTAAACAACAAGTTATAATGATTACATTGGACTGACAAATTACACAAAGTGTGAAGACGGACAAGCCCTCCTAAAACTAACATTACACATGAGAGTGATCGGAACCAGCCTGAACTAGCTTCTATATCCTACAACTAAGCGCCATTAGGAAACCAGGTAAGCGGTACCCTTGTGTACTAACTTCTAGGCTCCTAATATAAAGTACTACAACTAAGCATCATTAGGAATCAGGTAAGCAGTGCCCCTGCACACCAGCTTCTAGATCCCTAATACTAAGCAGTAGGGGATCAGGTAAGCAGTCCCCCTAGACACCAGCTTCTAGATCCCCTACAATTAATTAATATAAAGTTTCTTACCAGGCCTGCTCCAGGTTGTTGATTCGTTGGAGTCGATGGAAAGACTGAATGTTTGACTAGAAACAGCCCTGTTATATACTGTATCTTCATGAATATTGCGGAAGCTGTTAATGTATAAATTAATATATTACTTATAACGTGATTAATATATAAATGCATATTAGAATATATTATCTTAATAGGATATATTATGATATAAACGGCGAGTCGTGGGCGATGCCGCACGCAGATGGTCTGATAGCGTAGGCAGCTGCTTCATAAACGAGTGTAACCTTGGAAACATTTGCACTGAATGAAAAGCAAGTTGAGGAAGTATGGAATTATTCAATTTGAAATAATTCAGTTTGCGACAATAATTTTATAATCTATTTGAAATTTCCGTATACAGAAAACCAACATATACCAGGTGTCCACTTTCAAATGCTGTCATAGGCAATAACATTGTGTATTTACCTTTATGTATTTTTCTGTTCTTTTATACTAAATCAATACATATTAAAGTAATGAACTGTTTAAATAGTCGTTATTCATTTGTGATATTTGAAACCGTTATTATTAAATTCCTAATATCCTAGGTAAGCAAGTGTTTATACGCTAAAATGAAATGATTTGGAAATCATGGCGTGTCACTATTAAATTAGTATTTTAAAATAAAAATTATATTAAATGCACTCTTAATATTAAATTTCCTCTTTCTATTTCTATATCGTATGTTCGAGTTTGAGAACAGGCTGTACATAACCATACCAAATGAATCCTGTCACCACAAAGCGCATACACTAACATAAAGCATTAGAATAGTATCAGGATCTTATTCAGAATGTAATTTAATTAACGATTATCAATAAATGATGAATGATAATTAATTTAATCAATACAAATACAAACCCAGAGTACCTTTACAAAGAAAAGAAAAGATTGAGTTCAGTATTTCACCATTACTGAAAGTGTTTGATATTTAAGTCTTGATTATTTTTATCTTTTTATATATTTACCTTTTTTAATTTACCTTATCGACGTGTTTATTTATATTTATACTACCTTTGATAATGACAGCAAAGCTACCGAAACAATTGTCATGTAGATTATAATAAATTTGTAAAACTTTTTATTTATTATTTTAATTTATTTCATGATTATGGAGTTTTACCAAATAAGGCTCGAAACAGTAAACAAAACTATTGAAATATGAAATAATTGAATTTCATTTAGTGACAGTCTTTTTTAACAATTGTTTTATATTCTGAGCTTTTCAGCCAATAATCTGTGATTCTTAATTAGTTATTAGTGTATTATTCTTTACGTGCCATCTATATTTCAAATACAATCATACAATCAAAATATGTAGAATTTCTAATTGTTTTGCTTTGTCGAAGAAAAAATATACTGCACTACTTGAGTGCTATGTCCAAATAGCACGAGGACAAAACGGCCCAGTCGTTCGAGTCATTTCCACTCACGCTGTAAAAATTACTATTATTTTTAACTAGAAAATTATAAGGAAAAACTATTTTTATAGTTATTTATTTTTCACTTGCATATTATTGTTGTTTATACCTGTGATACGAACTATAAACAAGTCCTTAACAATCAGGATTTTATAACGTCCACTAACAATTACAAATGTAACTGTTGTGTTTAATGTGTTTTTTACTTGTATCATATTCTCGTGAAAAAAAAACTTGCATTCCGCGCGAGCGTTAGAAGTTGATAATGCCTATCAACCAACAGTAGAATCTCGGTAGCTAACTACCGCATGTGGTGTTCAGTTCACGCAACTGAAAAGGTAGCTAATTACAATTATTGTAGTTTTTATAAAATATACATGGTTTGAAAACACAAAAAATAACTAGAATAACATTTATTTATGAAACATTATTAATATACTCGTAAAAACAAATTAAAAAGTAATTTCTTCTAAAATGTCTAAACTACGTAATTACTAAATAAACATATACCTACGTGTGTTTTTTGTAAACGTTAATATAGGAAATCCAATGAAATCTTATCATTTTCCTCCTAAATTTGTACCCTTGTAAATGTAGGTAGAAATTTCGGTACCAATCGAAAAAAGAATTCATTTTACATCAAAAACATGTTAAACTTTATGAAGAAAACCAAAAACTATTTAGAAAAGTACTTAAAAAACTTGTTGATTTATTTCTTTTGGTAATAAGCTATAAAGAATAGCTGGAAGCTCTTCGCTGATTGGCCTAGCGGTTAACGTATCAGATTCGTAAACAGAAATCACGGGCTCAAACCCCATTTTCGTATATATTTTTTAAATTGTATTGCTTACTAATTACTTTTTTTTAATGTTTTATACCAGATCAGCAATAGTTGCTATACATGGTAGTATTAACTTATAGATTTGTCACTGGATATAGCACTAACGAGTTCTTAAGTACACCTCTCACTAATTTTTAGTAGATTAAAGTTCCGCATTTTATTTTTAATGTTTTTATTTAATATGGCAAGTCTTGTATATGATTCTGGGAGTTTGTTTTATTAATATGGTAACTTCAGCTCAATCTGCGGTCTAGGTATAATCCGAGATATTTAATAGTCTTTTGTCTTTTGGGTTCCATGTTATTGCGATATTATTAATGATTATATTAGCTGGATCTTACGGTCTTCGAAGAGTAAAAATTTTACATTCACATTTATTGGCGTTTATTTTAATGCACCAGCTTGAAGAAAGGCTGCGTAATTTGGAGCAGGTATGAAGGAACATTTATTTTTTCATTTTGTATAGTAGCTCATTCCTCCAGATTCGGTCAAAGGCTTGTGCAACATCAATAAATGCAACAAGCGTATGTTTCTTGTTTTCAATGCCTCTCTCTATAATATCTGCGAGTCTTAGTATCTGGTGATTAGTGGAGTGGGCACTTCGAAATCCAAACTGAATTTGTGGTATTAAATTGTTATTTCCCAGGTAATTTGTAAGGCGATGGTGTATGACTCGTTCTAGAAGTTTTGAGAGTGTGGATAGTAAACTGATTGGTCTGTACGATGTTGGGTCACCATGTTTCTTTTCGGGTTTAGGAAACATTAAGATATGTGCATGTTTCCATGCACTTGGGAAATAGTTTTTTTGTAAGCAGGCTTTAAATATTGTGGTTAAGAAGACTATTGATTTTGATGGAAGATTTTTGTACAATATTGGGTATCATAACTTTTCCTGGAGCTTTTTTTGTTTTTATTTTTTAATGTACTGTTTAATTTCCGAAGGCGAAACTGGTTCTATAAGTGTTATATTATTTTGGGCAATATTTCTAACTTCCTCTTGGACTTGTTCTATATGGTCTACGTTATCTTGCTCATGAGTACTAATTACTATTTTTAGAACATTATTACAATTATTATTAGTTTTTTTATTATTAGGTATTTCTTCTACGGGAGTTTAGTTTTGATAAAGTTCCAAAAATAATAATTAAAGCAATACAATTAAAAAAAGAGTATACGAGGATGGGGCTTGAACCTGCGATTTCTGATTAGGACTTTGATGCGTTAACCGCTACAGCCCGAGAGCTGGCGACCAAAAAATGTAAGAGTTTTGCAAAGGCTAAAATTTTAATATTAGCTTATACTTAGGGTGTAAAAAATATCCTACACAAAAGAAACTCGGATATGGGGACACTCGGTGTCAGCGCAGTTTGAAATATGTAACAAGAAGTAGTGTCATCTAAGTGTTTTTATATTTACACCCTAAATATAAGATAATATTAAAATATTAGCCTTTACAAAACTCTTACACTTTTTGGTCGCCAGCTCTCGGGCTACTAGGTGACGGGGTTGTCCGTTTATTCTTATAACTCGAATTTTTAGGAATGTATTTTTAGATGCTGCATTCCGGTGTACGATTGGAAAATACGAGGACGGTTTGATAAGTCAGTGACTTTTTGAATAAAAGATATTTATTTCGGAAAATAAGCGTTTTATTTCTCAACATAGTCTCCTTTTAGCTCGATACATTTAGTCCAGCGTTTTTCCAATTTTTCTATTCCTTCCAAATAATAGGTTTTCTCAAGGCCCTCAAAATAGGCGTTTGTTTCAGTGATGACCTCTTTATTCGACCCAAATCTCTTACCGTCCAGCCATTTCTTCAGGTTTGGAAACAGGAAATAGTCACAGCGGGCTAAATCTGGAGAATATGCTGGATGGAGTAGCAGTTCGTAGCCCAATTTATGGATTTTTGCCATGGTGACTACACACTTGTGCACCCGTGCATTGACTTGATGGAACAGCACTTTTTTCTTCGCCAAATGCGGTCGTTTCTGCTTCAAATCAATATCGAATCTGTCCAAAAGCTCTGAATAATATTCACCGGTGATTGTTTTACCCTTTTTAAGGTAATCGATGTGAATGACACCGCGTGCATCCCAAAAAACTGTGGCCATGGCCTTGTTGGGCGACAGACCCACCATGGCCTTCTTTGGTGCACGTTCACCCTGAGAAAGCCAGTGTCTTGATTGTTTCTTGACCTCTGGTGTAGTGTGATGGATCCATGTTTCGTCTACGGTAAAGAAACGCCGCAAAAACTCGTTTGGATTGCGGGTGAACATCGCCAAACGCTCCTTTGAAGTGGTCAAACGGTTGCGCTTATAGTAGAGTACGAGCAATCGCGGCACCCGCGCTAGCTTTTTCATGTCCAAATATTCATTTAAAATGTGATGTACCCGCTCAGTTGAGATGCCTACAGCCTCACGCACTTTCATTCTCCGATCGTCCAATATCATTCCATGGATTTTATTGACGATTCCTGGCGTGACGACCTGAACGTTCGGCGTCACTTGTGCTGGTACGACCACAACGGAACTCAGTAAACCACTTCTTAACCATTGAAATCGATGGTGCAGAGTCCCCATAGTATTTATCAAGCCCATCAAGTTTTTCTACGCAAAAATAATGCTTAATGAGCACATGAAATTCACTTTTTTTCCATTTTCGTTAAAATTCACAAGGTTGTTTGCTTTCAATGGCTGTCAAACACAAACTAAATGGCGCAGCCTTCTCAAAATTGTACAGTAGTCTATTCATAGATGGCGGTTGACGGAAGCAGTGTTGCATTTAAAGTTACTGGGCGGGAAATTCAAAAAGTCACTGACTTATCAAACCACCCTCGTACGTTGGCGTCGTTGGCAAATCCTGCTTTCGTTGTTAGGGGTAGGGTTCGCCCGTGGTAGTACCCTCTATATACATGCTGTTTACACAGAGCTATGAGGCCAAACTCCTTCCCCCTCAAACACACACACACAAATTGCAGCTATGATACTAACAGTTATACATAGAGTATATCGAACGGATTTGACCACCTGCTAGCAATTTTATTGTAATATTTAAGGTGTCTCCCCCAATCACACCGGAGTCGTTGAGAGAAAAAAAAGTTTTCGATTCACTTTTTCTCCTGAAATAAAATTAATTAAAAATCACTTTACTAATTGAGCTACCGATTTAAGCACAAATCATCAAAGATTTTTTAAAATAATAACTCTACAGATGCAGTAATCCGGAAACCGCGATGATTCGGATTGCCCCTGTTTTAATTAGTCCGAATTAGCGAGGCTTCACTGTATACTTACAAGCACTGTGCAAAATCTGAGGATAATTCGACACACTCGCCACTTCGCCATGGCAACTCATTTCCCCTATTTACCAACGCGCAAAATTACAGATTTCAAAACATGTTTACATGCGCAAATGAATTAATATTAATTGTTGATTAATTAATATTAATAAATTTAAGAGAAATTATTAATATAATTATTATTATTTTTAAAATTATCCCTTAATTTTATAGTCATTGTTTAAACTACATAGCAAATGCATAATATTTATGTTATGTTAGGGCCGGCGGTAGACGAGTGGTGTCAGTGCATCACTCGTGTTCCAAGGGTCGTGGGTTCGAATCCCACTTGGAGCGACTTTTGTAATTGGAAAATTCCGCCTCCTCAACTATGGGTGTGTGTATTCGTGTTGCATTTTAGATGGGGGACAGATGACCTTAGCTGTTGGTTCCCCCGTAGTGTAGACGTGAAATATAAAAAAATATACTGATTGTACATTACCATATTAGTATTTAATTGTGTTATTCTGTTTTATAATAATAATAATAATAATAATAATAATAATAATAATAATAATAATAATAAAATAATAAGGCCAATGATCCAGAGTTCCGTCAAAAACTACTGGTCCATTTAGACAATTTAAAGCAAAAAATTGCAGCGTTAGGTAAAAGAATCAGAAGGTATCATAAAAGAACTAAAAGGTACCAACAAAATAAACAGTTCAATCAAACGCCAAAAATATTCTATAGACACCTAGAAGATCAAAACCAACTAATACAAGAAACACCTACTAAAGAAGATCTGACACGGTTTTGGTCAAACATATGGTCCAACCCAACGGAACATAATAAAAATGCATACTGGATAGAGGAAGAAACAACACAACAACAACGTCTACAACCCATGGAGGAAGTACGCATCGCAGAAGAAGATATCACCAGAGCCACGACCAAGTTAAAAAACTGGGCAGCGCCTGGAGTGGACGGTATTTATAACTACTGGTGGAAATCGTTTACAGTCACCCATCGAGTATTAGTAAACCAGCTACAAGAAGTAATTAACAACCCAGCGACTATACCAAGTTATTTTACACTGGGTATTACTCACATGATACCGAAAGAAGGAGACTCAAGTCAGCCGAAAAACTACAGGCCCATAACCTGCCTGCCAGTAATATATAAAATACTAACATCCATTATTTGTCATAAAATAACAAACCACCTGCTAAGTTCAAATGTTTTAGCGTGGGAGCAGAATGGGTGTAAGAGAAACACACGTGGATGCAAAGAATTACTAGTAATAGATTCTATTACCACCGGCCAGGCTAAAACAAAAAAGAGGAGGCTTTCGGTAGCCTGGATAGACTACCGGAAAGCATATGACACGGTACCTCATTCATGGCTAACACAGATCCTTCGCATCTATAAGATACACCCTACTATAGTAACCTTACTAGAAGAACTAATGGCCAGTTGGAGAACTATGCTCAAATTAAAAAACTTTAGCACAGATGAAATTCCCATTAGAAGAGGTATATTTCAAGGGGACAGCTTAAGCCCCATATGGTTTTGCATGGCACTTAATCCCTTAAGCGGAATGCTGAACCGTAGCGAAAATGCGTATGCCATAAACAACCAGGCAAAGATATCTCACCTCTTTTATATGGATGACCTAAAGGTTTATGCAAAGAACCCGGAACAACTTCGAAGCTCTTTAGAACTAATAAAAGCATTTACAACTGATATTAGAATGCAACTTGGAATGGATAAGTGTGCTGTCTTACACACGGAAAGAGGGAAAATAATTGAGTCAGAAAACGTTACACTTATGGATACAACAGAAGTTACTACGTTGATGCCATACCAGTCTTACAAATATCTAGGCTTTACGCAGGGCCTCAAGATTAACGCTAGGGAGAGCAAGGATAGAAGTATTAACGAATATCTTAGAAGAACAGAAATTGTGCTAAATACATACCTTAATTCCAAAAATGTCATCACTGCTCTAAATACGTGGGCTGCTCCAGTTATCACATATACATTCGGTGTATTGCCTTGGTCGAAAACGGAGATCCGGGCTCTTGACAGAAAACTGAGAACCTCTCTGACTAAACACCGCATGCTGCACCCTAACTCTGCTATCGAGAGGTTATACCTAGCCAGAGCAGAAGGAGGACGCGGATATACTAATCTAGAAGCAAGTCATCAGAGGGAGACAGAATCCTTAAGAAAATACTTTAATGAAAATAACTTTCCTTTACACCAACATCTTGTAAATGCCGACAACCACTTTTCAGCACTAAACTTATCGGCGGCAGAACCTGAAAGAGAAAATTATGTCGTGAAGTGGAAGAACCAATGGCAAACTAAGCCCATGCATGGGCGATTTTACAACAGCATTAACCAAGCTGAGGTTGATACAAAATCCACCAATACTTACCTTACCTCAGGATACTTGTTTCCCGAAACAGAAGGAGCTCTGATTGCCATCCAAGATCAGGTGGTCCCGACAAGGTACTATCAAAAACATATCACTAAGATGCAAGTAGAAAATACTAAATGTAGGCTCTGCAACAAAAAAGAAGAGTCGGTACAACACTTGATATCAGCTTGTACTTACCTAGCTGGTACGGCTTATCTAACTAGACACAATGATATGGGCAAGGTCATTCACCAGCTACTAGCACAAAAAACTGGTATAATAAATGAGTACGTCCCACCCTATAAATATCAACCAAAACCCATTCTAGAAAATGTCTCGACGAAAATCTACTGGGACACGCCCATTGTTACAGACAGGCCGGTGCAACATAATAGACCGGACCTGATAATAATCAATAAAGAAAGTAAGTCATGCGTGATTATAGACTTCTCAGTACCGCTTGACGAAAACATTGGACGTGCGTATCGAGAAAAGCAGGAGAAGTATCAACAACTCTCAGAAGAGATACGCGAGATCTGGAGACTGCAGAAAATCGAAATAAAGCCGTTAATAATATCAGCTAATGGAATAGTCCATAGGCGAACTCTGACGCATATTAAAGAACTCCAAATTCCAGTAAATGCTATCAACTGGATGCAAAAAGCAGTTATTCTAGCAACAACATCGATAATACGTAGAACTCTACAGAGGTAACACTCTCAGAACCTTGAGTAATCCGGTTAATTGAGAGTAATCTTGCCACTATAATAGTGTGATTTAAAAAAAAAATAATAATAATAATAATATAATTTTGTAATATTATAAAAAAAAGTTTATTTAAGAAATATATTAAATATATAATTAAAAAAATTAGACGAACTGAATGGAATTTGAACTTGGTTTTCTAGTCTGAAATCCAGCCGTTCATCCACGGTGCCATGCTATCTGTTGACGTTGTTTGCTTCTTTAATGAATGTCATTTACCATCCTTTTAAATTCGTCTCCGAAGAAAAGACTGAGAAAATATTACTTAGAACCTGAATCTGAATTGCTTCATGTGAATTTCAGTGAATCCCAGCGTTTAATACATATTGGACTATTACGTAACGGAAATGTTGTACATCAAAAACCTTTAAATATACAGGGTAACTTAGTAAGTTTAACAAATACAAGTGGAATTGATTCAATTACACAAATATTCCGAGTCCCCGTGTTAACATACCTCCACGTTCCTTCCAATGGAGGAAGTAATTGAGATACGCTCAATCAGCGTGTGGTCTGCCCTCAAGCTAGTCTCGAATCCTAGTGCTTCCCGACACCTCGAACGACTGGGGGGCAGTCTGCCTTCGGGCTAGTCTCGGATACTAAACTAGTCAACAATTGAAGTGATCCACCCATTAAAATGTCTCAAAACTGTATTAATTTGATTTTTTTTTCTATATATCTCTTAATATAATATTTACAATGTCTTATTTTAAGTTTTGGCAAAAAAACGAGTAGTAAGGTAAAGTAAAATAGCGTAAAATAATAAATAATTATGCGTGTATAATTGTTCAAGGTGGATATACGCCATTTAATACAAGAAACATTACAATAATGAAAAAATAACAATAAACAACTGTATGAAATCGGCCAAGATTGGTTAACAAAAAAAAATTAATATCTTATAGGACCTCCACGGGCCCTGTGGATAGCCATACATCGTCTCGGCATGCCAAAAATTAAATTATTAATAAACTCTTGGGGTATGGCTAACCATTCCTCCCTCAGCATGTTTGCAAGCTCCTCAAAGTTTTCTGGTTGCACATTTCGATCCGCTAACCGTTTCTCTAAATAAGACCACACATGCTCTATCGGATTGCAGTCTGGAGAATTTGGGGGCCATACCATTCTTTCAATTCCATTAGCAAATATGATATCGTTTACTATTCCCGCACGATGAGGTCGAGCATTATCGTCCACGTAGACAAAGTCATCCCCAAAATTTTGGGCAAAAGGGACTACAATAGGGATAATACACATGTCTCTTTACCTCTGTGCATTCATTGACATTCTTTGGAGGATGACAAGCTCTGTGCGGCCGTTTATAATGATGCCTCCCCAAACAGTAATACCACCTCCTCCAAAAGGCACCCTTAATTCCCTCATTTCTTCGCGGTATGTCTCATTGGGTCGTCTCCACACTCTAACTCGCCCATCAGAACGATAAAGATTAAATCTTGACTCGTCAGAAAACATGCACCTGGACCATTCGTTTTCTTGCCAGTTAAAATGTGCTTGTGCCCAGTGTCGTCGCTGAACCCGATGCTGTCGCGTTAATCGGAGACATGGTACACGTTTCCTAGATCTTAAGCCGTATTCATGAAGCCTTCTTCTTACGGTCTGAGTGGAAACTACAACTCCTGTGGCCCGTCGCAATGCGTTATTTAACTGAGTGGCGTTCTGGGTAGGATTTCGGCGTGCAGTGATTTGGAGAAAACGTGTTTTTCTTGGAGTTAGGCTTCGAGTACGACCTCCACCATGTCTAAATCCAGGAGTCCCTGTTTCCCGGAACCGATTCATGGCTCTGTTAATCACACCATGAGCCACATTCAAAATTCTTCCAACGTCTCGATGTGATGATCCTTGCAGCACTAAACGAACCGCAAGTTGCAATTCACGATCTGACAAACGTTGTTGAGGCATTATTAAGCAAGTTAATAATTCAATAAGACAATGTCACTGTCACTGTCACATGTGAAATTTGAGATAATTGGAAAAAATGATTACCTGATTTTTACCTTCAAATTTTTTTTACTGTAGAAGTATAAAAGGAATCATTCGATTTTATCACGGATTCATAAAACGTAAAATAAGACATTGTAAATATTATATTAAGAGATATATAGAAAAAAAATTCAAATTAATACAGTTTTGAGAAATTTTAATGGGTGGATCACTTCAATTGTTGACTAGTTTAGTAGAAGTCCGACATCTCCAACGACTACTTGACCGTTCACCCGTATCATATTGTGACAGTGCCAAATTTGCCGAATTGATCAATGAAAAAAGAAAATGGTAACGAATTTGCTATACTGATATACAAAATTATTCATTCTGGAGTTAATATCCATACATACAGAATTAGGGCAAGCATTTTGTTCAAATTCTCTAAGAAAATTTATTTACCTGGGGGAACCATAAGGGTCGATGCAGTTGACACTCTTAGTAATGTCATCATCAATAGTTTAGGAAACATAAAAATGGGTACAAAACTTGCACAATACAATAATTGCAAGTACATTAATGAAACACCGTTATATTTCGTATCCTTAGAATTGACCAGTATAGATAATATTCAGAATAGTTTAGATTGTTATGTAAACGAAAAATGTACCCGCAAATATATAAAATGCAAGCGTAACTCTTTAAACGCATGTATAAAACTGAGCGGTTCGTAGTTGCTAATAGAACCCGTAAATACAAATAATAAGATGTTAGAATTAAGCGTGAAATTGGATAATATTCCAAAATTTCTAAACAGGGAGAATATTCGCTACATATTTCGGGGTGTAGTAGGGTATAACGGGTCTATTACAATTTCCAAAGTGGGGCATTTTACAGGGCACTCTTGCCGTCATAACAACAAGTGGGAATTATAATTATGATGATTTAAAAATACATAAACATGATATTGTCCCTAATGCAATTGTAAAATGTCAGACGCTGTTGTACACAGTGTAATGTACTTTTAGATATTAAAACGATTATTAGAACCATATGTATCTTATTGTGTTTTATTTGTCTTTTTGACTGTGAGTTTGAAAAACTTAAAAAAAACATTGTGAAACTTTAACTAATCTTTGCATTTATATTATATTTCATGTTTTTATTGAGATAAAATCCCTTTGTTGCTAAAAGTTGATCACTATTAGTAATACAATTGTTCAACCCTTTGATAGGTATGGTAATTTACAAGACTGTACGTTTACGTAAGCTGACGCTGTATTTTATCTTGGAAACTTAAGAGATACGAAAAAAATATAGTTGGTATAAAATAAATTTAAACTCTGCAATATTTTTGTATACAGGGTGTAATTAACATTACTAGAAATCTGGTAATGGAGGGGTAGCTGTAATGATTTAGAACATATTTTAATTTCAAGTATGCTCATTGTACTCAAATTACATTAAAAATAAGAAACAAGCAAAAAAAATCTTTAATTTTTTTAAATATTTTTAATGTAACGTGAGTACAATAGGCGTACTTAAAATTTAAAATGGGATTTTCTCGAAAACTACAGGAATCTACCACATGTTGATAAGAAAAATATGTTCTAAATCATTACAGCTATCCCCGATTACGAGCTTTCTAGTTATGTCAGTTACACCCTGTATACAGAGCGAGTCGTTGTGTTGCGGTGTTTCTCAATTTACTCAGCAAGTAATCCAATTTAAAGTCACCCTTAGTGGCATATGGAAGTAAAAGTTATCTATGAAATTATTAGTGTCAAACTGAATTTTGTTTGGTTATGTAGTTTTTTCCTTGATTTACTTTTATTACAATTTTAATTAATTATAAAAATAATAGTAACAAATAATTTCAAAGATGAGTTTTACTTCCATAAGCCACTAGGGATGACGTTAAATTAGATCAATGGAATTTACATTTGATTATATTTTAAATGGAATAACCTATACATATATTTTTACGTTTCGAGTTTCGATTTTACACTTTATTTTGAGTATTTTTGGTTAACATATATACAGTGTGTATTATCGGTTTTGTTACATAGAGTAGCACTTAGAAACACATTTTCTCAAATATTGGCTCCCCTAACTATTTCAGAGTAAAATTCAGTAGGTACAGCAAAGGTTTAGGTCTTCTTGAGTGTTATTCAAAACACTCCATTCTCATTATGTGTTAAATATTTTCCAAGACAGAAGCGATTTTTAGGTATAGGAAAATAACATTGTAAATGGGAAATGGCTAATAACATTTACCACGTTAAATTTAGACAGTACATAGATGTAACTGCAAGAATTATTAAGCACATTTTCATGGAACAGATCCGCTAATCAGAATGTGCTTTTAGTGTGTAAGGAATAGATGAAGATTGCGCAAGGAACTTATTTTATAAAATATTTTAGCTATGATAATAGCTGTCTAATTAATCTAAAGAATAACTACCAGGTTGATGTCGTGTTTTTGTAAACGCATTCTGATTAGTGATTATGTTCTATGATACTGTGCTTAATATGTGCTTCCATTGCATAGACTCCTTATGATACAGTCAAGTCTCATCAACGTACCAAGCGATCAAAAGATTGACTTGGTCCTCACGGAGCTCCACCAAGTTCTCCTGACAGCACTGGGCACTGTGTTCTCATGAAAGCTAGGTTACATTCAACTTTTTGGAAATTATTTCACTTACATAACTGACTTGTCAAGATGCCCATTACTTCAGATATTCGGGAAACTTTCATTCATTTGCCCGACAAAATAAAACCCATCACGCGCTTCATGCCGGGTCTCTACTATAGCTAGAGCCAAACGGGACGCTGTCGAAGGTCTACCAAAGCTTTAGTAGGTAGATCGGTGTGGGTAAATCCTAAAACAAGCTTTGTCCACACTTGGGATGGACTCGACCAGGCAGCGGTTTTCTAGAGAAAGTAGATTCCCTCGACGGGAGAGCACGTTAATAGCTGCGGTATTAACCTGGAAAGCTAGTTCAGGGGGATCACAACCTCGTTTACACCACATGGCTGCACTCACATAAAGCAAGTGACGTGGTTATGGAGCTTACTTCGATTTCCCGCCCATATGCACAACACACAAATAGCACAGACAATTATAGACATGGAGCCAGCTACAAACAAAACTACGTCATCGCGTTTCGAGATGAATTAATCATGTAGGAATAGGTCATCTACAGTATGTTTGAGAAACAGTGGTATGCCGCGGCTGATCTTGGTAGGTTATGACAATGACGTCAACGCTCCCACGCCGATTTAGTAAATCCAAGATTTCCTGTACCAAAACGTAGACAACTCTATGCCATTTAATAATATGTATGGTTTATACCATTTCTGGCCGAAAATAAAGTTGCTCCATAAACTGCAGCTATGTGTTCCATGCTCTACTTCGGTTTGCTTCCTTCTTTCAATTTTATGACGGAACGGTATTCCAAATCAAGGAATTTATTACTAGACTCGTTTGACGTGCCGTCTCTTTGAATGTTAAAATCGGACTAAACTGGGACTGCACATGGGTTATCTCAAGACATGTCTCAATGCGCAGAAATCTGCTTGAAAACGATCGTTACTTACTTTCATACCCAGATAGATAAATTATGGAAAGCTCTTCGTACAACATCGTGTGCTTAATTCGTCTTTACCGCACTTCACCATTATCTATCCTTTTTAAACTGTTTGAGAAGAGAAGATGGGAATGTTATGCAGAGTCGTTCAAAACCTGTATTACCTAGAGCTCCAGTTCTAATTTAAATCCAGATAACTTATAAACGGTTTTGGTGTAATTTCTGAAAATTCAATACTAGGTCAATAGCTATAGTGTCGCACATTCGATTGAACTATTTACGATCTAAACCGATGCTAATTGTTAAACTGTCAATCATTATATTTTTACCCTTGTTGTAGTGTTTGCTTTCCAATACGGGTGCTGACTGTAGTTAGTGCTACTTACAGGCAACTAGTGTTAGGTTTTTAACTTGCCACCCCCTCAAATTTTACCCCTAAATATCTTTTTAATTGTAGGAATGTCGGCTTTAGAGATTAGGTGCTAGCCAGTGCTACTACTTACAATGTATAAAAGATCACCGGGGGGGGCTAGGTGTCAAACTTTGAACCCTTATATTTCCACCCCTATTATGGTGCTAGCTTTCTAACTTGGGTGCTAGCTAGTGCTAGCTATAGGCTATCTAGTACTAGGTTTTGAAAAGGATAGAACAAATTGGCGGTGCTCGCGTTAACTTAGCCCCCCCCCGAATTCACCCTTAAATAACTCGCGAATGGCATTAGTGCCGGCTTTAAAACTTAAGTGCTAGCTAGTGCTAGCTATAAGCATTTGATTAATCTACTTTTAATTTTTAAAAAGTCACTGGGGGGGGGGTGGCTAGCTGTCAAACTTTGAATCCTTATATTTCCACCCCTATTGTGGTGCTAGCTTCCTAACATGGGTGCTACCTAGTGGTAGCTATGGGCTCTCTAGTGCTAGGTTTTGAAAGGAATAGAACAATTTGGCGGGGCTGGCGTTAACTTAGCCCCCCCCCGAATTCACCCTTAAATATCTCTGGAACGTTATTGGTGCTAGCTTTAAAGTTTGGGTGCTAGCCGGTGCTAGGTAAGAGGATCCTAGTGCTAGGTTTTGGTGGAAATCTACGAACTGGGGGGGGGGCTAAGTTAACGGACCCACGCTTGCACGCTGTTTCAGCTCGTGAAGCGTTTACACAATTTATAATTTTTTTGAAATCTGTCAGTGACACTGGAGTTATTTTGGTAGCGCATAACGGGATGAAATTTGACGTTCCTAGAATTATAAGATTAGCTAGTAGTCTAGAGTTAAAAGGAGACCTGAAGTCGATAGTTAAAGGTTTTGCCGATTCCTTGCCTATATTAAAAAATCATTTTATTTTGTTCTTATTTATCAATTTCAAAATCAGATTTATAGTTACATTTTTCAAATGTCCGAGTATTTTCGCGCGCTACAGGGCAGATCACGTAATTCGCGTTCTCTAAGAGCAGACAAGGGAAGTTGATTTTATTTCATTAATATCTTTTCAGATCTTCCGATAACCCCACTCCATCAAAACGGCATCTTATTTCTCATGTTTCCTTTTACCTGTCATCAGTTTTTTGTGAGAGTGTATGATTTAGTTAATTAAATAACCCCCGACTTCCGGTGTTAAAAAAACAACCTCCCATAACCACAATGTTAAAAATTCAAATTTCAATTGCAAATTTCTCTTTCATTTCCCCGATAACCCCTTGTTTTCTCGACGGGAAACGATTCAGCGACCCTCAAGTTATAAATTATAATAATTTCAGATCTTTGGCTAATATTGAAAAATTTGGGGGAGCCACCTTAGCCCACCCTACCACTCATGTAATACCAATCAGATGGGAAATTAAATGTGGTTCCGCGGGGACCTAATGGAGGTCAGTCCCCTCGGCATAGGAACCTAAAGTACTACAAGATCGCCACCCTAGTTACGGATGATTATTATAACGAATGTTTAATTTCAAATTCTGGGAGGCATTTAGCAAGATATACAGGGTGGGATTAAAGTATGGAATATTAAAAAAAGAAGCGAGCTCAACCGGTTTTTTAAAAAACGCTGAAACACGTTGATTTTGTTTTTTTTTAAATATTCACCTTCCGACTTTCATTTGTTTCAGATCTTTTACAGTGGAATCCGATAGTGGTTTTTCTTCTCTTTATGATCATGCAAATAAATCATAAGGTTGCATAACAAAAATTCTGAGAAAAATCGATCTGAACAGTTAATGTTATTGATATTATGGTATCAATATATATATATATATATATATATATATATATATATATATATATATATATATATATATATATATATATATATATATAATATATATATATATATAATATATATATATATATATATATATATATATATATATATATATATATATATATATATATATATATATATAATATATATATATATATATAATATATATATATATATATTTGTTTAACCGCTTATACATACCCGTTTCGCTATATTCTACCGACTTGACGGACCATTTTCGACGCTCTCAGACCCGGGCTTGGGTCTGGCAACGTTCTCTTATGTTTTCGAGGTCTACAGGATAAACTTTATCTAAAACTGCAATAAAAAAATATACAATTTGGGTTTGGAAAAGTAGGGTCTGTAAAAAGTTTTATACAATCGTAGTTCATCACAATGAACTATAGGGGGCGTCGCGCCTTTCTCAAGTGTATATCGTATATTTTTATACAAGACGCTATCAAACCCGCTATGTTCTACAGACTTCCTAAGCCCTGGATCTGGCAACATTGCCATGACGCATATGTTAAGCTTTGTTTTATAAACGTTTGGTTATAATAGCTCGCATTTAATATTTGATGGAGAAAAGTGACGTAAGAATTACATCAGCTCGTATGCAAGTTCTTTCCACATTTGTAACTAATTCCCTGGCTTTGAAAAATTGAAGGTTTTAATATTTATTAATAATAATAATATACTTTATTTATAGCATATAACTAGATAAATTCCATACAATACATTATAATTTCTTAAATATTAATGTAATTTATTACATATTTTTTACACTGTTTCTTAAATAATGTTAAAGATGTACAGTTTTTTACATTAGCTGGAAGTGAATTATATTAAACTAAACCTTTATGAAACAGATTATTTTGTCCTATATTTGTTGTTACTGTATGAACATAAAAATTATTTCTACTTCTAGTATTATGATCATGAACATCTTCTACGAATAGTAATTCATTTAAAATGTGCTCTGGATATATTCGGTTTTTTATTTTAAATATTATTATCATCGTATTACAAAATATATTTTGCTTAACACTTAACAAAGATGTAATTTGCAACATTCTTCTTATTCTAGTATACCTAGGTACTACATTTTAATATTATTCTTAACGCACAATTTTGTTTTTTTTGAAGATTGTTAATTTCAGTATTATTTAGGAGGTAAAGTATACTAGCACAATAATTAAAATGGGGAAGTATTATTGTTTTATATAGTAATAATTTAGACCACTTGCTAAGATTTTGGCTTATTCTACCCATGAAATTTACTTTTTTTGCTTTACTCATAACATAGTTTGAATGACTAGAAAATGTTAAGTGACAATCTATTATTACGCCTAAGTACTTCCACTCATAAACTTGTTCTATTTTTTGACTATTAATTTGTATTCCCACATGACTAGATGTATCAATTTCGTTAAACTTATTTTTTATTATCATGAATTTTGTTTTAGTTACATTTAAAGAAAGACTATTTTTACCTAACCAGTTATATACAATTACTAATTCAGCATTGATGATATTTATTACTTTTTCAACATCATCTCCTATAAAATATATTAAAGTGTCGTCTGCAAATAATTGAATGTTACATTTTTTAATTACATTAACAATATCATTTATGTATAGTACAAATAAATCAGGGCCTAATACAGTTCCTTGTGGAACGCCAAAGGTAGGTAGCTGAAGATGTACTATTAAAGTATCTAGTTTTTTGAAATCTGTTTTTGAGATATTCACTAAACCATTTTATAACTATTGGGCCGAACCCATATCTTTTTAATTTCAATAATAATAGATCTCTATTAATAGTCTCAAAAGCACGTCTAAAGTCTAGAAAAATTACACCTATCACATTCTTCTTGTAAATAGCATTTTTCCATTTCAAAAGAACTGATTGTATTGCACTTTCACATGAATTATTTTTTCGAAACCCTGATTGAAAAGGTGTTAACAGTTTGTTCACTTCAATGTAGTCACGAAACTGGATATTTACGACGGTCTCTAATAATTTTTCATAAGTTGGCACCCTGTTGATCGGTCTGTATTCTTCACATTTGTTAGTGTTGGTTATTTTCTCAATGGGGATAATATGGGATGTCTTCAAGGTTTCTGGGAAGGATCCACTTTCTAGACTCATTTGAATTAGATGCAAAAATCTCTGTCCTATTACATTGAAAGCTAATTTAAGAATCTTTACTGTAATACGATCGACACTACTATTCTTATTAGGTAAATTGTTTATAATTTTTTAACTCCAAAAACTCTTTTGGTAAAAATTTTTCGAACTTGCATTGATGTAAATTAATGTGGCATAAATCAGTTTCAATTTGGGTTAAATTTGTTAATGTAATAATTTGTTGTATGCTGTTAATAAAGTAAATATTGAATTTTTCTGCAATTTGTTTTCATTTGCATGAAGTTTTCCACATTTCTGTTGAGTTTTTTTCATATCATCTATTTTTCTTGATAATAATTTCTCTTGTGGTTCCTGATCAAACTAACAATTCCATTTCTTTGTTGTCTATACCTATTCATATCACTTTCTTCTTGTGTAAAGATTGCTCTTTTATATAATCTGTCCCTTTCTTCAATTTCCAAGGCTATTTCTGGGATTCCTTGCAACTCCATTGACATTTAATGGTTTTTTTAACAGTTGGAGCATGCCTGTTTAGTGTGTCCATTATGGTTTTAACTAATGTTTCTGCTAGTTGATTGGTGTTTGTACAGTCCGGATTCCATGGTTGATCCATTAGATCTAATTGAAATTGCATTTCATTGAAGTTGCTCATGTCTCTGTGTTGTATTGTATATTCTTCATATTTTTCTTTCACTTTTGCATTTACAGTTATTATTGAGTGATCGGTTATTTTTGGAACATGGTGTACCTGGGCATCAGTGGTGTTTTCATTAGATACAAGAAGATCTATGAGTGTAGCACTGTCCTTAGTGATTCTTGTAGGTTGGTCAATAATCTGATTTAGTCCATTATTTTTAATTAAAGTTCTCAGCCTATTTTCATAATATGAATCCTTTAATAGGTCAATATTAAAGACTCCGATAATTAGTAAGGTCTCTGATCTACTAGCATATTATCAAACAAATTTTCAAGTTTCATTAGAAATTGAGCATCACTGGAGTTTGGAGAGTGATATAAATTTATAAAGTTATATTTGTATGATTGAAAGCATATATTAATACCTACAATCCATGTGTTCATATCAATGGTATCTTTAAGTAGGACTTTATAACTGAATTCATTTTTTATATAAATGATTAGAGTAAGGTTAACAGGAATTTCGAACAAGTGAGACAACGCAACATAATACGGAAAAGTTAATTTCTGGGGAAAGTGGATGGTTTCCAAATAAGGTGGAAAAGTACATATGTCATTTTCCGTAGTAATCAAACGATAAATTTCAAGAACTTGATTAAATTTTTTAGTATAAAGGTACTGTAATATCTTCTTTGTATGTTTGTTTGAAGGATTGTTTGTGGTTAATTAAAGCTTTATTCTTTTCCTGTTAAGATGAGAGAATGAATGCTTGAACTATTTGGTTAATGAATTATTTTCTGATCCCTCGTTTACATTCGTTTCCTTGGATACTACAAAGTATCCAAGGCAACGGTGATCATCACATTTATTGCTCCCTTGTTTTTTAGAATCTTTCCAGCAGAAAAAGTCTCCATCAGTTTGCTTGAGGACAGGATTGGAAAGAACTAGTGAATGTACGCATAAGATGCGGTTGTGATTGTAAAGCAACTTGATAGATACGTAAAAAACCGCCTTTTTTTCTTTGGCTGGTTTTACAATTGATTAAAGTTAGTACAGGGCTCTTAATGTTAATGTTCGTTACAATGATAAGAACTTAACCTATAGATATGAGCTAATAAGAATAACGTGAGAATTGAATGAGATAATTAAAAACGGTTAAAATTAAGACAGTAGATTCTAAATTTTAGGGCTCGTTGCAAAATCTAAATAACTAAAAACTACAAAACTTAACCTAAGAGGAACGTATGAGGATTCTGTTGGACTTGTAGGTTGTTGGTTGGATAATAATCGTATATGCAACATAAAAGGAAAATAGTAAATGTATGTACACAAATATGTCTAACAGGTAACAAAAAGTAATTGCGAACGTTCTCTACATAAACGGCACAAAAAAAGATAAGAAGGATTTGTAATGGGCTGCATCCGAGTTTATCTGCTATGTATTCCCTGTGTTCCCGATCACACGAAGTAACGAATTTTTGGTACAACCGTTTATTGAAGTTCACAACAACTGATTTGTAATTATACGTTTTGCGACGCACTGTTGTGTGCGTTTCTTGTAGGGTTCTGAAACTTTTTCTGGAATAAATAGGTTTAGCTCAGGTTTAAATCGACAATCTATGCCAACGAAATGGCATAATTCTTGTTGCATTCTAAGGATTGGAAAGTTATGAATAGCTTCTCCTTTTGAAATTTGCGGCGTAACTCCATTACTGTTCACTGTGTGGTCGAGACAAGTTAGTTCTTTGGCTTCAAAGATTGTTTTTTTAATTTGATAGTAAACCGTAATGATATAGGCGTTGAAATACTTTCTTTAAATGCTGTTGATAGTCTGCTTTGATGCAGAAAAATTTAGAACAGACAAAAAATATACAACCGTGACTTCAGATAGATTATGAATTCAACGATGGAACTGCTCCATGTACTAGTAGTGGTAGTAACCTACTAACTAGGTAGTGGTGGTGCTGAGAGAGTATTGATCCTCTACTGGAATTATGCTAATTGATTTCTCGACATCTGCTTCATAAATAGGATCCTGGTATCTTGAATGGTATGCTTGCAAGAGTAAGTTTCTTGACAGATTGTTGCATGTTCAATTAAAGTCGGCGGTCACCACATGTAATATCTTCTGTGTTTGTTTGTTTGAAAGACTGTTTGTGGTTAATGAATGCTTTATTCTTTTACTGTTAAGATGAGAGAATGAATGCTTGAACTATTTGGTTTCTGAATTATTTTCTGACTCCTTGTTTATATTCGTTGCATTGGATACTACACGCACACATACATATCACTGGATCACAGTACTCACTCATACATATCGTCGACGTTAATACATACTAGCGGAACTATTTTCTAGCAATTTTTCAGGAGCGCGGTTTAAATGCTTATAAAAACTTTGTTACAGATGGCATGATGAATTCTTTGAAATCGCAACTAGCAACATAGCTAGTTACAACATTTCAAAGAATTAAGTTCATATGCATTAACGGCGACGATATGTACTATATACCACCAATAAATAACAACGTCGTAGACCATTCAAGGTAAAAATCGTGAGGTGTTCTTTATCAAAAATTAAAATGGGCGAACTAAGTTGAGCATCATTTGTGACTTTTTTGCTAAAACGCTGAAGGAAAACTTTCTCGTCTGTAATTTGTAAGATTACTTAATGGAACTTTTAATAGAAACGGGGCACTCAAAAGGTTCGGAGGGACAGTGTATGTTGCAACCCCCAATTGAATTTCATGAACATTGGTATAGGGTAGATGCAGTAGCAGCACTTCACTATAGCAACAAGAAACGGCCACCTCATAGAACAAAAGATAAACGGAATAAATTCTGTGGGACGTTCTTTAACAAAAATGAAACTGGGTGGACTAATATGATTTGCGCCTGGTATATTTAAAACAAGTGCAATATAACGAAATTGAGCAAGGTTTGAAAAAACTTCTTCTTTTCTTCGTTACCTTTCGACGTTTCTGTTAAAGGCACTTAACCACCATATAGAGTATACTGTTTTGTACCTTCAAAAATTCATTAAACAGAAAGTAGGATCGAACATTCGATAATTTTCTTGTAACTGTACAAACGCACAGTAAAAATAGAAACTGCTATTTTTTTAATCTAGGTTAAACTAATCAAATGTAGTGTATTTTGGTCAGCTAAACTTGAAAATGACTTTATGCTTGATTTGTTCATGTTTACGAGTAGATAATATCCTGAACTTTGTAAAATATCAATATTAAACCACGCCCCCAGATGGGTTTTGCCGTTTTACTTTCAAAAACTGTTAGGTTTATGGACTGGTTTGGATGGAAGATTCGTATCCTCTGAACAGGTGGTAGTACACATAAAATGCAACAAAAAAGCTGAAAATCATTAGTGTCTATCTTTCATAATAACCGAAGAAATAATGGTTTTTGAAAAGTGGGTAGCAGGTCACTGGTCTAAGAATCACACTTGGAGCTGGATGTGCCTATCTGATACATTAACGCAGCTGCTGCTAGGTGATGTCGCAGTTTGTTTTGACTATAATTTCCAGCAGTTCCCAAAAGTTGACATTTTTAGCAAATTTTTGTCGATTTGCGTAAACACATAAAGGGTTTTTTGTTACTATTGATGAATACTATCACACATGCAATTTATACGAAAGTTGAGTAAAACACCCTGTATGTAGACCAACAATTTCTACCAATAGATTTGACGGAGCAGCTTTAGAACATAACTTATTGCGATCTTGTATTCGTCATCAAGTACTTAGCTAAGAAAAAAAATGTTGAGTTCGCAGTGCAACCTTAGCATCACTTTTGCAAAATTCATGAAGCGATGTTGTTGTTATTGTTGGTTGTAGTATTATGATAATTTTGCAGTAAAAAGAATACCTTTAGGAGAATACCCTGTACTGGACAATTATTTTATAGAAACGTATAGGGCATTTCACCTTGTTTTGAAATCTTTCTTACTTCGTTTGTACGTCATACTGCATGACGTTTTACCTTTATTTTCTTTCTGCATTTTATAGAGCATTATTTAACTTGTCACTATTCGACTTGGGTCAAGTATACCTGTTTTGTAAAGAATTAAATTTTGCATTCAATGGTGTATTCATTAAACATATCACTAGCACAGAATTCCGTATCTAGCGGTAGCGGGTACGCTACAGCTACCACAAGCACAAAATAACACTAATGTATGTTCTAATAACAACTGTCCTTGAACACAAAATTTTATCCAAATTGCATTTTTGACTTTTTTATTTTGAAGGTCTATAGCTTTATAACATTTTATTTTTGAACATGGATATGTTGTGCTTAATGGCCTATTTTGATCAAAGGCATTGACCCTCAGGAATTGACATCATCTGCTCGAGATATCCTACATGTAAAATGGGTGAAGTCCCATTTAATGTTAAATATCTAGCTACATTTTAAAGCAGGCGTGGAATTAAGTCGTGAACTTAGAATTCCAAAACAAAAACCACTCAAGAAAAAAAAGAATATCAATATAAAGAACGAAGTAAGAGAGATCCAAAAACCCTGAAGTACCCTGTACGTTTTATTTTCAGTAAAAAGATTGATTAGTACAGGGTATACCCCTAAAATGTATCTTGCCAATACGAGAATTACCATATGACTAGCCCCAATAATAATTATAATATCGCCTCGTAGATTTTGCTGGAGATGCTGAGATAGAAAAAGACTGAACCAGGATCGCGTTCGATGCTCAACGAGATTTCCATAGCTATTTCATTATGAACATCAAATCACACAAAGTTATGCTCGAAGCTTCTCGTATAATATGTACCGATACAAATTATTTGTCTGTGTGACATATGATCGTTTTTTGATTACACAGAAACAAGACAACATGCACAAAGTTTTCTTAGCTTTTTGGTATGAAAGTTAAATAAAATCCTATTTTACCTAACTGGCTCATTTTGATAAACCTAATAGTTTCTGAAAAAACAGTAAAAATCATCTGGGGGCATGGCTTACCCTCATCAGCTTCTCTGGTTCACCACTTTTGAGTAGTAACTTTTAAGGGGTTATTTAACATATCACAAAGAAGGCCTATCAAAAATCCAAGGATCTACCTCAATTCCCCTCTATTTTTACTAATTTGACTGAACTGTTACCGTGACATTAAAATATACATATCTTAGCAACTAATCATTTGTGCTAAAAACATAACAGTAAAATGTTCAGGAGGTCAAAAGATTTGGTTATAACATTTATTTTTTCAAAACACATATACATGACGTGTCTTCGAAACTTTTAATTGTATTCTTGTAAACAAAAATAATCATGTTAAAATAAATGATTTAAAAACAAATTATTAAAAAACAATTATTTGCATAAACCTTATGTATTTTAGAACAAAAGAGGCTCAATGCTATTTTCTCACGTTAATAATAATTTTCAGAATTACATCGTTTTACGGAAAACGTTAATTTTTCTGCGTTTAAGGTTATTTATGGAATTTACGAACAAATCATCAAAAATAAAGATCACTTATGTGCTTAGCATCCCGAAATCATTACGTCAATCGTAATTTTATCTCTGATACATTCGGCAACGTTGCTGGGTTCGGTAGGGTAGGTAGGCTTGCTTAAAATTATACAAATGGGTCTGTAAACACTGTAATATGTATCGGGTTCAAGAACGACAGTCAAATATCACCAATACTTTTTTTTCATATATTTTTACCCCTCGAGGATCTTAAATATTGCTTATCAGAAATAGATCAATATTATATAAAATATACACATTTTAAAAATCAAAAAATGCGGGTCTACTAACGACCCTATCATATAGCGGGTCCGACAACGTCGATTAAACCAATATATATATATATATATATATATATATATATATATATATATATATATATATATATATATATATATATATATATATTGATGCCTGTTAAGCTGTCACCTCCGTCATACAGAGGAGACGGCCTGACTTCCGGGTATTCCCGTGAATATATTGCTAAAAATTTGTTATATTTGTGATGAGGGGAACCTCTAGAATCCGAATCTCAAGAAAGGGGAAATTATTTCCCTTGTTTTATTTTGTCATATATAGAGTATACAGAAGATACGAACCGACCTCCAAAATGTATATATAAGAAGATACTTATAGTTCGCTGTTACCTCCAGCAGCGCTGCCAAGTGTTCGGAGGTCAGAAGATACCACCGTTATGTGCAGTTATATATACAGAGCGTTGACTCCACATTCCATAGATGCACATTTCATAAAAAGGCTCTCTTGTGGGTCTCCAGATGTTGAAATCGGGTGGTTTAACTTGCTCGCCGAGGCCATTTTATTTTATTTTTTTTACTTTTTGAGTTATAGTAAATTGTTTTTGTATTTCTTATGAATTGTTATTAAAGATATTAAAAAGCCGTTTCGACATTATTAAAGCGTCTTTATGAGCAGCACTGACTAGTTGAATAAGGCTTTTCTAATTATAATCATTGATTTCTGGTTTACTTCATAAAGTTGTATTTTTTAAATAAAAACTTTAGTAATTTGATTAGAAATACTTAGATCGGTGATATATTAGAAAGAAATTTCTTTCTATATAGAATTGAAAATATAACAAAACCAGAAAAAGGGAATTCTTTTGTTATTGTCAATAAAAGTCAATAAGAACGCAACCAGTACCAATATTGCGTATAATTAGTATAGCACATTTTTGAAATTTAGGTGTATTAGACGTAAATCAGTTATGTAACGTAGTATTTGTATAAATATGATATTCTATAAAGTTTCTTTTAATCTCGGGAATAACGGTTAAATTTAATATGCTTTTATCCAGATTCCATTTCGATTGAAATAAAGGCAGATACTCTTTTAATTTTTACTAAACTCGATAAGAGTTTAATATAAACAAATTAAATATTGTGTTTTTTACAACAAATGCTTGTTGTTTCCGAAGTCACGCACGTATCATGTAGGACCATTGAATTTCCCGTGATTTGATTAACAAAAAGAGTTACCAACTTTATTAACATTAAAACAAATCGAAACACAACAAATTAATCAACATTTTTATAGAATTTTTGCTTAAGACATTTTTTCCAGCATTACTTGATCTAACGAAATATAGAATACGTATGTTACACTGTTATACATGTACCTACCTCTTGTAAATTTATGTTTTAACTTATGTTTTAAATAAAGCACTTACTAACGACAAAACATGAACGTTTTATGGAAGGTGTACTTTAAGTCCACATTAAAGACAGGTTTAACTTAATGTAGTCTTTTTTGATAACATTGTATAAAGCATAGATAAATAGTAGGTATATTGCGTTATCAGATTAAAAGTGGCAGTTTATTTGACGCTTAATTATGTTAGCAATCGCGGCTTTCCATGTAAAACAAAATACCACTATAAGCTTTTGTTTGAGACACTGCTAGACTAAAATAGGGATGATAATTTGATACCAAGCTTGGTCTCAGACATGGAAAGATCAGAGTTACCCAATATTGGTTATTATTGATTAAAACTAATACGTTATGCAATGTTTTGGCCAATAAATGACACCGATATCGCAATAAAACTAAAGTTCGTGTTGGACCGATCTTGAATGTTAATGTAGTACCAAGACTGGTAATTGAGAAACAAAGCAACTACTACACAATCCTTTTCCTTTAATGAATGCTAGTGCAAACAAGCAACACTTCTACCATTATGGTTTCGCCGTAACTGAATGCAAAGTCAATCTTTGTGTTGGATATAAAATGTTCATTAACAAAATAATTACGAAGAAATCGAAAATTCGTATAAATGATTAATGTCTTAGAGCCTAAGACATTAATCATTTATCGAATTCGAATTCGAGAGTCTAAGACTTAGACTCTCAACACATATTGAGACCTTACAAACCTAACACTTTCATAGTGTACGTCTTCTTGTGCAAATATATATGTACAGTCGGTAAGTCAATATAGTTTACACTTTAGTCTTGCCAGTGTAAGTTTAAGTTCATAAAAATTCAGTAGGTTAGCAATCACTAATCCATCTTTATAATAAACCACATTTACAGAAATTTAGCAAAATATAATATGAATATTGACCCAACCTTGGCCGAAGGGTAAGAAACCAAGATTTTGAATTTTGAAGATTGCTAAAACTGGGGTTAGTTTAGCAAACCTAAGATTCAAAGTTGGCTAAGGTTTTGGGTGATAAGTATGTAACCGGCACTTGATATGTAGGGATTGACTAAGACTAGCTAAAGCAAATTAGCGAAATAGTATCTGATATTTGACTTCAGTATATTCTATGGGTAACTGGCATCGACCTAACGGGTGAGAATTGGCTGAAACTTGGGCAACTCGTAAAGAACCTTGATTAGGTTCCTGAACATTGGCTCTGACTAGTACAACGTTTAGTGAACCGAAAATTAGTATCAGGGTGTTGATTAACCCTCGAGTGACAATTAAACAACCGAGACTCAGAATCTGAAAATAGCGCTGCAGCAGCTTTCACAGCCGTCTTAGATTTAAAATTCACTCAAGCAATAAAATTGTTTGAAGTACATCATCATTTTTACATATAAATCGCTTAAAGCGCTGACAGGTAAATAAACTGATAAATAAACGTCATATTAAACATGAGTTAGAGAACCAAAATTCGATATTTGAAAATTCGCCTACACTTGGATCAATGTCGAGAAAACGACATTTGACTGTCCAGTATTCAGCCACGCTGGGGTTTATTGAAAGACCTTTGTTTTAATATTATGCTTTGTCATTAAAATTGACGTTTTTCTTCTAATACAAAATTGTAGGTAATTGCTAGACTAATCATAGTGAGGAGATACTTTTAGCCCTAGTAGAAAAAAATAGTATGAATTATTTGGATTTAAAGTGACTTTGTTGCTATTTACGAGCTATAAATAACTCCACCTAAATAATAGATAAATAATAGTCTTATCATTTGTACAACTCCGCTATAGGGTAAATACAAGTATTTTACTTAATTGGGCTCGATTCCTATAATCTAGAATGGCTTTAGGGGAGTTCACGCATCCAAGCAGCGATGTGTAAACGGGTTTTCCAAATCGATTATGTGGATTGTTTTCAATTATCTTAATTGTCATCATAATACATCAATCCTAAATCCAAATATAACATGCAGGGAAACAAGATTGAGCGATGAAGATTTTTCACGTACATCTGCAAATGAGACTTATTTCCAACTCTTCTTATTTCATTATGTCGAGCTGTTAACAAGTGTCCAGTTCTCATAGGTCTTCCTTGATCAGTGGCGACATAGATCTGGAGCTCATGTCCATTTCCTTCGCCAACACTTTTTACGAATAGGATGTTATAAAAAGAAACATTTTTGATTTATAGTTATTTATGTTATAAATCTGGCAATGAGACTTTACAGAACGAGTTTGATCTTTGAAGGAAGACAGAAGTCGCATCTGAAAACTTGAAATGATAAGTAAGGAAAATCATTCACAGGATCTATAACATTTTTTTTTCATGTGTTGCAATTTTTCCTTTTTGAACGAAAGTTCATTCATTCCCTGCTTTATAATAATCTAGTCATACTATACAGTAGAGTCAATTTTTGCTAAAAACATGCCTAAGTTCTTATTTTTTACTATCTAAAGATAGAGACTTGAAATCTTTTGTAATGCCTTCAGTACTGGACTAGTATAAAATGTAATATGTTTAAAATGGGGGCACGCCCTCCCTAGTGGTTCAGACCCCCATTTTGTACCCCTAATTTAATAACGCAACCAAATTGAGCGAAATTTATGTTGGAAGGGTTCTTGGAGTCGCTGATTATGAATCGAATAAGAAAACTGAAAAATTCAAAACGGCGGACTCAAAATGGCGGTCCTAAAATAACGGCCTTTGAGATTGAGAATACGATTTACGCCTTTTCTATTGATTTTAGAGAAAAATTCAAAGAGTCAAAAAGTGTTTATAATGTGATTTTGCAAAGGACTACGCTATTTTGGTTACCTTATTATGTAATCCCTTCGCTCTGCCCTAGTAGTAGAGTCAATTTTTGGATAAGTTCTTATTTTTTACTATCTAAAGGTAGAAACTTGAAATCTTTTGTAATGCCTTCAGTACTGGACCAATATAAAATGAACTAGTGAGAATGCGCAGAGCTAGCATTGCCATGACGAACAAAGATAACTGTATACTTAATAAACTAATTTATTTTTGAAAACTAATGTTGACGTAACACATTAGTTGTCATAAAAACTAAAATTCTAATCCTAAAATTTTTCGAATTTTTTTTGTTGCTAAAAATGTTTATTTTTTCGTAAATTTTAAAAAATACTTTTTCATTTTTCAAAAATTTACCGAAATCTTCGGTGGTCATTTTGACACTTTCCCGAAGAGATACAAAAAAATGTTTCAAACAAAAGTTTCTTAAAATGCGATGTACTATAAGATTCCAAAAAGAAAAATTCAAAAAAGTCAACAGGGAAAAAGGCGACAGACCGACAGCAGACAGACAGGCAGACTTCACGAATTTAGAGACGAACTTTTTGTTCGTCGAATATGTTTAAAATGGGGGCACGCCCCCTCGGGGGTTTGAAACCCCCATTTTAAACTCCCAATTTAATGATTCTGGAAGTTTTCAACCAAGTTGAGCAAAAACTATGTTGGAGGGAGATTTGAGGTCGCTGATTATGAATGAAATGAGAAAATTAGAAAATTCAAAATGGCGGACCCAAGATGGCGGTATTTTAGATTAAAAATGCGATTTACGCCGTTTCTATTGATTTTTTAGAAAAATGAGAAAAGCCAGAAAGTGTGATGTGATTCTGCATAGGAATACATCATTCCGGTTACCTTATTATGTAACCCCTTCACTCTCACCTACTGAGAAGCCCACTAGGGAAGAGTGAAAGGGGTTACATAATAAGGTTACGAAAATAGTGTATTCCTATGCAAGATTACATCCTAAACACTTTCTGGCTTTTCTCATTTTTCTCTAAAATCAATAGAAACGGCGTAAATCCCATTTCTAATCTAAAATACCGCCATCATGGGTCCGCTATTTAGAATTTTCTGATTTTCTCATTTGATTCATAATCAGCGACCTCAAATTTCCCTCCAACATAGTTTTTGCTCAGCTTGGTTGAAACCTTCCCGAGTTATTAAATTGAGAGTTTAAAATGGGAGTTTCAACCCCCCGAGTTTTTTTAAACATATTACATTTTATATTGGTCCAGTACTAAAGGCATTACAAAAGATTTCAAGTCTCTATCTTTAGATAGTAGAAAATAAGAATTTAATGAGAAAATTGACACTACTACTAGGGCAGAGCGATGGGGTTACATAATAAGGTAACCAAAATAGTGTATTCCTTTGCAAAATCACACTCTAAACACTTCTTGACTCTTTAAATTTCTCTCTAGAATCAATAGAAATGGCGTAAATCGCATTCTCATTCTCAAAGGCCGTTATTTTAGGACCGCCATTTTGGTTCTGCCATTTTGAATTTTTCAATTTTCTCATTGGATTCATAATCAGCGACTCCAAGAACTCTCCCAACATAAATTTCGCTCAATTTGGTTGCGTTATTAAATTAGGGGTACAAAATGGGGATCTCAACCACCAGAGGGAGGCGTGCTCCCATTTTAAACATATTACGTTTTATATTAGTCCAGTACTAAAGGCATTAGAAAAGATTTCAAGTCTGTATCTTTAGATAGTAAAAAATAAGAACTTAATGCAAAAATTGACTCTACTAATAATAAAAAGGCGACACTTTATGTTAAACTGAAGATTGTTTAAGCCTTTCAGTACCGAAAGGCTTCCTGTCAGGCTTATGACGTAAAGTTTTATTTTCCGCTACAATATGGAATTTAATAGAAAATATGTTTTAATCGTAATTGTGTAAAAATATAATCAGTTAATATTTTTTACAAAATGAGTATTTCGGATTTATTCTTTCCTTCATCAAATGCAAACATAGTTAGAATGTCAATGAAAACTTTATTAACCGGGTTTGTGAAATTTGCAAACTACATACCAAATGTTACATTATTTTGCTTAGTAAAATTACTTTTCTTTGAAAATGTATTAATTGTAATACAAAAAATATTGTTGATTTTGAACATAAATCTTTCTTTGTGGATGTGAGAATGAATGTTTCATATGTCATATGACAATTCCTAAAATAATAATCAAATAATAATAATCCAATAAATCCGAAATGATCATTTTGTAAAAGATGAACTTTTTATTTATAAATAATTACGACTAAAAAGTACTTCCTATTTAATTTTTTCATATCGCAAAGACAGTCGTTTTCAATTCAAAGTTTTTTTTATGAAATAGAAATTATTATTTTATTGTTATAAACTATCATTAACTATTTAAAAATGACGTACAATTCAAGCGATCCCTTAAATTTTCTGAGTAGTTTAGAAATATTAGTTTAAATGCAGCTACGATTCCCAAAAAAGTATGTGTAAATTTATGTAGCGTGAAATGGTCGAAACCACGCCAGATGTATGAGTTTCGATGGAATTCTATATACCTGAATGGTTAAGGTCTTGTATACGACGTTGCCAAACTCTGGAGCCTGCAACGTACCGTACATGATACAAAAAACTACATATACAGGCGGAGGTGACATCGTATTGGCAATTATACAACTAAGAGCGACGGCAACGCCAGCGATCTATAGCTGAACTAAAAATTAAATTTGTGAGTATAAGTGTGCCGTGATCACCTCCAGACAAAAATTTGAATTTAGGCTTCTAACACCATCTATATGCTTATACAGTCGAAAACAGGGCAAAACGTTGTCACCTCCGAAAACGGAGGTCACAACGTTATATATGAGGTGACAACGTACGCTGGGTATCTACTTTGGAGGTGACAAGGTACCCTTTATCAATATATATATATATATATATATATATATATATATATATATATATATATATATATATATATATATATATATATATATATATTATATATATATATATTGGTTTAATCGACGTTGTCGGACCCGCTATATGGTAGGGTCGTTAGTAGACCCGCATTTTTTGATTTTTAAAATGTGTATATTTTACATAATATTGATCTATTTCTGATAAGCAATATTTAAGATCCTCGAGGGGTAAAAATATATGAAAAAAAAATATTGGTGATATTTGACAGTCGTTCTTGGACCCGATGCATATTACAGTGTTTACAGACCCATTTGTATAATTTTAAGCAAGCCTACCTACCCTACCGAACCCAGCAATGTTGCCGAATTTATCAGAGATAAAATTACGATTGACGTAATGATTTCGGGATGCTAAGCACATAAGTGATCTTTATTTTTGTTGATTTGTTCGTAAATTCCATAAATAACCTTAAACGCAGAAAAATTAACGTTTTCCGTAAAACGATGTAACTCTGAAAATTATTATTAACATGAGAAAATAGCATTGAGCCTCTTTTGTTCTAAAATACATAAGGTTTATGCAAATAATTGTTTTTTAATAATTTGCTTTTAAATCATTTATTTTAACATGATTATTTTTGTTTACAAGAATACAATTAAAAGTTTCGAAGACACGTCATGTATATGTGTTTTGAAAAAATAAATGTTATAGCCAAATCTTTTGACCTCCTGAACATTTTACTGTTATGTTTTTAGCACAAATGAACAGTTTCTAATATATGTATATTTTAATGCCACGGTAACAGTTCAGTCAAATTTGTAAAAATAGAGGGGAATTGAGGTATATCCTTGGATTTTTGATAGGCCTTCTTTGTGATATATTAAATAACCCCTTAAAAGTTACTACTCAAAAGTGGTGAACCAGAGAAGCTGATGAGGGTAAGCCATGCCCCCAGAGGGTTTTTACTGTTTTTTCAGAAACTATTAGGTTTATCAAAATGGAGACAGTTAGGTAAAATAGGATTTTATTTAACTTTCATACCAAAAAGCTAAGAAAACTTTGTGCATGTTGTCTTGTTTTCTGTGTTATCGAAAAAACGATCATATGTCCACACAGACAAATAATTTGTATCGGTACATATTATACGAGAAGCTTCGAGCATAACTTTGTGTGATTTGATGTTCATCATGAAATAACTATGGAAATCTCGTTGAGCATCGAACGCGATCCTGGTTCAGTCTTATTCTATATCAGCATCTCCAGCAAAATCTACGAGGCGATATTATCATTATTATTTGGGGCTAGTCATATGGTAATTCTCGTATTGGCAAGATACATTTTAGGGGTATACCCTGTACTAATCAATCTTTTTAGTGAACCTAAAACGTACAGGGTACTTCAGGGTTTTTGGATATCTCTTACTTTGTCCTTTATATTGATATTCGTATCGAGTAATTTTTTTCTTGAATGGTTTTTGTTTTGGAATTCTAAGTTCACGACTTAATTCCACGCCTGCTTTAAAATGTAGCTAGATATTTAACATTAAATGGGACTTCACCCATTTACATGTAGGATATCTCGAGCAGACGATGCCAATTCCTGAGGGTCAATGCATTTGATCAAAATAGGCCATTAAGCACAACATATCTATGTTCAAAAATGAAATGTTACAAAGCTATAGACCTTCAAAATAAAAAAGTCAAAAATGCAATTTGGATAAAATTTTGTTTTCAATGACAGTTGTTATTAGAACATACATTAGTGTTATTTTGTGCTTGTGGTAGCTGTAGCGTACCCGCTACCGCTAGATACGGAATTCTGTGCCAGTGATATGTTTAATGAATACACCATTGAATGCAAAATTTAATTCTTCACAAAACAGGTATACTTGACCCAAGTCGAATAGTGACAAGTCAAATAATGCTTTACTAAAATGCAGAAAGAAAATAAAGGTAAAACGTCATGCAGTATGACGTACAAACGAAGTAAGAAAGATTCAAAACAAGGTGAAATGCCCTATACATTTTGGTTTCTATAAAATAATTTTCCAGTACAGGGTATTCTCCTAAAGATATTCTTTTTACTGCAAAATTATCATAATACTACAACCAACAATAACAACAACATCGCTTCATGAATTTGGCAGAAGTGATGCTAAGGTTGCACTGCGAACTCAACTTTTTTTTTTCTTAGCTAAGTACTTGATGACGAATACAAGATCGCAATAAGTTTTCCACCTTATTTGGAAACCATCCACTTTCCCCAGAAATTAACTTTTCCGTATTATGTTGCGTTGTCTCACTTGTTCGAAAATCCTGTTAACCTTACTCTAATCATTTATATAAAAAATGAATTCAGTTATAAAGTCCTACTTAAAGATACCATTGATATGAACACATGGATTGTAGGTAGTAATATATGCTTTCAATCATACAAATATAACTTGATAAATTTATATCACTCTCCAAACTCTAGTGATGCTCAATTTCTAATGAAACTTGAAAATTTGTTTGATGTATATGCTAGTAGATCAGAGACCTTACTAATTATCGGAGACTTTAATATTGACCTATTAAAGGATTCATATTATGAAAATAGGCTGAGAACTTTAATTAAAAATAATGGACTACATCATATTATCGACCAACCTACAAGAATCACTAAGGACAGTGCTACACTCATAGATCTTCTTGTATCTAATGAAAAATCTATTGATGCCCAGGTACGCCATGTTCCAAAAATAACCGATCACTCAATAATAACTGTAAATGCAAAAGTGAAAGAAAAATATGAAGAATATACAATACAACACAGAGACATGAGCAACTTCAATGAAATGCAATTTCAATTAGATCTAATGGATCAACCATGGAATCCGGACTGTACAAACACCAATCAACTAGCAGAAACATTAGTTAAAACCATAATGAACACACTAAACAGGCATGCTCCAAAAAAACCATTAAATGTCAATGGAGTTGTAAGCGTTGGTGGACCCCAGAAATAGCCTTGGAAATTGAAGAACGGGACAGATTATATAAAAGAGCAATCTTTACACAAGAAGAAAGTGATATGAATAGGTATAGACAACAAAGAAATGGAATTGTTAGTTTGATCAGGAACCACAAGACAAATTATTATCAAGAAAACTAGATGATATGAAAAATAACTCAACAAAAATGTGTAAAACAGTTAAATAATTAATTAAAGGAGGCCATAACAGACAAAAAAAGGAAGGTATTATTTTTGACAATGAGTTAGAAAAAAAGGAAAATCAAATTGCAGAAAAATTCAATATTTACTTTATTAACAGCATACAACAAATTATTACATTAACAAATTTAACCCAAATTGAAACTGATTTAAGCCACATTAATGTACATCAATGCAAGTTCGAAAAAGTTTTACCAATAGAGTTTTTGGAGTTAAAAAAATTTATAAACAATTTACCTAATAAGAATAGTAGTGTCGATGGTATTACAGTAAAGATTCTTAAATTAGCTTTCAATGTAATAGGACAGAGATTTTTGCATCTAATTCAAATGAGTCTAGAAAGTGGATCCTTCCCAGAAACCTTTAAGACATCCCATATTATCCCCATTGATAAGATAACCAACACTAACAAATGTGAAGAATACAGACCGATCAACATAGTGCCAACTTATGAAAAATTATTAGAGCCGTCGTATCCATATCCAGTTTCGTGACTACATTGAAGTGAACAAACTGTTAACACCTTTTCAATCAGGGTTTCGGAAAAATAATTCATGTGAAAGTTCAATACAATCAGTTCTTTTGAAATGGAAAAATGCTATTTACAAGAAGAAGGTGATAGGTGTAGTTTTTCTAGACTTTAGACGTGCTTTTGAGACTATTAATAGAGATCTACTATTATTGAAATTAAAAAGATATGGGTTCGGCCCAATAGTTATACAATGGTTTAGTGAATATCTCAAAAACAGATTTCAAAAAACTAGATGCTTTAATAGTACATCTTCAGCTAAAAAAAACTACCTTTGGCGTTCCACAAGGAACTGTATTAGGCCCTGACTTATTTGTACTATGCATAAATGATATTGTTAATGTGATTAAAAAATGTAACATTATTATTTGCAGATGACACTTTAATATATTTTATAGGAGATGATGTTGAAAAAGTAATAAATATCATCAATGATGAATTAGTAAATGTATATAACTGGTTAGGTAAAAATAGTCTTTCTTTAAATGTAAATAAAACAAAATTCATGATAATAAAAAATAAGTTTAACGAAATTGATACATCTAGTCATGTGGGAATACAAATTAATAGTCAAAAAATAGAACAAGTTTATGAGTGGAAGTACTTAGGCGTAATAATAGATAGTCACTTAACATTTTCTAGTCATTCAAACTATGTTATCAGTAAAGTTGCAAAAAAAGTAAATTTCATGGGTAGAATAAGCCAAAATCTTAGCAAGTGGTCTAAATTATTACTATATAAAACAATAATACTTCCCCATTTGAATTATTGTGCTAGTATACTTTACCTCCTAAATAATACTGAAATTAACAATCTTCGAAAAAAACAAAATTGAGCATTAAGAATAATATTAAAATGTAGTAGGTATACTAGCATAAGAAGAATGTTGCAACTTACATCTTCGTTAAGTGTTAAGCAAAATATATTTTATAATACGATGACATTAATATTTAAAATAAAAAACCGAATATATCCAGAGCACATTTTAAATGAATTACTATTCGTAGATGTTCATGATCATAATACTAGAAGTAGAAATAATTTTTATGTTCATACAGTAACAACAAATATAGGACAAAATAATCTGTTTCGTAAAGGTTTAGTTGAATATAATTCACTTCCAGCTAATGTAAAAAACTGTACATCTTTAACATTATTTAAGAAACAGTGTAAAAAATATGTAATAAATTACATTAATATTTAAGAAATTATAATGTATTATATGGAATTTATCTAGTTATATGCTATAAATAAAGTATATTATTATTATTAACAAATATTAAAACCTTCAATTTTTCAAAGCCAGAGAGTTATTTACAAATTTGAAAAGAACTCGCATACGAGCTGATGTAATTCTTACGTCACTTTTCTCCATCAATATTAAATGCGAGCTATTATAACCAAACGTTTATAAAACAAAGCTTAACATATGCGTCATGGCAATGTTGCCAGATTCAGGGCTTAGGAAGACTGTAGAACATAGCGGGTTTGATAGCGTCTTGTATAAAAATATACGATATACACTTGAGAAAGGCGCGACGCCCCCTATAGTTCATTGTGATGAACTACGATTGTATAAAACTTTTTACAGACCCTACTTTTCCAAACCCAAATTGTATATTTTTTTATTGCAGTTTTAAGTAAACATTATCCTGTAGACCTCGAAAATATAGGAGAACGTTGCCAGACCCAAGCCCGGGTCTGAGAGCGTCGAAAATGGTCCGACAAGTCGGTAGAATATAGCGAAACGGGTGTGTATAAGCGGTTTGACAAATATATATATATATATATATATATATATATATATATATATATATATATATATATATATATATATATATATATCTATAGGGCACCACTATGCGTCCCCCCATGTAAAATCTTAGGTTCAAGCAGCGTCCGAAGTCACTCGGCGTCCGGATATACGGACGCTGGGTGACTAGTGCCTCAAAATTGCACCATATGAAGCTTAAAGTGTCTAGATGGCGAAAATGTAAAAATTAGCTGTGCGCAGTTTGACACCCATTCCTGATTCGTGTATAAAATCGTAGTTCGAGCGTTTGCCACACGCAGCGCTAATAGCGCGGGATTTGTATACATTTGTATACAAATTTATGGCATAGGTTTACCCTGCGTCCGCATATTTAACAAGAATTGTGTTGGTAACACTGATTCCTTTGTGGCTAGACAGTGACGTCATTTCAACGGGACTTCACTTTATGCATTGTATTTCTTAGTAAAGATTGCGTCATTTAAGGTGACAAAAATTCGTACATATTATATTTTGTTAAAGCTATTTAAGAAACACTTTTAATACGTTTCATTTATGCGTCATGTAAATTTCGTTTAAACCGGTTTTAATTGCTCCTACAAATGGGCGATAATTTTAATAAAATCGTAAGATTTAATTCAAAGCTCTATTGATTTAAGTGAAACAAACGTAACCATTATTATATTATCATTCAGTATTTAATCAATCACTGATGCTGTTAGCTAGTAATAAATCTGGCTGTTTAATCTTATCCCATATTATATTTTAAAATTTTTAAAACTCATATGTTTGTGAGGCAGACAGTGACATCATTTCAAACGGGACTTCTTATGCATTAAAATATTGAAATTAAATAACTTTTACAACTTCTAATTTGTTAGATGACATACAAACTTGAGATTTGGCACAATTATAGGAATTGGGATTCTTGTAAGTAGAAAATAAAAAAATATATTTATGTCAACCCTCGCACCCCCTGTTAGGAGTTGTAAAACTTCTAGATGACTTAGAAACTTGAAATTTGGTGTAATTATAGGATTTAAGATTATTATACAGAAAAATATAAAAAAAATGTTATGATGTCAACCCCTGCACCCCGTTCTGGGGTTGCAAAACTTCTAGATGACATACAAACTTGAAATTTGGTATAGCGATGGAATTTAGGACTCTCCTAAATAAAAATTTTAAAAAAATTATTAAATCAACCCCCATCTTCCATTTGGGGGTTGTAAAAGTTCTAGATGACATACAAACTTGAAATTTAGTATAGCGATGGAATTTAGGACTCTCCTAAAGAAAAATTTAAAAAAATTATTAAATCAACCCCCATATTCCATTTGGGGGTTGCAAAACTTCTAGATGACATACAAACTTGAAATTTGGTATAGTGATAGGGTTTAAGACTCTCGTAAAGAAAAACATAAAAAATTTTATTAAGTCAACCCCCGCACTTTATTTGAGGGTTGTAATACTTCTAGATCACACACAAACTTGAAATTTGGTATATTTATAGGGTTTAGGATTCTAGTAAATAAAAATTAAAAAAAATGTTATTATGTCAACCCCGCATCCACTTTTAGGGTTGTAAAACTTCTAGATGACATACAAACTTGAAATTTGGTATAGCGATGGAATTTAGGACTCTCCTAAAGAAAAATTTAAAAAAAATTATTAAATCAACCCCCATATTCCATTTGGGGGTTGTAAAACTTCTAGATCACATACAAACTTGAAATTTGGTATAGCGATGGAATTTAGGACTCTCCTAAAGAAAAATTTAAAAAATTATTAAATCAACCCCCATATTCCATTTGGGGGTTGTAAAACTTCTAGATGACATACAAACTTGAAATTTGGTATAGCGATGGAATTTAGGACTCTCCTAAATAAAAATTTTAAAAAAATTATTAAATCAACCCCCATATTCCATTTGGGGGTTGTAAAAGTTCTAGATGACATACAAACTTGAAATTTAGTATAGCGATGGAATTTAGGACTCTCCTAAAGAAAAATTTAAAAAAATTATTAAATCAACCCCCATATTCCATTTGGGGGTTGCAAAACTTCTAGATCACATACAAACTTGAAATTTGGTATAGCGATGGAATTTAGGACTCTCCTAAAGAAAAATTTAAAAAAATTATTAAATCAACCCCCATATTCCATTTGGGGGTTGTAAAACTTCTAGATGACATACAAACTTGAAATTTGGTATAGCGATGGAATTTAGGACTCTCCTAAATAAAAATTTAAAAAAAATTATTAAATCACCCCCATATTCCATTTGGGGGTTGTAAAACTTCTAGATCACATACAAACTTGAAATTTGGTATAGCGATGGAATTTAGGACTCTCCTAAAGAAAAATTTAAAAAAATTATTAAATCAACCCCCATATTCCATTTGGGGGTTGTAAAACTTCTAGATGACATACAAACTTGAAATTTGGTATAGCGATGGAATTTAGGACTCTCCTAAATAAAAATTTAAAAAAAATTATTAAATCAACCCCCATATTCCATTTGGGGGTTGTAAAAGTTCTAGATGACATACAAACTTGAAATTTAGTATAGCGATGGAATTTAGGACTCTCCTAAAGAAAAATTTAAAAAAATTATTAAATCAACCCCCATATTCCATTTGGGGGTTGCAAAACTTCTAGATCACATACAAACTTGAAATTTGGTATAGCGATGGAATTTAGGACTCTCCTAAAGAAAAATTTAAAAAAATTATTAAATCAACCCCCATATTCCATTTGGGGGTTGTAAAACTTCTAGATGACATACAAACTTGAAATTTGGTATAGCGATGGAATTTAGGACTCTCCTAAATAAAAATTTAAAAAAAATTATTAAATCAACCCCCATATTCCAATTGGGGGTTGTAAAACTTCTAGATCACATACAAACTTGAAATTTGGTATAGCGATGGAATTTAGGACTCTCCTAAAGAAAAATTTAAAAAAATTATTAAATCAACCCCCATATTCCATTTGGGGGTTGTAAAAGTTCTAGATGACATACAAACTTGAAATTTAGTATAGCGATGGAATTTAGGACTCTCCTAAAGAAAAATTTAAAAAAATTATTAAATCAACCCCCATATTCCATTTGGGGGTTGCAAAACTTCTAGATGACATACAAACTTGAAATTTGGTATAGTGATAGGGTTTAAGACTCTCGTAAAGAAAAACAAAAAATTTTATTAAGTCAACCCCCGCACTTTATTTGGGGGTTGTAATACTTCTAGATCACACACAAACTTGAAATTTGGTATATTTATAGGGTTTAGGATTCTAGTAAATAAAAATTAAAAAAAATGTTATTATGTCAACCCCGCATCCCCTTTTAGGGTTGTAAAACTTCTAGATGACATACAAATTTGAAATTTGGTATAGCGATGGAATTTAGGACTCTTCTAAAGAAAAATTTAAAAAAAATTATTAAATCAACCCCCATATTCCATTTGGGGGTTGTAAAACTTCTAGATCACATACAAACTTGAAATTTGGTATAGCGATGGAATTTAGGACTCTCCTAAAGAAAAATTTAAAAAAAATTATTAAATCAACCCCCATATTCCATTTGGGGTTGTAAAACTTCTAGATGACATACAAACTTGAAATTTGGTATAGCGATGGAATTTAGGACTCTCCTAAAGAAAAATTTAAAAAAAATTATTAAATCAACCCCCATATTCCATTTGGGGGTTGTAAAAGTTCTAGATGACATACAAACTTGAAATTTAGTATAGCGATGGAATTTAGGACTCTCCTAAAGAAAAATTTTAAAAAAATTATTAAATCAACCCCCATATTCCATTTGGGAGTTGTAAAACTTCTAGATGACATACAAACTTGAAATTTGGTATAGCGATGGAATTTAGGACTCTCCTAAAGAAAAATTTAAAAAAAATTATTAAATCAACCCCCATATTCCATTTGGGGGTTGTAAAACTTCTAGATCACATACAAACTTGAAATTTGGTATAGCGATGGAATTTAGGACTCTCCTAAAGAAAAATTAAAAAAAATTATTAAATCAATCCCCATATTCCATTTGGGGGTTGTAAAACTTCTAGATGACATACAAACTTGAAATTTGGTATAGCGATGGAATTTAGGACTCTCCTAAAAAAAAATTTTAAAAAAATTATTAAATCAACCCCCATATTCCATTTGGGGGTTGTGAAAGTTCTAGATGACATACAAACTTGAAATTTAGTATAGCGATGGAATTTAGGACTCTCCTAAAGAAAAATTTAAAAAAATTATTAAATCAACCCCATATTCCATTTGGGGGTTGTAAAACTTCTAGATGACATACAAACTTGAAATTTGGTATAGTGATAGGGTTTAAGACTCTCGTAAAGAAAAACATAAAAAATCTTATTAAGTCAACCCCTGCAATTTATTTGGGGGTTGTAATACTTCTAGATCACACACAAACTTGAAATTTGGTATATTTATAGGGTTTAGGATTCTAGTAAATAAAAATTAAAAAAAATGTTATTATGTCAACCCCGCATCCCCTTTTAGGGTTGCAAAACTTCTAGATGACATACAAACTTGAAACTTGGTATAGCGATAGAATTTAGGACTCTCCTAAAGAAAAATTTAAAAAAATTATTAAATCAACCCCCGTATTCCATTTGGGGGTTGTAAAACTTCTAGATGACATAAAAACTTAGAATTTGGTTTAGTTATAGGGTTTAGAGTTCTCGTAAAGAAAAATATAAAAAATTGTTATTATGTTAACCCTCCGCTACCCCTTTAGGGGTTGTAAAACGGGACTTCACTTTATGTATTTAAGTAATGAAATTAAATAGTCTTTATAACTTCCGAATTTCTATAGTACATACAAACTTGAAATTTGGTATATTTACAGAGTTTCGGATTCTCGTCTAGCGAAAAATTAAAAAAACGTTAAAAAACCCATATTTATATTTTCAAAATTTTGTTCTGTTTTGGGTAGCAGCCACCTCTTAGAATTTCTACACATGGGAAGAATAGTAAACAATCTTTGCGTTTCATTTTCGAACGGGTGCCGTGAAAGAACATAAAAAGTCACCTATTTTATAGATTTTGCGAAGTTGAGGGTCTAAGGGGGTAGCAACCAATCCTTAGAATTTTGAAATACGGGAAAAATAGTAAATAATCTTTGTTGCGGTTCATATTTGAATGGGTGACGTGAAAGAACATAAAAAGTTACATACTTTACGGATTTTGCGACATTAAGGGTCTAAGGGGTAGCCAGCCATCCCTTAGAATTTGCAAATGTGGAGAAAATAGTAAAGCAGTTTATTTGCGTTTCATTGTTGAATGGGTTGCGTGAAAGAACATAAAAACGCACATGCTTCACCGATTTTGCGAAATTCAGGATATAAGGGGGTAGCAGCAAACCCTTAGAATTTCTAAATGTGAAAAAATAGCAACGATTTTTGTTGCGCTTCATTTTCATGGTTATCATGAAAAAACATAAGAAGTCGCATATTTTATGGTTAATAATATACAAGATACTTTTTAGATTTTGCAAAATTCAGATTTCAAAGGTGTACGAGTCACCACTTCAAATGTTTAAATGTGAAAAAAATAGTAAACACTTAGCCAATTAACGGGTTCTGGCCTATTTAACAGTCTACACTCAATCATCCGGACAAGCTTTTGGTTATAGTAATGGAATTAAAAGAACTTCGTAGATTTCGGCTTCTTGTTTACGAAAACAGTATTAGAATACATTCACTTTATTATTTCATTATCATTCACTTTAAACCTGTAGTACCTTATTACTTTTTTATTCAGAATCCCACTTGCTATCGATTTCCATACTTCAAATCTAATCGTTCCATTTAAAAAAATCCTGATGATGATATCCAGCACCAGCACAAGTTCTAAGATATGTTCTGATTTCGTAAACTAGAGGTCAAAGTATACAAAGTTCTTTTAATTCCACTGCTATAGTCACAAGCTTGTTGGAATGATTCAGTGTAGACTGTTAAACAGGACACCCTGTATAGTCTTCAATATCTTCCTCTGAATCGCAGAAAAATTAATTTAGTGACAAGCGGTTTGGACAAAAAATTGGTTTTTATGTTATTGCACTGTTATTGTTAAAATTAGGAACATTTCTTTGAGAAAAATAATGCCTACATGAAAAGTGTTCATTTAACCAAAACGAAATCAAAAAATTAATAAACAAGAAAACATAATTCCCTATTTTTTATATAAATCTTAAATGAATTGCTTTTTGGTCTGAAAATTAGAACCCAAGGTTTCTTTCTATAACCCCTACAAAAATTTCATAGATATATGGCATGTACTTTCTGAGATAAAAACTAATTTGTTTTTAATAAAATTGTCCCTAAAAATGGGTAACTTTTATTACCTATTGTCTGATAAAAACAAAAGTAGCTATAGCATTTAGAAATATAATATTTTACTAAAGTTAAGCTTTATTAGTCAGAGGACTCGAGAAAAAAATGGATGTTAGATAATCAGGAATATAACTCAATATTATAGTTTGAAAGACGTCCTTATAAAAATTTAATGTTGTTAGCAAGAGAATATTTCCTTGTAAGCATGGATTAAATTTCATTGCAGGTGTGCAAGTCTATAAAATGACGTAATTTTGTGTATGCTATAACGCATATGCTCAGCACACGTAAAAAACAAAAGCTAATTATTGTGTAAAATGACACTTAATTCGAATTCTAGTTAGCGAATAGATTCTGATATTGGGCTATTGCCAGAAATTCCATTTTTTTCAAATTATGCACGATGGTACATTTTATATACTAGAATGATTGCTTGAAGCTGGAAAAAGAACTTAAAATTGTCTGCTAATAGACCCAACCTGTGTATTCTTGTATATAACTTTTTTCGGTCAGTTGTGTTTACAAATTTTTAATCGTGTTCCTTTTAACACTCGTTTTTCGGGGATTTTCCAAGGAGTAGAGGTTCTCGTTTGCAATTATGAATTTGATAACGGTTACAGCTGTACATATAAGTAAATGTAAAAAACAATTCATTTATGCAGCATTCATTCGGAGCATTTAAGAATTAAAGTAAACATTTTAGGTTCTCAGAATTGTATGATGAACAATTTGACGTCGCGTCATCAAACATCGTATCAAATATCATGTTACTGAAGATTTTAGTTGCCCATTGCAAAATCTTAATTATTTATGCTGCCAGATTTTAAATTTTTCTTTATATTCTTGAATCTGAAATTTTTTGAAAATATTTTAAATGTTTACACTTGAAACCACCAAAACAAATTTTGGTTAAAAAGTCTTGAATAATTATTGTTTTAAATGCGTTAATAGGATTGAATTAAGATTATTATTTTTTGTTTAAAAGACTGACATGGAATTATAAATTATAGGACCTTCGTCCAGCTTCAAGCAATCATTGTAGTATAAAATGTACCATCGTGAATAATTTTTTCTATCAAAGAAGAAGGAAAGTGGCAAACACTCTCTTATACTGCATGCACGCAGGCCCCAGTTTTTTTCTGCCTGTCATTTTCTACGAGTTTCTCAAAATATTTTTTATGTCACTATGTGTAGTTTATAGCAATTTAAATTTGTCCAACAAGCGTTGATCTTCGTACACTGGTATAACACCGTAAGCGTTTCAAAATGGAAAACAGCATTCCAATTATACTGTCTCAACAAGGATTTTCGAAGCTCCACTGTCTTTGAGGTATAGCCCAATGCATGAGAGTACCACTTTTAGGAGATGAATCCCTCCAAGACCAAGCAATAGGTTGGGATTTTTGTTAGACACACTGAATTTATTTGAGCATGTGATGTACTTCTTCATTGCATCACAATGAACCCTTTAGTTCAGTTACATTTGATTTTCTAAGAAATAGAGAAACCATACAAGATCCTTGGGAAGGTTTTTACTTCATTTTCTTCGTTAACGTCACTATTTCCTTTTGTTTTGATAGTACAGTAGCTTTTGAGCAGTACAGTAGTTTTTTCTTTTCCTTTGTGTCATAATTTTTTGCAGTTTTCAATTTTCCAACACCATAGTGTGTTATTGTCGAATAATTTATATGAAGAAAAGAAGTTGTCAAGGAAAATATTATGATTAGGGTTATTCTCTACAATAGATAGTAGATAAAAAACAAAGTCACCTCCCAACCCAAGTCTAGATTTTTTATTATTTGGAGGATAACTTGTATAAGTACCCTTCATCTGAACAGATATACCATAATTTGAAACCGAATCTTACCGGTTTCACTTTTAGAAGCATTTTGTTGCGAGTGCCGTTCAAAATATGGAACTATCTGTTCATCTAGTAATATAAGTTGCACGAGAATACTCCATACTGCATGAGTTTTTCATTCATGATGTAAAAATTACCTACTAAGATTTACCAAAAAGAATGAAGTGAATATAATCATGGGTGACTTCAACGGAAAGATAGGTAAAGGAAGAGTGCAATATATTGTTGAAGACCATGGTCATATCTTGCAGAAAGAACTCAAATAACTTACTTAAATAACATGACGTCATCTGAAGGAAAAATAAAAATGGGTGTACCTCAGGGATCTGTTCTTGGTCCTTTACTGTTTCTAATCTACATAAATGATTTGCCAAATTATATTTCTGATGCCCGTTGTGTATTATTTGCTGATGACACGACATTGGTTTCATTAAAAAATAATAGTAATGATATTCTAGTTAATATGGATACCACACAGTCGAGGGCATCAAACTGGTTCTCAGCTAATAAACTTAACCTAAATCAGGGTAAAACAACTAAAATGATTTTCTCTTTGAGGTCCTTAAATGAGGATTTTACAAATGAAGAATCTGTTAAATTCTTAGGGGTTTGGCTAGATCCAACTTTGACATGGGAGACACACTGCATACGAATTTCAAAAAGCCTATCAAAATCAATCTTTCTTATTAGGAACTTATGAATGAAGTGTCCTTAGATTTGGTTAAACTTGTTTACTTTTCTTTGTTTCATTCGATGTGTTCATATAATATCGTAGCATGGGGGCACTCCACACATGCAAATGGCATTTTTGCTATCCAAAGAAGGGCTCTACGCATAATGACTGGACTAGGTTACCGAGATAATGTCAAAAATAAATTTAAAGAAATGTCTATATTAACAATACCATCTCTTTATATTCTATCAACACTTATGTATGTTAAGCAAAACATACAAAAGTATACTGATGTTCACGAGATTCATAATCATTCTACTAGGTGTAAAGAAAATAAAAATTTAAAAATTGACTTATGACTTTTCTGTAATTAATTGTTATACCTTACACTTTTTATTGTTGACTTGTGTAAATCGATATGGATGTAAGCACGAATAAATATCTAATCTAATCTAATCTATTTGCAAACGAAACGATAGGGGGGATATCTGGTACAGTTCTGTAATGAAGAAAACTTAATGGTAGCAAACACCTGGTTCCAACTTCCAGAAAGGCGATTGTACACTTAGAAGTGTACTTAGGACCAGGAGACAATGAAGGAAATATCATAAAAAATCAAATAGATTATATACTGATTGATAAACGATATAGAAACGGAATTAAAGTTGTAAGAACTTATCCTGGATCAGACATATGATCTGATCAGAACCCCGTAGCTGAAAAACGTGAGATTAAATTGAAGAAAATCCGGAAGAGAAATAAAACAAGACCTAACTTTGAGAAACTGGGGGAACCACAAATAAAAGAGAAAATAACACGAGTTTTGAATAGTAAGTTTAGGAAAACGGTATAATTGGAAACAGAAACAATGGAAAACTTTTGGCAGTCTGTTAAAAATGTAAACATGAAGTACAAGAAAATGAATTGGAAAACAAGAGCAGAGAGCAAAACAGAGATGGATGACGGAAGAAATCCTTTTATTGATGAACGAAAGAAGGAAGTACAAACATAAAGACTATAATAAATATAAAGAAATCCATAAAAAGATTACAAGGCTTATAAGAGAGGCAAAGGAGACCTGGATGGAGAAACGTTGTCAAGTACTCGAAGAGCTGCCAAGAAAGCACGATTTCTTTAACACACAAAAAAGAAGATAAAAGAAATAACTGGAAATAAAACCCATCAACACGATATCTTAGTCACAGATAGTAACAAAAAAACAATAGACCCAAACGAGATAGAAGAGATTTTGACAAGCTATATACAAGAGCTTTTTGATGATATCAGAATGTAACCAGAACCAAGAGAAAAAGATCAAGAAGATTAGCCATTGAAAATTATTATAGCAGAAGTGAAACACGCAATAAAACTATCAAAACACGTAGAGTCCCAGGTGAAGATAACATCTATACTGAGATGCGTAAAGTATCAGACGATGAAAGCCTCAACATCTTAACATCTCTCTTAAATAGAATATACTATACAGGAATCGTACCACACGACTGGACCCAACCTATTTTTATTCCGATACCTAAAAAGAGCGGAGTAAAACAGTGCTCACAGTACCGATTGATTAGCCTGATGAGCCATGTACTGTAGATAATGCTAAGAACATGCATCAACGAGTACACACAAAATGCGGACAATATGTAGAAGAACAATTTGGTTTTCGCTTAGGCATTGGAACTAGAGAAGAAGTTCAAGGTCCTAGGACTAGCAGAAATACATAAAACAAAATTAAATAGCTTATCGGTATCTCCAGTGTAAGTGACTCCTGCGTACAATGTTGCTTCCTCACGGCTTGCTCCAAAATTATAAGTCTGGATTTCTTCAGCTAGTTTGCAAGCATAATTTTCAGAGAAGTCTATATGTAGTAACCCTTCATTCTTACTAAGACTGTTTTTCAGTGTGTTCTAAGCAGCATTTTCATTTTTAATGTTAAATTTATATTTATTTTTAAAGTTTTCATTTCTTCTTGAACCTCTCCCTCCAACTCTCGGACAGGTTTAGTAACATTGATTTTAGCTGCAATCTTAACATTAAATTGAACCTTTTCTTCATTTTATTTTGACATTTCAGAGGCCTGCCATACATATGCAATGCGGAAGCCTTACTACATGTTACAGGAGTTCATATGAATTTTCATTATCTACAAGTTTTAGTGGCTTTAGTTTTTGTGGTTTGAAGCTTATGTTTGCACGTTGTTTGTACAAGCAGGTAGCTCTGTTTATTTCATTAGGTTTGCATACATAATATAGACGGTAATAACATAGGGATGGCATCGAGAGAATGTACTGTAGGATATTTTTGTTTTGTGTGCAAGGCCAATTGTTTTATTTGCTAAACTATAAAGACGGTAGTGTCCTATATCAATGTACATCAACAAAGCATTTAAAAATATTTTCCGTTGGTTTTTTTGACCTCCAGCAACTCTACAAGGTTTCACCAGCGAGTCATGCAAAACTAGAGTACGGATTGCTTATTCCTCATTGCTTTTTCCTTTTCCAGGTCCAAGTCCAACAAAACGTTTCCCTGCAGTTTTTTTTTATTCAGAGATGGGCATTAGTTTTTCTTCAGGTGTTTTCATAACTGTATTGTTTTCAGTTTTTTTCTACTTAAATGCTTTCTTCTTCTTTTCACATTCTCAAGTTTGCTCAAAACAAATAGCCAGAAACCCAAGTGCAGAGAGGTTTCTTTTTGTATCTGAACTTGCCCGACGAAGAGAACACAAAAAAATTGAACAGCTAAAAAATCATTTGGCAGGTCAATCACCGCTGGATATTTTTCTAAAACTTTTTGATGATGAAGTTCAAGATATAGTATTGCGATTTTTTGTAAAGTAGGCTCATGATAAATGAACTCGCTAAATGCAAAACTTTGTAATTATTTACAAAAATAATTATAACAATTTAGATATCGATATTATTGGTTGTCTTGTTTTATGGACTTGCAGTACTGATAAATGTATGAGATGCAAACTTTGGTGTTTTATAAATGTAAAACTTCACGCTTATAAAATATAATCATGTAAAAGTCATCATCAGATGCAAAACTCACGGGAAATGTGAGATTGTTAGGTGCAAGACTCAAGTTCACTAACAATGTAAACGCAGAGTTTTGTATTTAGTGGGCTCAAATAATACACACGATTTTATATTTACAAGGGAAAAACTTTTCAGTTTTATTGGCATCCTGTTTTTATTAGGCTATCATACGTTGCCCCAAGCTAATTTGTGTTGGTATGTTGAAGAAGGCAAAGGAGTCGATATTGCATAAAACTGCATGACGAGAAACAAATTCAGAAATATTCAGTAAGCTCGATAAAACTGTTACATTTTCTAACTTTGCGGCCTTTTTTACATCTTCTTTTTCTTAAGGTGCTGTCTTCTTATAGAAGGTTAACAACAACTTCGGCAAATCGTTCACTATCTTTTGCTATTCTTAGTAATAACTGTGAGTTTAGGCCAGTGCAGTCTCTCACATTTCTCAACCATGAGCCTTGTCTCCTGCCAGTTCTCTTCTACCCTCAATCTTGCCCTCCATTATCAGTCTTAGGTATGGCTCAGCAGAAGTTCAAGAGTTGCAGGGAGAGGTTCAAGAAGAAATGAAAACTTTAAAAATAAATATAAATTTAACATTAGAAATAAAAATGCTGCTTACAACACACTGAAAAAGAGTCTTAGTAAGAGTGAAGGGTTACTCCATATAGTCTTCTCTGAAAATTATCCTTGCAAACTAGCTGAAGAAATCCAGACTCATCATTTTGGAGCAAGCCGTGAAGAAGCAGTCATTTACGTTGGACATACCGATAAGCTATTTAATTTTGTTCTATGTATTTCTGCAAGTCCAGATCATGTCCTGCAGCTATTTGGGCACACTTAATCCTGTCTTTACCTTTCTGTCGCAACAATTGCCAAGAATCCAAACAGTTTATTTGTTTTCAGATAGACTCTCCATTCTTTAATAAGGTAGTTAGTTATCTTTAAACTTTGATGCATTGAGTATTCCTTAACTATCTTTGTAACATAAACGGTTTTTGTATTTAGTCAAAGTAAAACTTCTAACCGAGAAACAAGAACAACGACGAGTGACATGGACTAAATATGTAGTTGTCCTAGACAATGTTCCAGAGAATGACTGGTATAAGGTCATATTCGACTAGTCAAAGTCTGGTGTTTTCGTTGGTTACTCTCGCAAAAGAGTGATCGGAGCTAAACATGAAGCATTCCATAAGTACTGCTTAAAACGTACGGTTAGGTTTCCTCAAGGTGCAATAGTTTAGAGCTATATGTCAGCTGGAGGGTTAGAATGATTTCAGTCCATAGACGGCACAGTTCATGTTGAAAAGTATCAGCAAATTCTTAACGCAAACTTGTTACCAATCGTTAAAAATCGATCTTGACCGCGATTTAATCTTTCAACAAGATGGTGCTTCTTACCACACATCAAAAACGACCAAAAAATGGTTTGAAAATCATAATTTCAAAGTTGTTGAATGATCCTCAAGCAGTTCGGATCTTTAGTGTTATTGAATTTGAAATTATCAGCAAGTGGAGCATTATCCAATTTAGATAATTGTAATCCCCAAGTTAGAAGTATGTCAGCCAAAATTTAAGAGGCGAATAAAGCAAAGCGAGATGTTAAATCTTATTGAATTGTATTTATAAACTGCTATCTGAATATTTAGTTGTCAGCGAGTTTTATTGAATTTTTGAAAATTGTTTTCTGCAGATCTTTTTTTACAGAAGTTAATGGTTATTGTTTGAAAATGGTGTAATTTGGAACACTAGTAGGAAAAATAAACACAGAATTCATGAAACTGTCCAAATACATATTTAGTTGTTAGGGCTCGTACATGTTTTGTAAATTTCACAGAGGAACATCGATAACTTAATACCAGAATGTATATTTAAAAGGTAAATAAAATAAATAAAGGTTGCTCATGAAACTAAAATTTGCAAGTAATAAAAATTTCTTTCTCAAAATATTATTCCAAACATAAATGAAAATGATCCGAAATAAACAATTATATATAACAAGGTTACAAGAAATGTGTTTAATACCAAAAATAGGTGAATAGATTAGCATGATCTTACATTTTAGATATGATATTATTTACTACGTATTATGAATGCACAGCTGTTTTCTTCTGAAACTAATAATGGTTTCAATTTATAAAAAATCAGTAATTGATTAAAATAAAGTAAGCACTAATAACGAAAACAAAAACGTCATTTTAAGAGATTGCTAGTCAATAATATTTTTGTTGCATCTTTATTTAAATATTTTTAAATTACATAAAAATACATCTGCACTGACCGCTGGACCTTGAAATTCCCTTCTAAACTACCTTTATCACTACCCAAACTTTTTTTGTCAAATTTCTCTTTAGGCAATATTTGATAATATTGTTGCATGCGCTCATTTTTAAGGTTTAATTTAAAAAAAGAATCAGCTTTCTAGCTCAAATATGTTTGGAGATATAACGATTTAAACCACTGGAAGAACTTAAAAAACTGGAAGCTCTAATTAACACATTAAATCGCTCGGCTCTATAAAATATAGAACGAGAAAATGTACTACAGAATGTCAATAAAAAATAAAACAACGAATCTGATATTTTTAATTAGGTATTGAAATTAAAATGCGTTCCCAATAAAAATTAACAAGTCAATCAAAAATCAATATATTTCATTATTTCATAAAATCAATTATTAGTCGTTATAAATAACCAATAAGTTTTACCTTGTGCGATCGAATAGTAACTGTTTTGTAAAACAGTGACAGAAAGAAGATAATTTAAGAAGAACTACAAATTCCTTTTTATAGTTTGCTTTAATAGACATGTAAAACGTAGTTTCTAGTACATAAACAAACATAAATACAAAACAATACATCTGCACTGACCGCTGGACCTTGAAATTCCCTTCTAAACTATCTTTATCACTACCCAAACTTTTTTTTGCCAAATTTCTCTTTAGGCAATATTTGATAATATTGTTGCATGCGCTCATTTTTAAGGTTTAATTTAAAAAAAGAATCAGCTTTCTAGCTCAAATATTTTTGGAGATATAACGATTTAAACCACTGGAAGAACTTAAAAAACTGGAAGCTCTAATTAACACATTAAATCGCTTGGCTCTTTAAAATATAGAACTAGGTATTAGTAGCAATAAGTATCATCACAATTTTTTATATGCATTTAACCTATAATAATAAATTAACCTACACAATTTAAATAGTTTTCATCTAGAAAATACATATTAAAATCAACTAAATTCAACTGAATTAAATAAAATTCAGACACAATTGAATGGAAGTGAAAGATTTATTAAGTAGCTTTAATAAAATTATTTTTGTCACTTTAAATGACGCAACCCTTACTGAGAAACACACATAGTATTTTGGCAACGCAGAGAGTTTCGAATATACTCTCAGATGTTAAGTTTTATGCAAATAAATCAAATTTTAATTATTATGAACGCCATATTTCATCCGCGCTTTAAAATTTGCAAACGTTGACATCAAATTTGAAATCAGCGACCTGAAAAACCCCTTTGTAGAAAATTTCATACAAATCCAATAATATTTCGAGTTTTATGATGTTTTTATGCATATAATATTTTAAATCTAAAAGCCTTTTAAATAAAATTCATACACATACAGAAACGAAACTAAAAGTATTTATTACATAGCGTTAATAAAATAGAATTATTTTTGCCAGTTGAGATGACGCAATCTTTACTCAGAAATGCAGAGAGTAACTCGACACCGCAGACAGGCAAAGGAATTCAAGCAGGCTGGCCAATACTGAAAAAATAAATGGACGCTGTATAAACCTATAGGTTGCATAAAATAAACAGACGCTGAATAAACCTATAGCTTGCAAAAGACGCTGACTGATACCATCATTTATATACACTTATATACGCCGGACGCTGGGCGCTACGCTTTTGGTCCGGACGCATGGTAGGCCTCTATAGATATATATATATATATATATATATATATATATATATATATATATATATATATATATATATATATATATATATATATATATATATATATATATATATATCTATCTATAGGGCACCACTATGCGTCCCCCCATGTAAAATCTTAGGTTCAAGCAGCGTCCGAAGTCACTCGGCGTCCGGATATACGGACGCTGAGTGACTTGTGCCTCAAAATTGCACCACATGAAGCTTAAAGTGTCTAGATGACGAAAATGTAAAAATTAGCTCTGCGCAGTTTGACACCCATTTCTGATTCGTGTATAAAATCGTAGTTTGAGCGTTTGCCACACGCAGCGCTAATAGCGCGCGATTGTATACATTTGTATATAACATTTTTGGCATAGGTTTACCCTGCGTCCGCATACTTAACAGTAATTTTGTTGGTAACACTGATGGCTTTGTGGCTAGACACTGACGTCATTTCAACGGCACTTCACTTTATGCATTGTATTTCTGAGTAAAGATTACGTCATTTAAGGTGACACAAATTTTTACATATTATATTTTGTTAAAGCTATTTAATAAACACTTTACGTTTCATTTATGCGTCATTTAAATTTCTTTTTTAAAACTGTTTTGATTGCTATTACAAATGGGCGATAATTTTAATAAGACCGTAAGATTTAATAAGATAGATAAGAATGTAAGGACATTCTTTCGTTCACAAAATACGTCTGAGGTATTTAACCGTTATTATATTACCAATCAGTATTTAATCAATCACAGATGCTGTTAGCTAATAATAAATCTGGCTATTTAAAATACTATCTTATCCCATATTATATTTTAAAACTTTTAAAACTCATATGTTTGTGAGGCAGACAGTAACATCATTTCCAATGGAACTTCTTATGTATTACAATATTGAAATTAAATAAACTTTATAACTTCTAAATTGTCAGATGACATACAAACTTGAGATTTGGCACAGTTATAGGAATTAGGATTCTTGTAAAGAAAAATATTTAAAAAATGTTCCTCTGTCAACCTCTGCATCCCATTCGGAGGTTGTAAGACTTCTAGATGACATACAAACTTGAAATTTGGTTTAGTTATAGGGTTTAGGATTCTCGTAAAGAGTGATATAGAAAAATGTTATTATGTTAACCCGCCGCACCCCTTTAGCGTTTGTAAAGCTTCTAGATGACACAGAAACTTTAAATTTGGTTCAGTTATAGGGTTTAGGGTTTTCGTAAAGAATGATATAGCAAAATGTTATTATGTTAACCCTCCGCAACCCCTTTAGGGTTTGTAAAGCTTCTAGATGACACAGAAACTTGAAATTTGGTACAGTTATAGTTTAAGATTATTGTAAAAAATATATAAAAAAAATGTTATTATATCATCCCCCGCACCCTCTTATGGGGTTGTTAAACTTGCAGATGACACAGGAACTTGAAATTTGATATAGTTATAGGGTTTAAGACTCTCGAAAAGAAAAATATAGTTTTTTTTTATTAAGTAAACCCCCGCACTTTATTTGGGGGTTGTAAAACTTCTAGATGACATACAAACTTGAAATTTGGCATAGTTATAGAGTTCAGAATTCTCGTCAAAAGAAAAATAAACAATGGTAAAATTTCAACCCCCGCACCAACATTGGGGGTTGGAAAACGTTTATATGACATGCAAATTTGAAATTTGGTATAGTTATAGTGTTTAAAATTCATCTAAAGAGAAAAATAAAAAATATTAAAATGTCAACCCTCCCGCCCCCTTTTTAGTTATAAAACTTCTAGATGACGTACAAACTTGAGATTTTGACATAGTTATAGAGTTTAGAATTCTTGTCAAAGGAAAAATAAACAATGGTAAAATTTCTACCCCCCACTCACATTGGGGGTTGTAAATCTTCTATTTGATATACAAACTTGAAATTTGGTATAGTTATAGTATTTAAAATTTTCCAAAAGAGAAAAATCAAAAATATTAAAATGTCAACCCTTCCACCCCCTTTTGAGTTATAAAAATTCTAGGTGACGTACAAACTTGAGATTTTGGCATAGTGATAGAGTTTAGAATTCTTGTCAAAGGAAAAATAAACAATGGTAAAATTTCTACCCCCCACTCACATTGGGGGTTGTAAATCTTCTATATAATATACAAACTTGAAATTTGGTATAGTTATAGTATTTAAAATTTTCCAAAAGAGAAAAATCAAAAATATTAAAATGTCAACCCTCCCACCCCCTTTTGAGTTATAAAACTTCTAGATGACGTACAAACTTGAGATTTTGACATAGTTATAGAGTTCAGAATTCTCGTCAAAAGAAAAATAAACAATGGTAAAATTTTAACCCTGTACCCACATTGGGGGTTGTAAAACGTCTATATGACATGCAAACTTGAAATTTGGTATAGTTATAGTGTTTAAAATTCTTCTAAAGAGAAAAATCAAAAATATTAAAATGTCAACCCTCCCACCCCCTTTTTAGTTATAAAACTTCTAGATGACGTACAAACTTGAGGTTTTGACATAGTGATAGAGTTTAGAATTCTTGTCAAAGGAAAAATAAACAATGGTAAAATTTCTACCCCCCACTCACATTGGGGGTTGTAAAACTTCTATATGATATACAAACTTGAAATTTGGTATACTTATAGTATTTAAAATTTTCCAAAAGAGAAAAATCAAAAATATTAAAATGTCAACCCTCCCACCCCCTTTTGAGTTATAAAACTTCTAGATGACGTACAAACTTGAGATTTTGACATAGTTATAGAGTTCAGAATTCTCGTCAAAAATAAATAAACAATGGTAAAATTTTAACCCCTCGCCCACATTGGGGGTTGTAAAACGTCTATATGACATGCAAACTTGAAATTTGGTATAGTTATAGTGTTTAAAATTCTTCTAAAAAGAAAAATCAAAAATATTAAAATGTCAACCCTCCCACCCCCTTTTTAGTTATAAAACTTCTAGATGACGTACAAACTTGAGGTTTTGGCATAGTTATAGAGTTTAGAATTCTTGTCAAAAGAAAAATAAACAATGGTAAAATTTCTACCCCCCACTCACATTGGGGGTTGTAAAACTTCTATATGACATACAAACTTGAAATTTGGTATAGTTATAGTGTTTAAAATTTTCCTAAAGAGAAAAATCTAAAATATTAAAATGTCAACCCTCCCACCCCCTTTTGAGTTATAAAACTTCTAGATGACGTACAAACTTGAGGTTTTGACATAGTTATAGAGTTTAGAATTCTTGTAGAAAAATAAACAATGTTAAAATTTCTACCCCCCACTCACATTGGGGGTTGTAAAACTTCTATATGATAGACAAACTTGAAATTTGGTATAGTTATAGTATTTAAAATTTTCCAAAAGAGAAAAATCAAAAATATTAAAATGTCAACCCTCCCACCCCTTTTAGATTATAAAACTTCTAGATGACGTACAAACTTGAGATTTTGACATAGTTATAGAGTTCAGAATTCTCGTCGAAAGAAAAATAAACAATGGTAAAATTTCTACCCCGCACCCAAATTGGGGGTTGTAAAACGTCTAAATGACATGCAAACTTGAAATTTGGTATAGTTATAGTGTTTAAAATTCTTCTAAAAAGAAAAATCAAAAATATTAAAATGTCAACCCTCCCACCCCCTTTTTAGTTATAAAACTTCTAGATGACGTACAAACTTGAGATTTTGACATAGTTTAGAATAGAATAGAATAGAGTTTAGAATTCTTGTAAAAAAATAAACAATGGTAAAATTTCTACCCCCCCACTCACATTGGGGGTTGTAAAACTTGTATATGATATACAAATTTGAAATTTGGTGTAGTTATAGTACCTAAAATTTTCTTAAAGAGAAAAATCAAAAATATTAAAATGTCAACCCTCCCACCCCCTTTTGAGTTATAAAACTTCTAAATGACGTACAAACTTGAGATTTTGACATAGTTACAGAGTTTAGAATTCTTGTCAAAATAAAAATAAACAATGGTAAAATTTCTACCCCCACTCATATTGGGGGTTGTAAAACTTCTATATGACATACAAACTTGAAATTTGGTATAATTATAGTGTTTAAAATTTTCCTAAAGAGAAAAGTCCAAAATTTTAAAATGTCAACCCTCCCACCCCCTTTTGAGTTATAAAACTTCTAGATGACGTACAAACTTGAGATTTTGACATAGTTATAGAGTTTAGAATTCTTGTCGAAAGAAAAATAAACAATGGTAAAACAACCCCCACTCACATTGGGGGTTGTAAAACTTTTATATGACATACAAACTTGAAATTTTATATAGTTATAGAAGGCCAGTAACCGGGTAATTTATTTCTGCATCTTCTACAGAATTGATTTTCTTGTTGGAAAATGTTCGGAGGTGTTCCGTGAATGTAACGGTTGGGAATGAATTTGTCAGGACGGGGGCGGTTGAGCGCTAGCCGCCATCTTGTAAAACATGTTTTATCAAATATCTCGTGAACCGTGCATCGTACGACAAGAATAGTGTTGATCGTTTTTTTGAAATTCTGCTTAATGCTTTATATAAATGGAAGTATATCTGATTAACGTCCAAGTGTACGCAAAAAACGTGTTTGTCTTTTTCTTAAATAATATAATAATGTAATAACTTTGGTTTTAAATTAATACTCTAGGAATGTTAAAACTTGCTTACTTTACTTGTTTTGAAAAACGATGTTTGTTAATTAAATTATGTCACATTTTTTACGTGAAAAATTAATTTTAGAGAAACTGTTCGTTCAAGTTACATTAGACATACAACTTTCCTAAAAGTTTGGAAAAAAAATTTCAAATACTATGAGACTTAAGCTGTATTTTTTGGTTAACTTTGAATGTACAGTTTTTCTAAAATTTATTTTTCACATAAAAAATGTCAAATAATTTAATTAATAAACATCGTTTTTCAAAACAAGTTAGGTAAGCAAGTTTTAACATTCCAAGACTATTCATTTAAAACCACAGTTATCACATTATTAGATTATTTATGAAAAAACGACGATTATTGATCATGCGGTTAAGATTTATGCACCGTATTTGAGTGTCTAAATGGCTTCTTTGTACTGACTTTTTGTTAAATTTGGAATAGTTATTCACAATACATATAAGTAAATCCACTGTGGTTTTGTTTAGATTTTTTAATGTACCGTTAAATTTTTTCTGGGTACATTTGGACCTTAAAATTACTCAAAGATTTTGCTATATTGTTATAAAAATGAAACTTCAGGACAGGTAACCCTTCTATAGACGGGTTGGCTGTGTTACAAGTCTGCTCCTGGTCTGTGAGTTTTCGTAATATTGTTTATTGTAATTTTCGTTGTACTCGTAATTATTTTTTTAAATCTTTAGTTTTGTGTAATAGTAACAGTAATAGTAATAGTAATATTTATTTTTCCCAACAGACAAAATGCCTATGGTGGAAACATAAGCTAACAACAACATTATACTAATAACATGAACAAGTAGATGTTACATAAAATAATATCATAAAAAATAATATAATAACATAGAACTAGTGTGTGAACAATATGCCAAAGTGAGATAGTTTAGTTAATAATAATACATTAAATTGCACTGTTATGTGGTTGCTCATAAATACTAATTATCTTAGATCTAGTACCTCTCGATGTGAAAACATCTATAAATATGTCAAATCTGTTACTAGGTAAACAATTGTATAATTTAAAGATAGTTAACATGGGACTATTATAATGGTGAAAAGTGTTTAGTATTCTATAATAAAAGACCTTTGTTGATCGGCTAGTAGATCTAGGTACATAAAAGTAAATTTGACTAAGAAGACCAGAAGACTGTATACGACCATTAGTAATGTTTTGTAAGAATACGAGACTAGAAAGATTTTTTCTTGATAGGAGTGAAGTTTCATTAACAATAATAAGCAGAGCCTGGTGATTACAATGCTTAATTGGATAGTTATCATATGTTTTGTAGTAACAATATTTACAAAATTTACGAAAAACATTTTCAAGAAGACAAATATATATTTCCTATCTTTAATGAAAGTAAACTATTTTTGACAAATTCAAGGTCAGTTATGTTTACAAATTTTTAAACGTGTTCCTTTTAACATTCGTTTTTTAGGGATTTTCCATATAGGTTCTCTTTTGCAATTATTAATTTGATAAACCTTACAGCTGTAGTTCATATAAAGTACTTGTAAAAAATAATTTATTTATGCAGCACTCATTCGGATCATTTAAAAATTAAATATCTTAAAATAAACACGTTCTAAGAATTCTATATAGTCAACATGCGAACTTTAGAATTAATTGTTTTTGTTCCTCAAGGCTTGTTTATAGTAACGAATGCAACTAAACTACCGTTGTAGATTAAAAGGCAAATAAGATTTTATGTCTGACCAATTTTTATTATAAAAAGTCATGTATCTTTTATAACAGTGATTATTACATTGCCATTTCACGATTCGTTTATGTATCTACGGCATACATAAAAAAATGTTGTGCTAAATTTAAAAATTTTTAATATAGAAAACGCATTGTAACATTATATATTATACATTCCCAGATTTGCTACAATATCTGAAGTATTATATAACAAAGTTAAAAAAACTTTAAAACCTGCGTAATATGACACATCATATAAACACTCCCTTATACTGCATGCACGTAGGATCCAGCTCTTTTCTGCTTCTCATTTTCTATGAGTCTTTCAAAATATTTTTTAATGTCACTCGATGTTGTTTTATAGCAATTTTACTTTGTCCAACAAGCGTTGATATTCGTACACTGGTATAACTGTAAACGTTTCAAAATTGAAAACAGCATTCACAAAGCATTCCAATTATAATGTCTGAACAAGGATTTTCTAAGCACCACAGTCTTTGAGGTTCAGTCCAATACATGAGAGTACCACTTTTAGGAGATAAAACCCTCCAACCCAAGCAATAGGTTGGATTTTTTCTGCATTAGCAAACTGAATTTCTTTGGGCATGTGATATACTTTTTCATCACATCACACTGAACCCTTTAGTTCAGTTACATTTGATTTTGTAAGAAATAGAGAAACCATACGAGATCTTTGGGAAGGCTTTTACTTCATTTTCTGCGTTAACGTCTCTATTTCTTTTTGTTTTGATAGTACAGTAGCTTTTGAGCAGTAAAGTACTTTTTTTTCTTTTCTTTTCCGTTATATCTTTTTGCAGTTTTCAATGGTTCAGCACCATAGTGCGTGCATGTTGAATAAAAGAAAAGAAGTTGTCAAGGAAAATATTATGGTTATGGTTCTTGTCTACAATAGAATCTTACCGGTTTTACGTTTAGAAACATTTTGCATGAGTGCCGTCCAAGATATGGAACCATCTATTCATCTTAATATAAGTTGCTCGAAAATACTCCATACTGCATGAGTTTTTCATTCATGATGTAAAAATTACCTACTAAGAATTACCAAAAAGAATGAAGCGGATGTAATCATGAACGACTTCAACGCAAGGATAGGTAAAGGAAGAGTTGAAGATATTGTTGGAGACTATGGTATTGGCAAACGGAACGACAGGAGTACCAGTATATCCCTATACTGGTACAGTTCTTTAATGAAGAAAACTTAATGGTAGCAAACATTTGGTTCCAATTCCCAGAAAGGCGATTATACATTTAGAAAGGACCAAGAGACAATGAAGGAAATATCATAGGAAATGATAATCAAATAAATTACATACTGATTGATAAACGATATAGAAACGGGATTATAGGTGTAAAAAGTTATCCTGGATCATACATCGGATCTGATCGCAAACGCCGTAGCTGGAAAACTTGATATTAAATTGAAGAAAATCCAGAAGAGAAAGAAACAAAACAAGGCCTAACTTTGAGAAACTGGGAGAACCAGAGAGATAAAACAGGAAATAACAAGTGTAAGAGAATAACAACAGTAAGAGTGTCAAATAGTAAATTTAAGGAAACTAAGTACAATTGGAAACAACAGAAACAATGAAAAACTCTTGGCAGTCTATTAAAAACGTAATACATGAAGTACAAGAAAATGAATTGGGAATCCAAGAGCCGAGAGCAAAACAGAAATGGATGACGGGAGAAATCATTTTATTGGTGGACGAAAGAAGGAAGTAGCTGCAATCTTAACATTAAATTCAACTATTTTTTCATTTTATTTTGACATTTCAGACACCTGCCATACATACACAATGCGTTACTACATGTTACAGGAGTTCATAGGAATTGTCATTATCTACAAGTTTTAGTGGTTTTAGTTTTTGTGGTTTGAAGCTTATGTTTGCGCGTTGCTTGTACAAACAGGTAGCTCTGTTTATTTCATTAGGTTTGCATACATAATATAGACCAGTGGTCGCCAAACTTATGAAGCTTCTGAGCTACTGCACCGTTTTTAAATCCTACTATGAGCTACTAGTCAAGAGAACTACCAACTTTTTTAAAAAATCTTACATTTGTTTATTGCCTATAAACTTACATTTCTAGTAAATATGAAATCAATTTTAATTAAACTGTATATAACAAAAAGAAACTGAAATTGAATTGTACATAAGAAAGAAATTGAAGTATTGCTAGTAATAAATAACAAATGTAATAACAGATTTTTTATCAGACTTATTAACTTTAATGAGAAGGATGGACTTCTTTTTTGTCATCAACAGCTCAGTGGAGGAATCATGGTTAGCCATCCGGAGCGTTAACGCGATCTACCGAAAATGTCCCCGCGAGCTACTAGTACCTCGCCATCGACGGTTTGGGGATCCCTGATATAGACGGTAATAACATAGGGATGGCATCGAGAGAATGTACTGTAGAATATTTTTGTTTTGTATGACAATTTTGTTTTGTGTGCAATGCCAATTGTTTTATTTGCTAAACTATAAAGACGGTAGTGTCGAATATCATTGGACATCAACAATGTACTTAAAAATCTTTTCCGTTGGTTTTTTCGACCTCCAACAACTCTCCAAGGTTTCACCAGCGAGTCATGCAAAACTAGAGTACGGATTGCTTATTTCTCATTGCTTATTCCTTTTCCAGGTTCAAGTCCAACAAAACGTTTCCCTGTGTTTTTTTTATTCAGAGATGGACCTTAGTTTTTCTTCAGGTGTTTTCTTAACTGTATTGTTTTCAGTTTTTTTTACTTAAATGCTTTCTTCTTCTTTTCACATTCTCAAGTTTACTCAAAACAAATAACCAGAAACCTAAGTGCAGAGATGGTTTCTTTTTGTATCAGAACTTGCCCGACGAAGAGAACACAAAAAATTGAACAGCTAAAAAATCATTTGGCAGGTCAATCACCGCTGGATATTTTTTCTAAAACTTTTTGATGATGAAGTTGAAAATATAGTATTGCCATTTTTTGTAAAGTAGGCTCATGATAAATAATACACACGATTTTATATTTACAAGGCAAGAACTTTTCAGTTTTATTGGCATCCTGTTTTTATTAGGCTATCATACGTTGTCCCAAGCTGATTTGTATTGGTATGTTGAAGAAGGCAAAGGAGTCGATATTGCATAGAACTGCATGACGAGAAACAAATTCAGAAATATTCAGTAAGGTCGATAAAACTGTTACATTTTCTAACTTTGCGGCCTTTTTTACAACTTCTTTTCCTTAAGGTGCTGTCTTCTTATAGAATGTTAGCAACAACTTCGGCAAATCTTATAAACTTATAAATACTTATTAGTAAATTAGAAGTACGTAATTCATGTATAAAAAATAATCGTATCGGGAATAATTCAATATAAGCATAAAAGACGTTCCTATAAAAATGCTGTTGTTTATTAATAACAAGTCGTAGCAAAATAAGAAACCTTTGCACTACGCCATTTCCGTGTAAAGCGATATTATGTAGGTGACAAGCATTATTATGGATTATATTTCCCAAAATTTCTGTCTTTGTTTATTTTAACATAAAGTGACGTAATCCTGTATATGCTATTATACTTTAGCATAGTTGCTTCCACGGTCATTTTACTTTTTTTAATGTCTCTGAAAATAAACGTTTTAAATTATTTTTTATTAAGAACTTGCATTATTATTATTACTTGTTTATGATAAATCTAATTTTGTCTGTATTACCTACAATTCTCGCAGTAATAAATAGTAGAGGAAAATATGAAACAAAAGCCGCTTATTTACGATTTTCGTGTGAACGGAAAGGTAAAAATGTATGCATGCATTTTTATGATAGTTTATGTCTTGGGGATGAACTTTCAACAATTCGTCAAAAAATCGTTCTGTGCAGGGGTCTTCTAGGGGTGGTTTTATGATAAAACCATCAATTTCTGATTTTTTGTAGTAATATTCTATTTATTATAAGCTTTCTGATGGTACCATCGGTAATTAAATGCGAGTATTAGAAATAAACAATGTTTAAGAAGACTTAAATAATTTAACACGGCAGTATACGGGCGAGAAATATTTCAAGAGCGATTATCTCAAAAGCGGCAATTTCTGTAAATTGTAATTTTTGTTTGCACTCAATTTTCTCGAAAACCGTCGACTTTATCAAAAAATCATACTGTATAAACATTATTACTCAATAGTAGCGCTATCTGATGGTTTTTAATTTTCTTAATTATCTCTCTTAATAAGGGAGATATTTGATGAAACGTAAAGCTCTGCATATTCCCCCTCTTAAAACGTCGTATACCCCCGTACACCGCAGCGCTGAGCAAACTATCCATACATGCATCAAATAATGCTTCCTGTTATTTCTTACTATTCATATTTTTTACCCTTTGTTATTAAATATATTATTTAACTGCTATAAATTGGAAAATCCTTTGTGTGTACATATGTATAAGCAGTTACAAAAGTTGGTAACTTATTAGTTGACCCATTTAAATGTGTTATGGTAGGTTAATAATTTATTAATTATATCTTCCCATAACTTTAAACGGACCGTTGAATTTTAGACGTATGCTTGTGTTTATTATTATAGTTTTATGAAAACCCTGACAGATGTGAAATTATTAGTCTGGAATTTTAGTTTGATTTTGTCATTCAGTGGTTGAAACTGTGGTGACTGTTTGAAGGGTGCTTTCTTTAAATAAAAGTGTGTCTGTTTCGAGAGGTTAATAAGACTGTTTTTGCATCACATTGTTTACTTACCTTGAACTCCTATAATTGTAAGTATTATTTTTCACCATTTTATAATGTTCTTACTCAAAACAACAGTTTAACATAATTTGGTAGTAGTCATTTATTTTATTTCGTTCGAATATTATATTTTAGAATTGGAAATCATGGAAGTAACAAGTAGCTCGGAAAGCGAATTAGAATCAAAGATAAAAACGATTCAATATCGCAAGAAAAAACAGAAAACCTGCATAACTTGTCAACAAGCGGACAATTTAGTTTCAAGTGCTCCAAAATCATTCTTAACATTTAAAAATAGTGTTCAATTAAGGCTAAATCAGCTAAATGTAGATCCTGGTCATGATGAATTTTTAAATAAAGTTCTAGGCATTATTAATTCCTCTCAAAGTCATGAGTTAGACTGGCATCAAAGGTGTTACTCTAGTTTTACAAGTAAAAAAATATTAAAACTTTTCAAGCTAAATATATAGCAGAGAATTTGTTTAAATCTTGTGAAAGTCACAGATAATTGAGATCGAACAGAAAGATGATCTGCAATCTTACGATTTCTTGCAAATTGGTTGTTCTGAAATATCTGAGATCGTCAATCTCTGCAACAGCATTAAAAGTGATATGTCACAAGTAAAGGGATTGGACAACTACAAAGATTTAAGTAGCAATAGTTTTAGAGAGTACATTCCAGATAAACTGTTTTTATTAATACAGTTGCTAGTCGAAGGTTCAGACGATGAAAGGAAAAAAAATGTTGTTCTGAATATTTGTCAAGACATAATTTACTGTCATTCCAATTTTAAAAAGCATACTCCAAAACACGCCGCTTTGGGTTCACTGGTTCATCAAGAGACTAAATCAAGCAAAATCATCGAAACCCTTCATTCCTGTGGGCATTCTCTACCTTATAGGAATATCAATATCATGAGAATTAGAAACTCCGTTGCACAATCTGAAATTCTACGAAAATGAAAAAACATTGTTCCATCACAATTAATAAGAGGAAGATTTATTCAATTTGCTGGAAACAACATTGACCTTTTAGAGGAAACTCTTGGTAACGGTTCAACTTAATATTAAATATAAATTGTAGTAAACTGTGTTTTTTGGCTGTTTAATCGCTATTTATTGGCTTTTCAAACATTCTATACTTTAAACAATCTTGCTTTCTTTTTTTCCAAACTCTTATATTACGTTTGTATGAAGACATTACAAAATTACAAACATAAATAGTTCGTATAAATGAATCGTTGCACGTATTTACGAAGCCTGTAAGGAGTTGTGCCACGCGCTATCACAGCGCTTCACAAAACAATCGATATCTCCAAAACTATTAAACATAAGTTTATAATTCTTTTTTTAAAAACTTTTTGAAACCTTTACCATTAATTCTTCCGCAGGATGTATAGGAAAATTTCCAAAGATAAGAAACTTTGTCACTTAGTGTAATTTACATTACACGAAAAGCTAAATTTCAAGTTCATACATATTGTTTAAATTAATTAAACAAATTTTATTAATCTGCTTTATATAGTTAGAAGCGCTCATGTTTGAGCATTAATTTAAAAAAAGAACTACAACGATATCGCAATTAGTTCCCAAGATATTGCGATATAAATATTAAAGTGTGGATTTTAAAAATTGTCGATTTTGATCTAAAATCACCCCTACAGCACCCCTGCACAGGACGATTTTTTGACGAATTGTCGGAACTTCTACCCCAATACATAGGCTATCATATAAAAACATCCATACATTTTTGCCTTTCAGTTCATACGGGAATCACGATAGCTGGTCGATTTGCTTCTACTAAAACAGTAGTCGAACTTTAAAACCAATTCTAGCACACGTAAAAAACAAATGCTGATTATTGTGTCACTTAATTCACAAATGATACTTAATTCGAATTCTCAGTTAGTGAACAGATTCAGAATTGGGAAATTGCTAAAAATTCCGTACTTTTTATAATTTTTAAAGAATTTTGAAAACATTTACATTTTTTCGGCAAAGAACAGAGCTAAAAATCTGATTTTGTACCGTAAATCTAGTTATGTTAAAAGTGTACGTTATGATGTTGACATTTCAAAAATGTGTAGATTTTATTTAAAAAAATAATTTCTCGAACGATGGATATTAGGGTAATGGACAATGGCTAGAATTTCAGACTGTGTTTGCATGCATGTAAAAACTGTAATAATTACTTTCTACTATTCACTGAACTTATTACTAAAGATGATAGCTTAAATATGTAAATCGATTTCTACAGCAGTAATTGTTGGACACCGTCGATGGAAAACTTTAAAATGTAAACGGAAACAAAATGTTTTAAAATACTTTAGTATTTTAGATTTTAATTACTATGGACGACATATTTCATACGTCCTTTCAAAATTTGCTAACGATGACAACAAATTTGAAATCAGCGACCTCAAAAATCCCTTTCTATAAAATTTCATATAAATCCAATAATATTTCGAGTTTTATGATGTTTTTATGCATATAATATTTTAAATCTGAAAGCCTTCTAAATAAAATTCATACACATACAGAAACGAAACTAAAAGTATTTATTACATAGCGTTAATAAAATAGAATTATTTTTGCCAGTTTAAATGACGCAATCTTTACTCAGAAATGCAGAGAGTAACTCGACACCGCAGACAGGCAAAGGAATTCAAGCAGGCTGGCCAATACTGAAAAAATAAATGGACGCTGTATAAACCTATAGCTTGCATAAAATAAACAGACGCTGAATAAACCTATAGCTTGCAAAAGACGCTGACTGATACCATCATTTATATACACTTATATACGCCGGACGCTGGGCGCTACGCTTTTGGTCCGGACGCATGGTAGGCCTCTATAGATATATATATATATATATATATATATATATATATATATATATATATATATATATATATATATATATATATATATATATATATATATATATATATATATATCAATATATCAGATCGATTTTTCTCAGAATTTTTGTTAAGCAACCTTATGATTTACTGAAATGATCATAAAGGGAAGAGAAATCACTATCGGATTCCACTACTAAAAATCTATATTGTCATTTAAATTTCTTGTGATGACGTCATAACTAACAAACATTTACAATGTTCAGCTCGATTTTTCTCAGAATTTTTGTTATAGAACCTTATGATTTTTTTGTATAATCCTAAAGAGAAGAAAAAGCACTATCGGATTCCACTATTAAGAATATATTGCGATGAATTCGCATAAAAAGAAAATTTTTGATTTCTTTAGCCCCACGTTGGGAGAAACCATATTTATTTGCGGTGAATTCGCATAAAAAGAAATATTTGAACTTTTCCCACATTGGCTAGCAAAATATAAATATATGCAATGAATTTGGATAATTAAAAATAAAATATTGTTTTTATATTCAATTTCATCAAATACTTTCAAATAATGAATAATTGCTGTTAGATCGTAGATGATTATTTTATAATTAAATTGATTTTTAAAATGACTGTAAACGTTGGAAATGCTTTTCAACTTCCTTCTTTTATAAATTCTTATATGATTAGAAAATACCTTTTAATAAATTTCAATAATGCAATAGTTATACAAAAATAATATTACGTGAGTTTTTGACTAACTCAAGTTTACGTAAGAGAGTTGGACGCCAATTAAATAACATAAAATAACTGAATTAACATATTAAGAAAGACTCATCTCAGGGCGAATGTGGATTCCTGTGGTTTTAAAAATATACAAATTAAAATTGAAATCACTTTTAAAATTGAAATCTTAACTAAGTTTAACTATTACTAAATTGTTCAATTCACTTAATTGCACTTCACAAAATTGTCTTTTCTTTCACAATTCCTATTTACAGAAGGAAATAACTTCCTACCTTTATTATAAAGTTGATCTTCTCCAATACCATTGGCAGCGTATGTCACCTTATGTTGATCCAATCCTGGATTCCAATTTTGGTTGACTTTCCTTTGCATGGACTTCCAATATAACACCATCCATACACTTTAATTTGGTAACTCACTTTTGTTTATTTTAATAGCGGGTACTATTTCCCTTTTTCGAAGAATGTTAATTATAACTGTTTATTTGCAAATAAAACACCAATGTATGGTTTTAACGTAGATTTATTGACTAGCAATAACTTTACTAGTAATTTAATTTAAAGGTGGTTCTTTATACTCTTATACACTTTTATAATTTTATAACAACTATACACTTTCGATGTATTCAAATTATCAACCAATTTAACTGTCTAATAAAGACTAGATTATTTAAATTTTTACAATATTACTTTTCACAACTTTACTTTGTCGCTTTACTTTCAGAAGTGAACTCTACATTAGTACTATATTTCTTACACGACCTTACTGCGTCGCTTTATGTCAGGAAGTGTCCATCTACATTAATATTATATTTCTTACACGACTTTACTGCGTCGCTTTATATCAGGAAGTGTCCAAAATTATGATTTTCTAAGCTTATATACTACCTACTATTTACATCATCATATTATAGAATTTGACGTCACCTGACGATCTAATAGAATGATTACACTATTTACAAACATAATAGCAGATTAAAACATAATTATAATAGTTGACTCAACTGTTACAGTTTATTATATAACATTTGCAATAATAATGAACTATTTACATGAACAAAAATCTTTAAAGAATCACATAACCCATCGATATACTCATTTGAAAATTAATCATAACTAAATTATATAATAACAATAACTTCGCACAACTGGATGTTACGTGTTCTTAAGTATTTGGTGAGTAAACTGTTTGATAATAAATAAAGAAATATGGATTATTTAACCTTATTAAAAAGTATACACATTGATTGTATAATCAATGACACACCATTAAATAACTTAAAATTATTTTTAACTGGAAAAGTTGATAAAATATTCCTAAAATGTTAGTTTTCAACGAAGATTTTAAAATTTTACAAAAATTTCCAAAATTTCCAAAATTTGACACTAAAATCCACAGCAATATATTGTCATTTAAATTCTTTTGTGATGACGTCATAACTTAAAAACAAATGAAGGCCGGAAGGTGAATCGCACATATTAATGTGTATTTAAAAAAAATCGACGTGTTTCAGCGTTTTTAAAAAAACCGGTTGAGTTCGCTTTTTTTAAATATTTCATACTTTAATCCCACCCTGTATATGCAATTAATTAAGAGCATTTCCAGGCATTACACATTACCTTATTTAGGGATCTAATTCTAAGTACATTTTTACTATTTGCTAAATCAAGGACCAATTAACTTTATTAATATCGTGAATGAATTTAAACAACTTTGTTTTTAACCTGTAACTGTGTAATTTAAATAACCTTAGCATAGATTGGCATTTAGACATGTAAAGACTAATAATCACAATAACCAAAAAAACAAACACTGTCACATATTAAAGGTGTCGGATCTTAAACAGCTATCGTTAAGCTCTGAACCCCTTTGAGCTTGATCTTCGGGCCTTGCTATTATTTGCACGTTTGGATTGATTAATTTTTTTAATACTTTTTTTTTGTAAATCTTCATCATAGCTTTTGAATATTTAGTTTAGTTTATTTTATTTGCGGATACTTTGTTTAGAAGGAAGTATTTTATAAACTATACACATAAATATGTAAAGAGACGAAGACACGAAATAGTTAAGATAGTCTAGTTGTTAAATAAAACTGATTACAAAACTTACATGATTTGAATCCACATTTATTAGTAATATATCTAAGTGAATTAGGGAAATTCCCTCATTATTATTAAAACCATGACAAAATTTAATATTATTATCCACGAACCTTTTCGAGGCTCGTGTCGACTTCTTGCTTCACTAACTCAGGTATCATCAGGTCATAATATTTTTGAGCTCCCTTTATGAAGTTTTAAAAGGAGTGATCATGCTTCAATCAACAAAATAATATTCTTGACATCATTATCTACCAATCCTAAATTCGACAAAATATCGTCACATATTTTTATTAAAATGTTCGAAAAGCCATAAAACTTTAAGACCAAAGCATGTTATCAAAATCTAAACTATAATAATGTCAAGAGAAGCGCTTAAAAGCAATTTGTTGCTTTGTGAACATTTTAAAATTGAAGAAATTTGACTCAAACTAACATTGGGCTTGCCTAGAAATGGACCATAAAATGCTATATATTTTCTTAAAAGGAATTTATTGGAATATTTAAAAAAAAACAGCTTTTTATTGCGTTCGTCTTTTTATAATACAATAAGCAGAAATGTTATAAATACGCGACTAAAAGAAAATATGGCTCTTATAGAAAAGTATTTATTTTATTTCAATACACACGAAGATGGAAATATTGTTGTTTTCTACCTCTTTTAAATTTAAAACGAGGCGAAATAAATATCCTCAAAAATGAGCTCGTTACAATAATATCAATAAATCCACTTTAGTAATAATTCTGTGACGAAGTGCTATCGCAGCACTAATGATGTTTAGAATGATGTTACAAATAATGATGGTTATCCTCCTAAGTAAAGAAGATTCGTCATATTAGTATTTTATTTTAACATTGCTTCTTCGAGAAAGCAAGTTACTGTCGCTTCTAGAGCGTAGCAGCAGGTTTTGTCTATCTAATGAGTTTAAAACGAATGGTGGTCACAGTACCAGTAATGTAAATGTAATTTCCAAAAAAGCCTTCGGTAAGATATTTGTGACTCGTTCAAAGTAAGGTTTGAGGTAATTAGTAAACTCTACTAGTGTATTTCTGCTCATCTAGCTATTACTATTGTTTAGTTCACCTAGAGTAGATTCGTAGAATTCGAGTAAGTTCGTTTATAAGCAAAGCAAGCATTTTCTAAATAATACTACTTGATAAATGTTACATCAAATATTTTTTAAATTAAATTCTTTGCGTATTTGATGGTTTTTAGTTTTGTAACTTGGTGCAAAATGTTTTTAAGAACATTATGAAGTAAAGTATATTCATGACATTTCGTCTCAAAACTGATAAAAATAGAAGACAATTTTATTTATGCAGCGTTAGTTAGCATATATGTGAATTTAAAATTTGATAATTATTTGTAACAAAATTTCACGTGAAAAAGTGTTTAATAATTTTTAAATTCATGGATTTTTATTTGGAATGGTAGTATGGTGGTAGGCAGTAGTAAACAACATGTGTGACTGATAATAATTTTGGTTGAATTTTATTTACGTTAGTTAAGATTTTATATTTAACAAATCAAGGGTGTATTATAGCTATTTTTTTAATTTTATGCATTGCTAGCAAATAAAAAAAATAGAAGCATGGAATAAAAATAAATAAAGGTACATCTTGAATTATTTGGGGTCGGCTTAATTATTAAAATATCCAAAATCTTGGCCTTCGTGGCCACCCTCTAATCCAAATACTGCAAACTTATTTACCCATTCCACTATCCATTACCCACCTGCTGAAAAGCATCTTGTTAGTATTGAAGGATGTGTGTAGTTTTAAATAATTAACACATGGTAGAGGGAAATGTCCTTTACAATCCACTCTGTTTAAGAGTATATTTTCTACTCTTTTAGAGTGGACCTCCTCCAGCTCCGAATAGTGTCAATTTAGAGTTCATTTGGGTCCATATTTTTACTGTGTACATATTCAACATCCTATAAAATATATAAAACCGGAAGTTACACTTACCCATACCGGACGAAAAAGATTCTGTAAGTAAATGAATCGGCTTCGTATACATTTTAAAGCTAATTCGACTTTTATTTCAATAATTCAGTTTATTAAACTTTAATTATCAAATTTAATTAATAATTCTATTCCCAAGTAGGTATAAATCAAACTTAAAGTTGAAAGAAGTTTTAAATCGGTAATTCATCCTGGAAGTATACTACTAAGTGCTTTATTGAACAACCAGCCAGCACACTCGTTTTCAAACAGGCGTAGCAACAAAAAATTCAGACAATTTTAGGAAAAAAGTGCAGTGACTTTTTCATGAAAATGCAACCCTGAGTCGCAAAAAATCACGAAGATTCTTATCTTTGTTGTAAAAGTTTCAAATTTCATGATTGAAAGTCAAAAAATACTTTTTTCTTAAAATTCTTAAAATTTTTCGAATTTATTTTATTTTTAGTAAAAAGTGAAATTCTTAAACTATAACTTGCTTTGGGGCTCTGGCGGTACAGATTAATGTTGACCTAGATATCTCAAAGTTTGGGATTTTTTTTTATTTCGAATATTTCTTGAAAGGCGGGTCAAGAATCCGAAAAAATAAGACGCAGTCTATTGACTACGTAATGTAATGGTCACTTTTGTCAGAAAAAGTGAGTGGTACGAGAAATGTACATCTTACTAGAAACTCTACATTCATACTGGGGACTAAGTTTGTTTATTCATAAATAAATTGTGCAAGAAAGAATATAAAGAAAATCATTATTCTACAAACGTAGTGGATATTATATAAATACACCCTTAAAATATAAAAAGGACATCAATCAAAAAAATAAAAGGTATATTGATCTTTTCTAAAAGTTTAAAAATCCAAACTGTACTTCAATAATAATACAAAAATAAAATTGTAAATAAAGAAAATAGAGATGTGTTCTATGGTTATTTGTATTATTATTGAATGGACAGAAATTAAAGAATCGCCACATAGGAGTCATATTTTTTTTAAGAAGGAAGAAAAGAGAATAAACAAATAAAATAAATGAATATAAATTTTTGAGGTGTACAGAAAAATATTAAAAAAGTTGTTTAATGAAATAATTTGTAAAGATATTGTAAAGTAATATTGTTCAAAAAATAAAACACTATAATAAATAAAATGAAAAGAGGATTTAAATGTCTTGCTTAGAGCAGTGGCGGATTTAGGCACAAGCGTTGGAAGCGGCCGCTTCAGGCTCCACAAGTCAGGGGTCCTCGCAGAGGCCTCCTGCCAAGGACCGCACTGGACAAGCGACAAATAAAAATTATTGGCGTGGGAATTCACTTTCTCGCAAAAAGTGAAACAAGAAACAGATCATATCGTGTACAGGCGAGTAAAAAATGTGTACGGTAGACGCGATATAGAGTTTTGTGCGAAAAGGCAAGGCAAGCAAAAGCATTCAGAGTGATAGGTAAAATTTTATAATGGAATATACAGTGTCGCAGCAGCTCTGAAAGGAATGTATCATCTCTGTCGCTCCGAATGGCTTGCCTTCAATGACTTCTAGCAAACTCTGCGCGGTCGTCCAACTTACATTCGGGGAAGGGGAATTGTACCATGCGTTCGAATGGGTGAAATTCCTTAATGTCAATTGTCAACATTTTCCAATGTTGAAACAAGTTTTAAAAAAATCACCAATATGTAATGCAACTGGAGAACGATCGATCTATCTTTGTTTTTAAACGTGTAAAAAAATAACTAATCTTGGACAGTCATTTAGAAAATGTATCAGTAATGTTTATTGAAAATGACATTACGCAAAATTTATGTTTTGAAAATATTATTGATAAATTTGATGCTTCTAAAAGCATAAAAGTTTCATTATAAATGAACTGAGTATGGAATAATAGTATATTAAGGAACGAGTTTCATAAGGCAAGATTTATTGCAAGAGTTCAAACTTAAAAGCGGCGAGTTTTCTAAAGGACGAGTGAAATAATGATTTATGAAAATAGTTTTTTATGCTATTTTTTCTATTTTGAGCCTTTTATTCCCTTTTTAAATAAAATAAGAATTTTGTGGTAGTTTACATCACTGATGTGACATTTGAAAATTTAGATTTTTAGAATGAAGTTTTTGTCAATTTGCTAGTTTTTCAATTTTTTTTCATTGCTACCAACTTTAAAAAAGTTGGGCTATTAAAGCACTCAAATAAGCTATTAACGCACTGTTTTGGGTGTTAAAGCACCCAAAACAGTGCTTTAACATCTTTATTATAGACGTAAAATTAAAAAAAAATTTCTGAAATAGTACATAAAGTACAACTTTTACGGACTCATCTGTCATTTTTATTTGCATTGTTGCACATGTATTTGATATTAGTCGCACAGAGCCACGTTGACTTATTTAGTTGCCTACTGTTATTAAATGCACATTTTGTATTTTAATTTCTTAATTTCACGATTTCAGAAAAAACGTAATGTACACCTCAGCACTAAAGTTGATTTTTTATCACTCGTTATGGTTGTTCAACAATCTCCATATTCGTGATAAAAAAAGTACAACCTTATTTGGTATACTAATAACTAATTTATCTACGACCACTATAGAAAATTACACATTTCACATAGTCTAGTAATGATGAAAATGACTCATTGTTCATAATCTTTAAACTGTACGGAAATGACCATGGGAAATGATTTCGCATTATCAGTAGTTCTATTAAAATGCCATAGCCTTCAGCACATACAATGTTTCTAATTATTTAAATTATACATAGTTACAACTTTTAGATAAAGATTAATTTATTTTTAAAAGTTAAAATTGTTAATGGACAACTATCATACTCACAATTTTATAGTGAAATGTGTATAAATCACAGACGGCATCCTAAGACAGCTGTTTCGAGGTTTTGGCTCTCCTCAGTTAGGGTCAGCTAGTCTGTGAATTCTACACACATCACCCGAGCGTTTATACTAGCACTGAAATAACATTAACACCATTAAAAAAATGTGGTACCTCCTGTAGGTATCAAATCGCACTACTAAGCAGCATAATTTGATTATCCAATACAGGAAAATACATAATAAAATCCGGGCGAGCGTCCGACCGTATAATTAATATAAATAAAATACAAAATGAACACAAACGTGTTTTAATAAAGTGAGTTTTTAATAAATTTAAAAGTTAAAAATTGTTAATGGACGACTATACTCACAATTTTATAGTGATATGTGTATAAATCACAGACGGCACCTTAAGACAGCTGTTTCGAGCTTTTGGTTCTCCTCAGTCCTTAGTTAGGGGCAGCTCGTCTGTGATTTATACACATATCACTATAAAATTGTAAGTATAATAGTCGCTCATCAACAAAACTCACTTTATTAAAACACGTTTGTGTTCATTTTGTATTTTATTTATGTTAAATTATTCTGTTTAATTAATATTTTACTTTAAATTATATTTTGAATGCAAATCCATATAGAAAAAATGATCACCCCCGCTGGAAATCGAACCCTGGGCCTTCCATTTTCTGAGAGACATCTCTACCTCTGAGCTACTGTGTCGACTAACAGCATATACAGTTACGATTATTACATTGAGTTACACGCATTTTTTAATTTTTACAACTAACACCTGTTTTCCACAAACTGTGGGCATTGTCTACTTTTGACAATCTAGCATCTCAATCTCAAATAATATTCTAGGTTAAATATTTTTGCTAGCTTTTGGTGTTTTATTATGTTTTTGTGGTGGTAGATAAAGTATAGTGTGTAACACTTACAAAAACGCCAATCTCACACTCGTGTGACTACGGCATGAGACGAAGTCGGATTATTTAAAAAATCTTGAGGAGGCAATTTCCTCCATCCTCCCCACCGTGAATTCGCGCCTGATATTAATAATTATATGTACACTTAATTTTTGATAAAAAAATAAAAGGTATATAAATTGTAGTAATTGATTTATACTATGGGGCCCCCAAAAATTA